>SKCR01003439.1:0-155538 GCA_019454045.1 Zanthoxylum bungeanum
GAGAACTTCTTCCATCCTGAAATGTGACTTTACCTATACCAATTAAACACACAAGAATAAAACACACCAAATCACAATATATACACAAATTTCATTGGTTGCCTCCCAGCTAGCGCTAAGTTTAAAGTCGTCAGCTAGACATAACTCTCGAATGTTAGGCTGGATCTGGAATTGTGACACTTTCTTTTTGTCGCTCAATTGATTCTCCCCAAAAGTGTTTGACACGCTGGCTGTTAACTTTGAATGTGTTGTTTGACTTGAGGTTGTATATCTCAACAACTCCATAGGGTAACACCTGAGTAATCACAATTGGACCTGACCACTATGATTTCAGCTTTCCGGGAACGAGTTTCAACCGTGAATCATATAACAACACATGATTCCATGGCTCCAGTTGTCTGCGCACTATTTTTTTATCATGCCATTTCTTCATCTTTTCTTTGTACAGTTTGGCATTCTTATAAGCCTGTAGGCGAAATTCCTCCAATTCATTGAGTTTGTGGAATCGTTTTTCTCCTACTGTTTGTAGATCAAGATTTAACTTCTTCAGTGCCCAGTACGCCTTGTGTTCAAGCTCCACTGGCAAATGGCACGCTTTCCCAAACACCATTTGATATGGGGACATACCAACATGTGTCTTGTAAGCTGTCAGGTATGCCCATAATACGTCATCCAGTTTTTCAGACCAGTCCTTCCTTGTTGATCCAACGGTTATCTCCAAGATTCTTTTGATCATCCTGTTTGAAACTTCCACCTGTCCATTTGATTGTGGATGGTAGGTAGTGGCAAATTTATGAGTAACTTCGTATTTGGATAACAGTGCATTGAAATATCTGTTGCAGAAATATGTGCCACCATAACTGATAATCGACTGATGTGTTCCGAAGCAAGTGAAACTATTCTTTTTAAGGAATTTTATCACCACTTTTGAATCATTTGATGGCAGTACAATTGCTTCAACCCATTTAGAGATGTAGTCTACTGCAACTAATATGTACAGGTTTCTGAATGATAGAACAAAGGGTCCCATAAACTCAATACCTCATACATCAAATATCTCCACTTCCAGAATGTTTTACATAGGTCATTCATTCCTCCTTGAAATATTTCCCGTTCTCTGGCACCTGTCACATTGAAGAGCAAATAGATAAGCATATTTAAAAAGAGTGTGCCAGAACAAACCTGACTGTAGGACTTTGGCTGCAGTTTTATTTCCGTTGAAGTGTCCGCCGTATGGTGATGAATGACAATGCTGCAGAACATTATTGACCTCCTCATGTGGAATACAATGTCTCAGTAATTGATCAACACATCGTTTGAACAGGTACGGCTCATCCCAGACATAGTGATTAACTTCTTTGAAGAACTTCTTTTGTTGCTGAGTTGTCCATTCTAACGGCCATTTTTCTGATACTATGTAGTTGACATAATCAGCATACCAAGGGATATCAAGTTGTTTCATGGTGAATAACTGTTCATCTGGAAAATTTTCTTTGATTATTAGTTCTTTGCCAACTGTTTCTCCATTCTTAAGCCTCGATAAGTGATCTGCCACTTGGTTTTATGTCCCTTTTCTGTCTCTGATCTCCACGTCAAATTCTTGCAGTAGAAGTATCTAACAGATCAATATGGGTTTTGCATCTTTCATCGTGATCATATATTTGATTGCTGAATGATCTGTGTAGACCACCACTTTGGGACCCAGCAGATAAGAGCATAATTTATCAAAAGCGAACACAACTGCAAACAACTCTTTTTCAGCGGTTGTATAGTTGAGTTAAGCTTCATTCAAAGTTCTGCTGGAGTAGTAAATGGTATGGAAAATTTTTACTTTGCGTTGTCCAAAAACTGCAGCTACAGCAAAATCACTAGCATCACACATCACTTCAAATGGAAGGGTCCAGTCCGGTGCTACTATGATGGGGGTATAGACCAGCTTCTGTTTTAAGATCTCAAAAACTTCATGGCATTCTTTGGTGAAGTTGAAAGGCACGTCTTTCTCTAAAATATTGCACATAGGTTTATCAATGTTTGAGAAGTCTTTGATAAATCTCATGTAAAAGCCTGCATGTCCGAGAAAACTCTGAATCCCTTTGACAGTTGTTGGTGGAGGTAGTTTTTCAATTGTCTCGATCTTTGCTTTGTCTACCTCGATTCCTTTTTATGAGATCCGATGTCCCAGAACGATGCCTTCTTGCACCATGAAGTGGCATTTCTCCAAGTTGAGTACCAGGTTGGTATCTTCACATCTTTGTAACACTTGTTCCAGATTTTACAAGCAGTGGTCGAAAGAGTCTCCAAACATAGAGAAATCATCCATGAAAACTTCCATACTTTGTTCCAGCATGTCTGAGAAGAGGGCCATCATGCAACGTTGAAATGTAGCAGGAGCATTACATAGCCCAAATGGCATCCCATGGATAGAAAAACTACCATACAGACATGTAAAAGTGGTTTTCTCCTGATCTTCTGGGCGATGGCAATAGCATTGTACCCCGAATATCCATCCAGAAAACAATAGAACTCATGTCCCGCCAGTCTGTCTAATATTTGATCAATGAATGAGAGCGGAAAATGATCTTTCCTTGTTTCTTTGTTCAACTTCCGGTAGTCCATGCATACTCTCCAACCAGTCACCGTTCTTATTGGAATCAGCTCATTATTTTCATTTGTGACTACATTAATTCCTCATTTCTTTGGTACACACTGCATAGGACTCACCCAAGTGCTAGGGTAGATGATGCCGGCATCCAACCATTTGATAATTTCTTTCTTCACGACCTCATTCATTATTAGATTTAGTCTCCGTTGATGTTCCATTGTAGGTTTGTACTTGTCGTTCATCAGAATCTTATGCATGCAAAATGATGGACTAATGCCTCGAAAGTCTGCTATAGTCCAGCCAATGGCTTTCTTGTGTTCTCGTAACAATCTAAGCAACTTTTCTTCCTGCTCCAATGTTAGCGAAGACGGAATAATCACAAGTAATTCAAAAGAATTTCCTAAGAAAGTATACATGAGATGGCCCGGAAGTAGCTTTAGCTCCAGCTGCGGTGGTTCTTCAATTGAGGGCTTAATTCGCTCTTTCTTTGGCAGTTCCAGACTTTCCACATGTGGTGTCGATTTGAAGTGAAAGGGATTGTCAAGATAGTTGATATATTCCAGAATTTCAGCATTTAGCTTGATGTCAGTCATGTTGGTGATGCAAGCTTCAAGTTTATCCGTGGGAAGTGGCATTGCATCAGTATCCTGGATGATACTATCAATAACATCAACTCTGAAACATTCCTCCTCATTTTCCTCACTCGGGAATTTCATGGATTTGAAAACATTGAAGGTAACTTCTTGGTCATGCACTTTCATGGTTAGTTCTCCTTTTTGTACATCAATAACAGTTCGACCAGTAACCAAAAATGGTCTCCCAAGAATGATAGGTACATCTTTGTCTTCTTCCATGTCAATGATAATGAAATCTGTTGGGAGAATGAGTTTGTCAACTTTGACCAGCACATCTTCAACTACACCTCTCAGAAATACAAGCGTTCGATCAGCAAGTTGTAGAGAAACTGAGGTGGGCATTGATTCTCCAATTTGCAGTTTCCTTTAAATCGAAAAGACATCAAATTAACAATTTCACCTAAATCACACAAAGCTTTACCGATATAATGTTCTCCAATAGTGCATGGAACAATGAAAATGCCAGGATCTTTCAACTTTAGGAGAAGTTTCCTCTGAATGATGGCGCTGCACTCTTATGTTAATGCTATTGTCTCGTAATCTCCCAATCTTTATTTTCGTGAGAGGATATCTTTCATGAATTTGACATAACTGGGCATTTCTTCCAATGCTTCTGCAAATGGAATGTTGATGTGCAGCTTTTTGAATACCTCCAGGAATCGAGCAAACTATTTATCTAGTTTGTTTTTCTGGAGACGCTGTGGAAAATGTGGAGGTAGAGTGATTCTTTCTTGATCTTTTTCCTTTGCTTCTTTTTCCTCCATCTATGGAACTACATCTTTTGGAACTTCTTCAATTGATGCCTTGATTCCAACATCTTTGTTGATTTCAGTACCGCTTTTCAAAGTAATGGCTTGACATTTCTCCTTCCCTCGGTTCCTTGGATTTGGTTTTGTGTTGCTGGGAAGATTACCTGGCGGTCTGTAACTTTGAGCATTGGCCAGTTGTCCCATTTGATTCTCCAGTGCTTTAATAGAAGCTAAATGGCTTTGATTCAATGTTACTTGATTTTGAACCATAGTTTCTAAGGCATCGTATTTTGCTTCTTGCTTTTTCAACTGGGCCAGCACTTCTGTTATTCCTGGTTCTTTTTCATACTCATGGCCTTTGTTTTGCTGTTGGAATCCAAGTGGTGGATTGTTCTTTTGCCCTGAATTGTTGCTCCATGCGAAATTAGGATGATTCCTCCACCCTGGGTTATAGGTGTTGGAATATGGATTATTCCTCTGTCTGTTGAAATTATTGACATAATTCACCGTCTCTTCATTTTGGTTTGCTTCTGATTCTGGTGGTCCTCCATATGGTGAACTTGTGGATCCAGCATTAACCTTCATGTTAAGAGTTTCCAGATTCTTACAAATCAGATCCAGTTTGGCATTCACTGCTGTGTTGGCTCAAACATCATAAATTCCAGCAATTCTTTGGATCATGATTCTTTCTGTGGGCCACAAGGAATTGTTGTTGGCCATTTCTTCAATTAGGTCTCAAGCTTGATCTTCTCATTTTGCCATTAAAGCACCTCCAGCAGCAGCATCAATTGTGGTTCTAATTATTCCAGAAAGTCCATTATGGAATGTTTGGACTTGTAACCACTTTGCAATCTCATGGTGATGACATTTTCTGAGTAAATCCGTATACCTCTCTCAAGCTTCGCAGAGGGATTCTGAATCTTATTGCACAAAGGATGTGATGTCATTCCTCAGCTTTGCCGTTTTGGCTGGTGGAAAGTACTTTGCAAGGAATTTGGTGGCTAAAGTGTTCCAAGTTGTGATGGAACCTGTTGGTAGTGAATGTAGCCAAGCCTTAGCTCTGTCTTTCAAGGAATAAGGAAAAACATGCAGTCTCATTGCTTCTTCAGCTGCTCGATTATAGTTGAAAGTACCGCAAACTTCCAGGAAGTTGCTGATGTGAGCATTAGGATCTTCAGCTGCATTCCCCCCAAACTGAACTGACTGTTGTATCATCTAAATGCATGTTTTGATGTCACACACATTTGCTGGTAAGGGAGGAAGTACAATACAGGAAATGAAGCCGTCAACCACCGGAATGGTTCTGTCTCGAATGGGAATTGGTGGTGCAACCTCCAAAGGTTTAGGTTCCATATTGATCAGTGCTTTTTGGCCTTTTCGCCTTTCCGTTCTTAACTTTCTGATGGTTCTTTCAATTTCTGGGTCAAACGGACAGATTTCAAAGCTTCTGGTTCATCTCATGTAGTGTCTAAAAACCTGAAACACAAGAAAACAAAAATAAGTAAAAAGAAATTAGATACAAGTAATGTATCCAACCTCAAAACTAAAAGTAAAATATAAATAAGACCCCGACAATGGCGCCAAAAACTTGACATGTGCAATCACACGCGTATAACGCAAGCGCACATATCATTCAAGTAGTATAAAAAGTATTGATCCCATGAGGACTTAATATCTAAGCTATTAATTTATGAAGCCAAATTTTTACGAGTATCTAATAGATTGATTGTTTGATTAGAATGGTGACTTTAAATTAAAAAAAAGTAAATAAAATGACGTGAAAGTAAATTAAGTGAAATTCAATATTAAGAAACTATCAAGGGTTGAGAATCTTTCCAATATCTTTTTAAAGATGAAGTGGTTATTTTACGTTTGTGTAATATATCGATTTATTAACCTAGAACACAGCGGAAGAATCATGTGAGATTCTTGGGTTAGCACGATTCATGACACTATCAACATCATACCTTTGACCATATGCGTAGACATTTTTCGTACCCTAGGTCAATAGGTGGGGATACAGTGAGGCGAGGGACTGTATCATATGCAAATCGCATACAGAATGGGTATATATATCTTTCCTTCTCATTTGGGGGCCTTGACATGTTGCTAGATGTCAACCTTGGTCATTGAAATCAAACGACCATCTGATCGGAGGATAATTTATGTTCGATTAAATTATCATGATTCATTTCATGTCCAACTTGAGGGGAACCCAAAAGGTCAAACACAACAAAGTCGAAATCAATGGTTAACAGTGCACAGTACAAATATAACAGCATATATGATTGCTTTAGGAATTGTTCATAAATGATTCAATGTGTTTAATAATTGAACAGATCATTTATGAGGTTCCATGGTGGCTTAGGGATTGGTAAATGACGATGGGGGCACTTTGGGAATAGGAATAAAAAAAATTACTATTCACATTAATAGTAAAAAAAAAATTGTTATTTGTTTTGAATTCCAATTCGGCCCAAACTCTTATTAGGGTTTTATAATCTCATTAAACCACTAAATTAAGATCCAATGGCTAAGATTAAATTAGCTTTTATCCCACGTCAGATTCTTAATTAATTTTGTTGTCTTTGGAGCACTATATAAACCCAAAGAATTCTTCACAAATTTTTACACCAAACCTTTCATATCTTGGGTTTATAAAAGTGAGCAACTCTAAAGTTTAAGAGTAAGCCACTGATTTTTATGATCCTTAAGTCTAATTGACTAGAGGAACCTCGAGTTAAAAGTTTTAAGGTATTTGCCTAGGCTAGCACCAAGGGCAAAATACCCGTGCATTCAAGGCGTAGTCTCGCCGTTGAGTTTTGGCTTTGGTGTGTGCATCTTTGGAGGCCCCATACTTGGGTGGCTCTTTGGAACGTGGAAGAGCTTGCTGAGTTCGAGAAAATCTTGTAGATTGGAGTGAGGACTAGAGGAGTCTACGGTTCAAGTAAGTCTTTTTCTTTCTTTATTTTTTTTAGAGTTCTTATGATAGTTATCATGTTTAGGTTTATGTTCTTTGCATGTTTTATGAGTTTTATGCTTAGAATATATAATAACATGCCTAGGCTTGTAGAATAATAAAAACAAATGGGTCTTGGGCAAAAGGAAAACGGCATAATAATTTTAATTTTCTGCTGCGCACTCGCGGCCACTTCCCAACAGTGGTATCAACGCGCTGTTTTTGTTTTGATTAGTTCTCTCTCATTTGAACTCGAAATTGGGTGTTTAAAAACTCGTTGGAAAGCTAAAACCCTGAACTTAATTTTAGGTACAAGTTTTGCATGATTTGGTTAATATTTGAATTGTGAAATTGCATTTAAAGTGAATAGTAAATTTATTTGAATAAAATAAAATGAAATATCATAATTAAATATTAATCAAAGTTATTTAAGGCCTAAAATAATTCCAACATATTAAAACTCTTATGCTTGATGATTCTATGAATGATTAGAATTGTCATGATTATGTTAGGGTGCAAGCATCTAGAGACTTTCTAAGAAATAGAGAGTGTATTGCTTATCCATTAGCTAAGTAATTATTCTGTGATGAACTTAGAGATTTATTACCTTTAAGACTAATAAATAAAAATCACTTGTTTATAATAAAATACATTATAAAAGATACAAGTGGGTTGGGACCAAGGGGTTAATAAAACTTTCCAAACTAAAGTTAATTTAACCAAAGGTATTACTAGAGTTAGATAATGATTTGCTGTCTTCCTTCACTCACTACTTTTTTATAGCCAAATGGAAAAGCTGTGAAGACATCTAGATAATCATTTACTCAAAGCTTACCTTAAAGCATATTTAAAGTGTTGGACTAATTTGGAGGATCTATTGTTTATTCCTGTCACTAAGGTAATAAAAACCTAAAAGGTAAGGGTATTTAAATGGAGGAATCCATTTGACAGTTATTCACTTAAACTTGCTAAAATCCTCAATAATAATTTAAGTCTAAAATTTGCCTCCCATTGTAAAGTATAGACCTAAAGGGCTTAAACTGTATTGGCAGGACTAGGCTTTACCAGACAGACCAATACCAATTTGTCCTTAAATCGTACTATTGACAATGGTTTGACTTTTTTGAGTCATAAGACGCAGCGACCCTCATGCGTGTTCTTATAACTTAGTGGCAAAGATTGGGTGTCCACAAGGACTAACATAAGCTTTGGCATGTTTGATATCCCAACCCAATGATCAAGGAATTGTGATTTATATCATAAATTGGTTGGGGACCTACCTAATTATCGTATTTTATAATGACCGGCCCTAGTCGGAGTTATGAAATGATAATAATGGGATCATTTCCCATAAAAAAATCCATCATATTGGGGTTGATATGATTTCCTTGAAATTTTAAAACAATTGAGTGGGAGCAACTTAATAATATTAAAAGCCCATGTTATTATGAAACATTAATGAAAACATATTCCTAATTTTAATATTTTCTCTTAACAAGTGGGTTAAAATATTTCACAAACATTCAAATGGCAAACAGAGTATCACTTTGTTCCACCCTTGATGAGCATAAGCTCAAAGGGGACAACTACAATGACTGGTTTAGAAACCTTAAAATTGTCTTACGAAAAGAAAAGATTTTCTATGTTCTTGAAAGACCATTTCCCTCTGATGCCGCAGAAGATGCTGACCAAGATACATTTGATTCTTGGAAGAAACACGTCGATGATGATGAGCAAGCAGTTTTCATAATGCTTGGCTCTATGTCGGATGAACTTCAGAAAGCTCACGAAGATATGGATGCTCAAACCATCATCTTTCACTTGAAGGAGTTGTATGCAACTTTCGTTCATACCGTGAGATTTCAAGTGTCATGTGCCTTATTCCAAATAAGGTATAAGGAAGGATCTGTTAGTGGACATGTTCTTAAGATGATTGGCCACATTGAAAAATTGGCCAACCTTGGGTTCATCATGGATCATGAGATAGGTCACGATCTAATTCTTCAGTCCTTACCAAAACAATTCTCTAACTCTATTATGCAGTTTCATCTGTCTGAAAAAGAAGCTACTTTAGCAGAATTGCACAATCTGATAAAGAAAGCAGAGAAGGACTTGAAACTGGAGCTTAAAATCTCCGTCATGCTTACGGGTAAGGACCTGAAGCCACGAGGCCCAAAGAAAAATAACGGTGAGGCCAAGGCTCCAGATCACCTAAAGCCCAAAGGTAAGGTGGAGAAGTAAAATGGAAATGGGAAATGTTTCTTTTGTGGAAAGAAGGTGTTGGACAATTATGACCCATAGCGTCACTATTTGTAAAAGACATTGTGGTTTTTGTACAAATTAACTATGTGACAATGGAAATTGCTATTTTATCATTTTGTAATTCCATTACTTGAATATATAAATGATAAAAGTCTTTATGATTAGTTCCAGATTATACGATATGAGACAGTATCAATCCATGAAGGTTTAATCTTTAAATATCCCTAGTCGTAGTATTATCGAGACTGGACATCGATAATGCAAAATAGACTAGTATTGCACTTGTGCGTGTTATGGAAGCGTAATAGCATAGTTCTAATATATTTAAGTATTGGATACTTATGCAAGTGTGATAGGAGGTTGTCTTTACCGATGGTTCGAAAACAGCTTCACTTTGGATAGACCCCTCGGAATTCCATTGGTAGTATGACTATGTGTCTATGGGAATCCGATTCAAGGTAAGTGTATTTGGTCTTAACCTAAGACTTGCATCGCTAATACTTGTGACAATCAATACGCTTTGGTTTTAGTCATCCGGGACTTTAACAGGTTCTGTGTACGCCTCTTCTGGGTTTATTGAGAATCATAGTGTATTGGGTGTGATGTCAAGACGAAAGTATCACTTCAGTCATATGGAGATGATGATCACGCAGGGATACAAACTGGTTCTCTATTATGTTGCAACTATCGGGATAATATGACAAGATCATGATTATCCGATTATAGAGACTAGTTTCTTGTGATCCGATATATGCTTCGTACGGGGCATACACTATTCCAGCCCCAGGCCTTGCATGTGACATCAGATACTGGATCGCAATACGCAATACTACGTATACTACGCCTGACAAAGATTATATATTCCTTAAAGAATATTTCTGGAGAATTTGGTAGGCACGGTGCTTTGCTAGAAGCCAACCATGTCTTGTAAATCGGTAAAAATGTGGTACCGGGTACGCACGAGTTCGGATAGTCCGACGACCGGATTTACTGCCAACATATCCAGGGATCTCATAGGTTGCTTTCCAAAAATTCACCGATGACATATGACTCGAATATAATTAATATGGGATTAATTAGAAGATAGAGAAAATTAATCTGGGATTAATTACGGTAAGAATTTATCTGGGATAAAATTCGAATAGAAGAGAGAGAACGATTAATTTAAAATTAATCGATTAAATAATATATTCGATATATTAATTGAAATTAGATTTCAAAGCGGAATTAAAATTTGATTATAATTCGGGCGAACGAATTGATTTAGAATTAATTCGTAAGAGATTTTCGTAATAATTTTACGAGGCATTATTATTTAATTAAATTTGATTTAATTAAGTCGCAACGGAAAATTCGTTAATTCGGAATTAACGAAGCCGATCCCGAAGTGTGTTGCGTCACCCGACTTGAATTTTGAATTTGAAGTGGGGCCAACTTCACTTACATCACTAGTCACTTGTTGTGATGGAAGTCCTATCAACTTTTTATGATGTGAGTTAAATCACATTTTGGTGATGGAAGTGGTTGAGAGCATTAAATGAACTTTGCTCTCAACACACTTGCTTTTTGTTTTTGAATAAAACATATACACATTTGTTATTTACTTGGTAATTATTTTAGAAACAAAAATACAAGACAAAGAAACAAAAACTCTTTTTTTCTCTCATCTTGGCCGAGAGCCTCTATACCCTAGGGGAAGATTTTGTTGCAAAAGTCTTCCAAAGCTAGCACTTAAAGTATCATACAAAGGTGATAGGGAAACTTTTCTCATTGAGTTTGGAATCAAACTTCAAAGCTTGGAGCTCAAACATACAATCAAAGAAAGCTTGGAGCACTTCAAATGAGGCAAAATTTTGTTATCAACACATCCAACGAACCGATCAAAGTGAATATAATTTCCACCATATTCTTTTGCGTATTCACACATGTTTATGCTTATTAGATCTTGGGATTGATCTTAGAGACCCAACAATGGTATCAGAGCCTATTTAAGCATGAAATTGATTAGGGTTTATATACTTGAATTTAGGTATTTTTGCTTGGAGCATGATTTAATCAAATTGAGTGTTTAAGTATGCTTAGATAATGATAACTAAGAGTTATGCATTATTAATTTTATGAAAAATTGATTAGATTAATTTTCCCCAAATTTAATGGCTTGGCCGATAATTGATGAACCTTAATCTCATGGTGATTTTGATTTTTTAGACCATTGGATGTGTTTAAAATGTTTGGATATATTGATTTGTGATTTAATTGGATTGAAATCAAAGTTAAAGAAAAAATATCCATATTGCCGTGAGCCTTAATAGCATGTTAATGACTTGATTTTGTTTCAACAATGTTGGACATGTATTGAAAATAATAAAGCATGATTAATTATGTAAAATTGGTATTTTGGATATGTTAATTTGAATAATTAATTATGGCTATACACTTTAAATAAATAAATTGTGGTATTTGGAATATTGGAATTTAATTAATTAGGCTTAATTTGGAATTGGGGTAAAATTGTTGTATTTGGTCCTAATGGGCTTGGTTGGGCCAAGTTGGTTTAGGACAATTGGATTGGATCCAAATTGGGCCTAAAACCATTCCATTAAGTCCAAATATAATAAATGGGCCTTTTAAATTTAATTGGGCCTAATGGGCCAAAATTAATTTTATGACAAATAGAGTGATTCCTTTAATTAGGCTTTGGCATTTGGGTTTGACCCATAATGGCCAAAGCCCATGCCTTAAGAAATTAATTGAAAGCCCATAGGGCTTTAATTAATTGATATTTGATGTTAATTGGGCTTTGAGACCCATTAAGATTAGATTTAGAATCTAAATCGTAAAGGCACATTAAAAGTGTAATTATTTAATTTGGAATTAAATAAAGAATTAGTATTGAATACAAATTAAATTGGATTTAAAATTGTAGTTCAATATAATTCGAGAATACGCACTTTGAGTTCTTATTCTCAAACGAGTTGGACTCGCGCAAATCAAATCGTTGTTTGAACATTGGATGATCACTTAATTCAAAGATTAATTAATTGGATTAGATTGTTTGAATAACATGCTTTGTGTGAATACATGGATGTATTGTATGAATAATGTATATCGGATGAATATTAGATGGTGAGGCAATTTTGGAAATTATTGTAATAAATTTAGAATTTATTAAATTGGACTTGCGTGTCTAGCATTTATCTCTCGATTCTTTGTAATTCTCTTCTCACCAATTCCCTTTAATGTAATGAGGTTTCTTTATTGTATTATGTAATTGGGTAGAAGTTAGAATGGTGCTAGCCGGGGAGAGGAAATTGAGTGATTTGTTCTAGGAACAATTTGTGAGATATCCATCTGCATATCATTATTATTTTATTTATCGCGCCTTATTATGCTTTTAGAATTCATGCTTAAGGGTGTATGATGAGACATAATCAAAGATAATTAATTGGTTGCCAATTACGCGAAAAACCCTCAATCAAATATTAGCGTTTTCCTTCCATTGAATGGTTCTTTCTCAAGATCCAAGATTGGCATGGTTTGTTGGCCAAAGTAAAGATCAATGTCCATCGCGGATGTGTTTGAACCATGAAAGCTTTGTTCCATATCGCATGTCTTGGGGAAGTTGTGATTTGTTGGCCAAAGTCAAGGTCACTTCTTGTTCATCGACATGGATTACGAAGTTTTCAAAGGTCAATGGGTCCCGCTTAACTGGAATCATTAAGCTTGTTAAGCCAAAGCTAAGGCTTAGTTGATTCAGAGAAAAATGTTAGGAAAATATATTGTATATATTGGCATATATATTATATATATGTTTCGGACTTGGAGGTCCACCTACCGGATCTAGGAATTGGATGAGATAAAATTGATCTTAGAGATCTACCTAGTAAATATCATACAGCTTGTTGGTCAAAGTCAAGGTTGTGTGTTATTTAACAGGATCCTAGCCCACTTGGAAACTATGTTTCTCGAGTACTCAACAGAGGGTTAGAGGCTCGCCGAAAAATAGTGGGAGGCTAGTATTGAATTTTCAATTTCGTTCAAATACTTGCCAAATACGCGCTTTCAAATTATTTTGTCAATTATATATATTTATTAGTACGACTAATATTTTATTATTATTCTTATAACAGTTGGACTGTACCCAAAAATCGTTAATTGAATAGTTAGACTATTGCAATTAAGATGACTAGAAAGATCATGGTTAGAGATATTATCATGGGTGAAAATGTCTTTAATGGCGCGAACTTTCCTAACTGGGATATTAACCTCAGAATTGTCCTGGGGGCTGAGAAGATGCTTTATACGATAGAGAGACCTCTCGGGCCTAAGCCCGGAAATGAGCAGCCGCTTGAGATTGAGTTTTGGAAGACTCGTAGCGATGACAACTCAACTGCTCAATCTGTCATGCTCGCTGCGATGACCTTTCAATTTCGTCGCCAAAACAATGGATTGGATCCCTATACTATGATGGTAAAATTGAAGGACCTTCATTGATCTAACCTTATATCGCAAAGGTATGAATTGCAGAAGAATCTCTTTCACTCTCGAATGTCGCATGGTACATTTGTCGAGAACCATATGTCGCAGATGATTGCTGACATTGAATAGCTGGGTCAGCTAGGCATAACCTTTGAGGCTAAGACTTCTATAGATTTGATCTTGCAGTCTCTTCCTGACAGCTGGAGCGGGTTCATCATGAACTACAATATGATGAACCAAGACCATACTCTTGGAGAGCTGATGACAATGCTGCGTGAAGCAAAAAAAGAGCTATTGAAGGGCAAAAATCGCGAGGCGTACTTCTCTTCAACATCTCAGTCTCTCAAGGCTTGGCAGAAGGCTACTGGAGGTGTAAAGAAGAAGAAGAAGAAGAAGAAGGGCAAGGCCAAATCGTCAAAGTCTTCTGGGAAGGCAAAAGACAAATCCCATGATGTATACCTGCAGTGTGGCAAACGGGGTCACTAGAAGCGTGAATACCGTGAGTACAAGGCGCACATGAAGGAAATCAAAGCGCGCAAGGCACCGGCTTCAGGTATGTTTGTTATAAAAATAAACATGTATACTTCTAGTATTAAAAATTGGAATTTTGATTCTGGTTGTGGTACTCATATATGTACTGAAGTACAGGATCTACAGATTAGCAGGAGACTGGCCTCATGGGAGATTGATCTACAAGTTGGAAATGGGACCAGAGTCGCTGTTTTGGCTGTAGGGACTTATATTTTGGAACTGCCCTCGGGGCATGTACTACTAAACTTATCAGACTGTTATTATGTACCTAGTTTGACTAGGAATATTATATCTGTATCTTTATTAGCCCAATGTGGGTATACTTTTTTTTTTAGAAACTTTGGGTGTTTTATGTATAAAAATGATATTGAGATATGCAGTGCTGATGTGAATAATGGTCTTTATATTTTGAATATAAATCAATCTCAAACATATAATGTAACAAACAAAAGGCTTAAACTAAGTAACAAATATGAAACTTATATGTGGCATTGTCGTCTGGGACACATTAACAAGACTCGCATATCTACACTTTCGAAGATTGGGTACTTGGAAGGATTTGATCCAAATTCATATGACGTCTGCGAATCTTGTTTTTTAGGCAAAATGCCTAAAACACCTTTTAGTGGTAAAGGTGCGCGTGCCACCGAACTATTAGCCCTCATTCATAGTGACGTATGTGGGCCCATATCTAGCCAGGCTAGAGGTGGATATGAATACTTCGTAACCTTTATGAATGATGCATCACGTTATGGTTATGTGTATCTTATGAGACACAAGTCGGGAACCTTTGAGAAATTCAAAGAGTTTCGACATGAAGTAGAAAAACAGACCGGCAAAAATATTAAAACATTATGGTCGGACCGTGGTGGAGAATACTTAAGCAATGAGTTTCTTGATTACTTGAAAGAGTATGGTATTCTTTCACAGTGGACTCCTCCTGGAACACCGCAATTAAACGGTGTGTCTGAACGGAGAAACCGAACTTTATTGGACATGGTAAGGTCGATGATGAGTCGCACAGAGCTACCTATTTCCTTCTGGGGATATGCATTGAACAATGCAATACTTATTTTGAATAAAGTTCCGTCAAAGTCTGTTCAACAGACTCCGTATGAAATATGGATAGGAAAGAAACCAGGTTTCTCATTCCTGAAGATTTGGGGTTGCTGGGAATACGTCAAATGTTTGGATGGTACCAAACTTGAACCCAAATCGGATAAGTGTCAAGAGAACAAAGTATTTGTTGCTCTACTTGCGGTTTTCCTTGAGAAGGAATTCCTAAATGCAGTGGTAAGTGGGAGGAAAGTAGAACTCGATGAAAATTAGAGTGATACTGTTCCAGGCACCGATTCCTTAACGGAACATGAATAGTTCATTAGGGATGAGACTGCACCACAATCTTCGAATACACAAGAACCGCGTAGATCAGAGAGAGTCAGAAAACAACCTGAGAGGTATGGGCTTCTGATCTTACCTCATGTTGATATTAATCTTATTGAGGAAGACGAACCAGCTACATATGAGGAAGCGATACAAGGTATCGACTCCGGTTTATGGAAAGATGCCATGAAATACGAAATGGATTCCATGTACATCAACCAAGTTTGGACACTGGTTGATGCACCAGAAGGCGTAAAGCCTATTGGTTGCAAATGGGTCTTCAAGAAGAAGATCGACATGGATGGCAACATACAAATGTATAAAGCTAGGCTTGTAGCGAAAGGGTATCATCAACGACATGGTGTCTATTACGACAAAATTTCTTCAAATGTTGCCATGATTAAATCTATTCGGATAATGCTTGCTATTACTGCAATATTTCAATTACGAGATATGACAGATGGACGTCAAAACCATTTTCCTTAACGGAAACCTTTTGGAGGATGTTTATATGCAATAGCCTGACGGTTTGGTCATACCAAAACATACAGACAAAGTTGTTGGAGTTTCTATAGGTCCCAAGATCAAAACTCAAGCATGAATCATAAGAAAATACAACGACGGAAGTGCGGAATACTTACATCGAGCGGTTGAGAGACGATTTGGCAACAAAAACGAACTGAAATTTTGCTCACTGCCCACTGCTAATGTGCGCCCACTGCAGCAGTTTGTGCTTCTGTTTTGCTCCATTTTGATCAAGAAAAACGAGCTCCAAGCTTCATCAAAACGTTCCTTGCTCATGGGTATACTTCCCTTATCACCTTGGCATGATCCCGGAGTGTGCTAGCACTCTTGTTTTGCCACAAAACACACTTGCTTCCCTCCATTTCCTTTTGTTCTGTTCGGCAGTTCACTGCCCCTTGAAAACCAGAAATGGCGTGAGAGAAGAGAGGAGAAGAAGAGGAGAGAGTTTTGCCTTTTTAATTTACTTGTTCTTTTGTTTCAAAAACGTGAGTGAGAGAATGAAAAGCAAAAATGAAATGATATCAAATACCAAAATGAATTTTTTTAATCAAAAACCGTGAAAGGTTTTTCCCTCCAAAAGAAAATTCATCATTTGCCATCATTATCTCACATTGAGAATAGAGACAATGTATCATCCCTTAAAGGTGACTAGATACATCCATCATCTATTCGTATCAAGTAATGAGATATCGCGATGTGATTTGCGGATTCCACCCGTTTCAAAATACGAATGTGTCCGCAAACACTTTCGGACCCAAATTCGTTAATTCCGAATTAACGAATTTCCGTCGCGACGAGAATTAAATAATTACGCCTAGCGGAATTATTATTCAGATCGCTAATGAATTAATTCCAAATTAATTCTTTTGCCCGAATTAAAATCCGATTTTTAATTCCGCGTCGAAATCTAATTTCGTTTAATAATATATCGAATATATTATTTTATCGATTAATTCCAAATTAATCGATCTCTCTCTCTCTCCTAATAAGGCATTTTATCCAAGATAAAGTTTCTCCGCAATTAATCCAAGATTAATTCTCTCTCTCATCATATTAATCCCAGATTAATATAAGTGCGAGTCATACGTCATCGGTGAATCTTTGGGAAGCGACCCCTGAGATCCCCGGATATCTTGGCAGTCAAATTGGTCGTCGGACTATCCGAACACGTAAGTACCTCGTACTACGTTTATACCAATTTACAAGACAAGGTCGACTCCTAGCAAAGCACCAAGTCTTCCCAATTCTCCGGACATATTCTTATAAGAATATTAAGATCTGTATCAAGCGTAGTATACAATTGTATTGTGCATATCGGCCCAGTATCGGATAGTCACGTGCTAGGCCTAGGGCTGGATAAGTGTCTGCCCCGTACGAAGCACATGTCGGATGTCTGGTAACTAGTCTCTATAATCGGATATACATGACCTTGTCATAATATCCCGATGGCCGCGCAGCACTTAAGAGCACTAATACCGTATCCAGCGTGACATCATCTCCAATATGACTGGAGTGATACTTCCGTCTTGACATCACATCCAATACACTACGACTCTCTGATAAACCCAGAAGTGGTGTACGCAGAACCGGTTAAAGCCTGTACCACCAAGACCAAAGTCTATCGATTATCGTAAGTATTAGCGATGTAAGTCTCAGGTTAAGACTATACACACCTACCTTGATTTCGGCCTCCCATAGACACATAGTCATAATACCAATGGGATTCCGAAGGGTCTATCCAGAGCGAAGCTGTTTCCCGTACCATCTGTGAAACACGACCTCCTATCGCACTTGCATAAGTCTCCAACACTTATATATATGAGAACTATGCCGTTGTGCCCTCACAACGTGCACAAGTGCAATACTAGCCTATTCCGCATTATCGATGTCCAGTCTCGATAATACTCCGGCTAGGGATATTTAATGATTAATCCTTCGGGGACTGATACTGTCTCATATCATTCTCAGTCCCGGAACTAATCATAGGGACCTCTCTTCATTTATATATATCTATGGTGATCTAATCACAAATGATGAGAGTGCAATTTCCTTGTCACATAGTTAATTTGCTACAACAACACAATGATCTGTGCAAATAGTGACGCTATGGGTCATTTTGTCCAACAATCTCCCACTTGGCACATAGCCAGTCACTCAAGTGTCCCACACCCGAACTATGTACGGTTCACTCAAATTGTTGAGGAAAGGTTTTCGTCAGTTGATTTGTTTAATTATCGTCTGACGCGATTTACACGATCATCACATCGCCACGATGTATGATCCGAACGAATCAGATGATATAGAAGTATATATCTGGATTGTCGATGAGACCTTTAATTCCTTAGCCTGTGCTTACGCCTAGTTCAGCTGCTAAAAGAACTATATCTAATCTAATTAGATTTATTTTTGACCCAAATGGTTTCTATTGCTGCCTCAGCTGCAGCAATAATCCGCATTTGTTGTTTATTCGGCAACAGTTATCTTGCTCGGAAGATTTCCAGCTCACTGTCCCGTTATTAAAACTTTATAGTACCGCAGTATTTACCGGTTTGGAAACTTGCAGCAGTGATCCTAGTCACTTCAAGTTCTCCATCTCCAAAGTTTAAGACAACATCTTTAGTTCTCTAAGATACTAACAGATGTTCTTAACTTCAATCCAGTGACTATCACTTAGATTGACCCGATTGTGACTCCATATGCTCGAAGCGTATGAGACACCAATACAAGTACATTTTAAATGTACAATTTCCTAGAGAGTGTTAACAACTCCAAATCTATCCCAGTAGATCTTTATTCCTTGAATAAAGGTTGTTACTCCCCAGAATTCTACGGAGAATTTCTATTGAAAGAATATCTATGAAAGCCAAGCTTTCACCAATTGTTTTATGGGAATTTCATTGTCAGTGCCCTCTCCCACTAACCTCCTTATATACACAAGAATTATTTCGTTTTGAGTCAAATCATAAATCATTATGATTATTTCAAAACGACAGTTCCAGGAACCTTATGATTGCTTCAATCCAAACATGGATCGAATAACCCGCAAACCTTGTTTGTTTGTTATACAAAATCGTCAGGATGTTCTAATCATCCTCCAAAAGGTTTCCTTTTCAGGAAAGCGATTTTGATCTGTAACTGACACATTTCATAAATGAAATATGCAGTTATCAACAAGCATCTTCAAAATGGACTTACCATGGCAACAGGTAAAAGGTTAAACCGTTATTAACACAATGTTGATAACGATACCTTTCCTTCAAAAGCCCAGCTTTGTACGTTGGTATATTGTCTTCCATGTATGTCTTCCTTGAAGACGTTTAATGTACCAATAGGCACAATGCCTTGTGTTACAACAACCAGTATCCAAAAATAGTTGTTATACATGGAATCCATTTTGGACTCATGGCACTTTGCCATGAAAGGGAGTTGATACCTTGTATCATTTCCTCGTAGGTAGTCGGTTGGTATTCCTCAATAAGATTTACATCTTTATGAGGTTAGATCAGAAACCCATACCCTAGGTTGTTTTCTGACTCTATCCGATCTACCCAGTTCTTGTGTATTCGAAGATTAATGGTACAGATTCATCATTGATGAACTGTTTATGTTCCATTAAGGACTTAGTGCCTTGAATAGTATTACTCCGATTTTCATCGTGTATCACTATCCTCCCACTAACCACTGCATATCGGTATTCCTCTCAGGAAAACCGCATGGTGAGCAACAATCATATTGTTCTCATGTGAGATTTATAAGTACTATACTTAAGGTTTCCCTTAGGATAACCTATATTGGCACTTATCCAATTTGGGTCTTTTAGTTTGGTATCATCCAAACGTTATGCCTGGCATACCCAAATTATCAGGAATGTGAAACCCCGTTTCTTTCCTGTTCATATCCTATATGATATCTGTCAAACAGATTTATATGGAACCTTATTCTAAATAAGTTTTGCACTGTTAATACATATCCTGTTTGAAGGAAATGATAGCTCAGAGCGACTCGTGATAAACCTTATCATGTCCAACAAAATTCGGTTTTAGTTCGGACACACCGTCTAACTGACGTGTCACGAGAGGAGTCCTCATATGAAAGAATGTTGTACTCTTTCATTTATGTATGAAACTTAATGCTTAAGTATTTTCATTACGGTCTTACCGCGATGGTATAATACTATAGCCGATCTGTTTATCTACTTCGTGTCGAAACTCTAAAAGTTTCTGAATTGTGTTCTTCAAAAGAAACACATAACCATAACGTGATGCCACATCCGTTAAGGTCACGAAATATTCATGTTCACATCTAGCCTAGCTAGATATGGGCCCACTTATTTCACCATGAATAGGGCTAACAGATCGGTGGCCCTTATACTATTACCAAGTAAATAGTATTTTAGGTACTTTACCTAATAAACTAGATTTGCAGACCTTATTTGAATAGTCAAATCAGTCCTAGTACCCACTCTTCAAAAGTGTGGATATACGAGTCTCGTTTAATTGTGTCCTAGACAACAATGCCATAAATAAGTCTCTATTGATCAAATCAATTTGAGCTATTTATTTGTCATTTATATGTTTGAGATTTTATTATATTCAAAATATAAATTCTGTTATTTACATCTAATGTATTTATCTCAGTATCATCTTTATATAATAAAACACTTTAGTGTTTTAGAATATAAAGGTTCACCCGCAGTGGGTTAAACACTGATAAAGAGATAATGTCTCTAGTCAAACTAGTTACATCATAACAGTTCCTAATTTAAGTACATACCCGAAGGGTAGTTCCTAAACTTAGGTATCTACGGTCGAAACAGCGACTTTCGTCCCGTTTCGGATTCGCAGAGCAATCTCAGCTTGAAGTCAGTATCCTGCTCAAAGCAGATTCTGAACATCAATACATATATTTTATGTACCACACTAAGTATTTAAAATCTAATTTCAATACTAGTAGTGAACATAACTTTGACAAACATTTTTAAAGTTAGAGCCTCGCCCTTTCTTTAATTCCTTTGTGTCTTCCATATCCAAATGGTAGTCACTTTGGTATATGTCAATTATCCTTTTCAATATTTTAGGAACCTTAGGCCAAGCCTTGGGTTTTTAGAATATCGAAATGATGTGCACCTTGTGCAACTTGCCCAATTGCAAACTTTAACTTTATCTCCTCTAGAATAGTCAATTAATTCTTCAAGAATTATAAATTGCAATTTTAATACTTCTTAAATCAAAAAATTAGATTTATGACAAGTATATTAAATTAAGCATTAAAGTCATCATCACATAAATCTTCCAAAGATTTTATGCTATACTTATTTTGCTTAATTTTGGGCGTAAGGTATAATAAGTTATTTTATCAAATAAAGTAACCTATTATTTATTCCCAATTTGAAAATTAAATCATATAAAATATTTTAATCCCAGATTATATTTTAAATATCCAACTTTTCAATTTCTTATCTTGATTACAATAGTCCAACTATTTAAGCAACGATTAGTGGTACTATATATATTATAATGATTATAATAGTCCAACTATATAATCAAATATAATCCAAATTAATTAACCTCAATTACATTGATTACTATAATCCAATTATAAAATCAACTGTAAACTGAAATTAATTAATTCAAATATATTGATTAATATAATCCAATTATATATAATCAAGTATAATACAGTCCAACTGTTTATTAAAACAACAATTTAAATATTAGTCCAACTAACATTTAATATTACGACGAAATAATTTGAATGAGCGCGTATGGCGAGTAATTGAACGAGTATTGCAAATTCAATTCTTACCTCCCACTATTTTTCGTCGAGCCTCTAACCCTCTGTCGAGTACTCGGGAAACTGTGTTTCCTAGTGGGCTAGGATCCCGTTAAATATCACACAATCTTGACTTTGGCCAACAAATTGTATGATAATTAACTAGGTAGATCTCGAAGATCAATTGGATCTCATCCAATTCCTAGATCCAGTAGGTGGACATCCAAGTCCCAAACATATATCTTATATATGCCTATACATCGAATGTATACCCTAACCTTTTTCCTCTGAATCAACTAGGCCTTGGCTTTGGCACAACAAACCTAGTGATCCCAGTCAAGCGTGGACCCATTGACATGGAAGCTTCGTAATCAATGTCAATGGACAAGAAGTGGTCTTGACTTTGGCCAACAAACCACAACTTGGACACGACACCGATATGGAACAAAGCCTCGTGATTAAAACACATCTTTGACGGACAAGGGCTTGACTTTGGCCAACAACCCATGCCAATCTCGGATCTTGAGTAAGAATCACTCAATGGAAGGAAAATAAACGCTTGATATTTAACGAGGGTTTTTCGCGTGCAAATTGGCTACCAATTTAATTATCTTTGTTAAGGTCTCATCATCATACACCCTTAAACATGCATTCTAAACACATAATAAAGCGAGTATGAAATAAATAATAATGATATGCGGATGGATACTTTACATTGATCCTAGATCAAATCTCTCCCTTTCTCACTCAAGCTAGCACTTGTACTACTTCTACCCGTTACACTACACTTCTAAAGAAACCTCATTTACATTGAGGGGAATAGATGAGAAGAGAATACAAAGAGAATAGAGGTGATAAGGCTGGACACGCAGGTCCAATTTAATAAATCGAATTTATTACAACAATTTCTAAAATTGCCCCACCCATCTAATATCCATCCGATATACATTATTCATGCATCACAACCATGTATTCACTCATATAAGCATGCTATCAATCTAATCAAATTAATTAATCTGATAATTAGTGATCATCCAATGTTCAAACAACGATTTGATTTTGTTCGAGTCAAACTCGTTTTTGCGGATAAGTACTTAAAGTACAAATTCTAGAATTAAATTAAACTACACAATTAAATCCAATTCAATTTGTATTTAATTCTAATTCACTATTTAATTCCAAATTAAATACACACTTTAATAATAAACCCTTTTCGACTTAAATTCCAAATTTAATCGCCACAGGTCTCAAAGCCCGGTTAATATCCAATATTAATTTAATTAAAGTCTAATGGGCTTTTAATTAATTTCTTAAGGCGTGGTCTTTTGGTCAACTCGGGTCAAACCCGCAACCAAAGTCCAATCCGGGATTTACCCCATAAGCCTTTAAATTAATTTTGGCCCATTAGGCCCAATTAAATTACAAAGGTCCATTAGTTGCATTTGGGCTTTATGGTTAAGGTTTTGGGCCCAATTGGATCCAATCCATTTGGCCTAAACCCAACTTGATAAAATCAAGCCCAATAGGCCCAATTACAACATTAGAAGCCCAAATCCAATTTAAGGCCTCAAATAATTAAATTACATAAATCCAATTTAACAATTTAATTACTTAAAGTGCATTACATGATTAATCAACTAAATCAACATTTCCAAAACACTAAATTAGTCCAATTAATCATACTCAATTTCATCATCACATGTCCAACACATTAAGATTAAAATCAAACTCATTACATGCTTTACTTTATTCTTGGCAATGGGGTTAATTTCATGTTCGATTTGTTTTAATCCAATTAAACCCAATTCGACATTAAATCAATATACCCTAATGATTTTCAACACATCCAATGTTTCAAAAAATCAAAATTCACCAAGAACACAAAGGGGCATAACTCTCGGCCAACACATCAAAATTGGGGAAATTTGTTCCAAACAATATTTAATCAAATTGATCTAACCAATCATCAATTAAACAAGTATTAAGCATACTTAATCATCCAATTTCATAATTGCATGCTCAATTTCATTTTACCCAATTTCAAGTTTCATGACATACTTTCAAAATTGGGGAAATTTGTTCCAAACAATATTTAATCAAATTGATCCAACCAATCATCAATTAAACATGTATTAAGCATACTTAATCATCCAATTTCATAATTGCATGCTCAAATCAATTTTACCCAATTTAAAGTTTCATGACATACTTGGCAATTTGGGGATTTTTCGTCCAAATCGAATTCAATCCAATTGATTCCGCAATCGACGTTAAATCATCATCCCGAATGATTTCCAACACTTCCAATTGTCAAAAATCAAAAATCCCAAGACATAAAAAAAATTAAAGTTTCGGCCAAGGTGATTATTTGGGGGAAAAAAGATCCAATCACATTTTCTTGAAATTGACCATGTCAATCTTCAATTCAAACACAATTAAGCATACAAATCCATCCAATTTAATTTATCATTCTCAAATTCAAGTTTGCCCAAATTTTAGCCCTAACATTTTTCATGCTTTTAACCTAAGCTCTTGATGCCATTGTTGGAGTTTCTATAGGTCCCAAGATCAAAACTCAAGCATGAATCATAAGCAAATACAACGACGGAAGTGCGGAATACTTACATCGAGCGGTTGAGAGACGATTTGGCAACAAAAACGAACTGAAATTTTGCTCACTGCCCACTGCTCATGTGCGCCCACTGCAGCAGTTTGTGCTTCTGTTTTGCTCCATTTTGATCAAGAAAAACGAGCTCCAAGCTTCATCAAAACGTTCCTTGCTCATGGGTATACTTCCCTTATCACCTTGGCATGATCCCGGAGTGTGCTAGCACTCTTGTTTTGCCACAAAACACACTTGATTCCCTCCATTTCCTTTTGTTCTGTTCGGCAGTTCACTGCCCCTTGAAACCAGAAATGGCGTGAGAGAAGAGAGGAGAATAAGAGGAGAGAGTTTTGCCTATTCAATTTACTTGTTCTTTTGTTTCAAAAACGTGAGAGAGAAAAAAATGAAAAGCAAAAATGAAATGATATCAAATACCAAATGAATTTTTTTTAATCAAAAAACCGTGAAAGGTTTTTCCCTCCAAAAGAAAATTCATCATTTGCCATCATTATCTCACATTGAGAATAGAGACAATGTATCATCCCTTAAAGGTGACTAGATACATCCATCATCTATTCGTATCAAGTAATGAGATATCGCGATGTGATTTGCGGATTCCACCCGTTTCAAAATACGAATGTGTCCGCAAACACTTTCGGACCCAAATTTGTTAATTCCGAATTAACGAATTTCCGTCGCGACGAGAATTAAATAATTACGCCTAGCGGAATTATTATTCAGATCGCTAATGAATTAATTCCAAATTAATTCTTTTGCCCGAATTAAAATCCTATTTTTAATTCCGCGTCGAAATCTAATTTCGTTTAATAATATATCGAATATATTATTTTATCGATTAATTCCAAATTAATCGATCTCTCTCTCTCTCCTAATAAGGCATTTTATCCAAGATAAAGTTTCTCCGCAATTAATCCAAGATTAATTCTCTCTCTCATCATATTAATCCCAGATTAATATAAGTGCGAGTCATACGTCATCGGTGAATCTTTGGGAAGCGACCCCTGAGATCCCCGGATATCTTGGCAGTCAAATTGGTCGTCGGACTATCCGAACACGTAAGTACCTCGTACTACGTTTATACCAATTTACAAGACAAGGTCGACTCCTAGCAAAGCACCAAGTCTTCCCAATTCTCCGGACATATTCTTATAAGAATATTAAGATCTGTATCAAGCGTAGTATACAATTGTATTGTGCATATCGGCCCAGTATCGGATAGTCACGTGCTAGGCCTAGGGCTGGATAAGTGTCTGCCCCGTACGAAGCACATGTCGGATGTCTGGTAACTAGTCTCTATAATCGGATATACATGACCTTGTCATAATATCCCGATGGCCGCGCAGTACTTAAGAGCACTAATACCGTATCCAGCGTGACATCATCTCCACTATGACTGGAGTGATACTTCCGTCTTGACATCACATCCAATACACTACGACTCTCTGATAAACCCAGAAGTGGTGTACGCAGAACCGGTTAAAGCATGTACCACCAAGACCAAAGTCTATCGATTATCGTAAGTATTAGCGATGTAAGTCTCAGGTTAAGACTATACACACCTACCTTGATTTCGGCCTCCCATAGACACATAGTCATAATACCAATGGGATTCTGAAGGGTCTATCCAGAGCGAAGCTGTTTCCCGTACCATCGGTGAAACACGACCTCCTATCGCACTTGCATAAGTCTCCAACACTTATATATATGAGAACTATGCCGTTGTGCCCTTACAACGTGCACAAGTGCAATACTAGCCTATTCCGCATTATCGATGTCCAGTCTCGATAATACTCCGGCTAGGGATATTTAATGATTAATCCTTCGGGGACTGATACTGTCTCATATCATTCTCAGTCCAGGAACTAATCATAGGGGACCTCTCTTCATTTATATATATCTATGGTGATCTAATCACAAATGATGAGAGTGCAATTTCCTTGTCACATAGTTAATTTGCTACAACAACACAATGATCTGTGCAAATAGTGACGCTATGGGTCATTTTGTCCAACAAAAGTTTGCAAGTTAAATCGATCCATTTATGGATTGAAGCAAACATCGCATTCTTAAAACCAACGTTTTGATGAGATCATAAAAGAATATGATTTCGTTCAAAACGAGGATGATCCTTGTGTATATAAGAAGGTTAGTGGGAGCGCACTGACATTCATTGTCCTTTACGTTGATGATGTAGTGCTTATTGGCAATGACATTCCCATGCTACAATCGGTGAAAGCTTGACTTTCATTAAAATTCTCCATGAAAGATCTGGGAGAAGCAGCCTTTATTCTGGGAATAAAGATCTACCAGGATAGATCTAGAAAGCTGCTTGGACTCTCCTAGAGCACATATATTGACAAAATGTTGAAGAGATTCAACATGGAACAGTCTAAGAGGGGACTGTTGCCAGTGTCACATGATGTCACTCTATCTAAGGACATGTGTCCTAAAACTCATGATGAGAGAGACAATATGAGTCGGATCTCATTCACTTCGGCAGTTGGATCGATCATGTATGCCATGATATGTATACGACCTGATGTCTCCTATGCTTTGAGCATGTGTAGACGCTATCAGGCCGATCCAGGTGATAGTCACTAGGTTGCAGTTAAGAACATCCTTAAGTATCTTAGACGAACTAGGGATGCGTTCTTAATCTATGGAGATGGAGAACTTGATGTAACTGGATTTACCGACGCAAGTTTACAAACTGATAAAGACGACTGTAAGTCACAATCTGGGTACATATTTTGTTTGAACAACGGAGTAGTAAGCTAGAAATCTTCCAAGCAAGAGACTGTTGCTAATTCAACAACAGAAGCGGAATATATTGCTGCAGATGAAGTAGCAAAATTGGTAGTTTGGATCTGTAAATTCCTAATTGGATTAGGAGTAGTTCCGTTAGCAGTTGAGCCCGTTCTATTGTATTGTGACAATAACGGGGCTATAGCGTAGGTTAAGGAACCGCGGTCTCATCAATAATCCAAGAATGTTCTTCAACGCTTCCTTCTGATTCGTGAGATCATACATCGTGGCGATGTAAAGATCGAGAAGGTCGCATCAGAGGACAACATTGCAGATCCGCTGACGAAAGCTATTCCTCAGCAAAAGTATGAGCAACATGTACATAATTCAGGTGTTAGATAATGGAGTGACTGGCTATAGGCCAAGTGGGAGATTGTTGGACAATTATGACCCATAGCGTCACTATTTGTAAAAGACATTGTGGTTTTTATACAAATTAACTATGTGACAATGGAAATTGCTATTTTATCATTTTATAATTAGATTACTTGAAAATATAAATGATAAAAGTCCTTATGATTAGTTCCGGATTATAAGATATGACACAGTATCAATCCACGAAGGTTTAATCATTAAATATCCTTAGTCGTAGTATTATCGAGACTGGACATCGATAATGCAGAATAGACTAGTATTGCACTTGTGCGTGTTATGGAAGCGTTACAACATAGTTCTCATATATTTAAGTATTGGATACTTATGCAAGTGTGATAGGAGGTTGTGTTTACCGATGGTTCGGAAACAGCTTCGCTCTGGATAGACCCCTCGGAATCCCATTGGTACTATAACTATGTGTCTATGGGAATCCGATTCAGGGTAGGTGTATATGGTCTTAACTTGAGACTTGCATCGCTAATACTTGCGACAATCAGTACGCTTTGGTTTTGGTCGTCCTCGACTTTAACAGGTTCTGTGTACGCCTCTTCTGGGTTTATTGAGAATCGAAGTGTATTGGGTGTGATGTCAAGATGGAAGTATCACTTCAGTCATATGGAGATGATGATCACGCAGAGATACAGAACTGATTCTCTATTATGTTGCAACTATCGGGATAATATGACAAGGTCATGATTATCCGATTATAGAGACTAGTTGTTTGTGATCCGATATATGTTTCGTACGTGGCAAATACTATTCCAGCCCCAGACCTTGCAAGTGACATCAGATACTGGATCGCAATACGAAATACTACGTATACTACGCCTAACAAAGATTATATATTCCTTAAAGAATATTTCTGGAGAATTGGGTAGGCACGGTGTTTTGCTAGAAGCTAACCATGTCTTGTAAATCGGTAAAAATGTGGTACCGGGTGCGCACATATTCGGATAGTGCGACGACCGAATTTACTGCCAACATATCCAGGGATCTCATGGGTCGCTTCCTGAAGATTCACCGATGACGTATGACTCGAATATAATTAATCTGGGATTAATTAGAAGAGAGAGAAAATTAATCTGTGATTAATTACGGTAAGAATTTATCTGGGATAAAATTCGAATAGAAGAGAGAGAACGATTAATTTAGAATTAATCGATTAAATAATATATTCGATATATTAATTGAAATTAGATTTCAAAGCGGAATTAAAATTGGATTTTAATTCGGGCGAACGAATTGATTTAGAATTAATTCGTAATCGATTTTCGTAATAATTTTGCGAGGCATTATTATTTAATTAAATCGCAACGGAAAATTCGTTAATTCGGAATTAACGAACCCGAGCCCGAAGTGTGTTGTGTCACCCGACTTGAATTTTGAATTTAAAGTGGGGCCCACTTCACTTACATCACTAGTCACTTTTTGTGATGGAAGTCCTATCAACTTTTTGTGATGTGAGTTAAATCACATTTTGGTGATGGAAGTGGTTGAGAGCATTAAATGAATTTTGCTCTCAACACACTTGCTTTTTGTTTTTTATTAAAACATATACACATTTGTTATTTACTTGGTAATTGTTTTAGAAACAAAAATACAAGAAAAAGAAACAAAAACTCTATTTTTCTCTCATCTTAGCCGAGAGCCTCTATACCCCAAGGGAAGATTTTGTTGCAAAATTCTTCCAAAGCTAGCACTTAAAGTATCATACAATGGTGATAGGGAAACTTTTCCCATTGAGTCTGGAATCAAACTTGAAAGCTTAGAGCTCAAACATACAATCAAAGAAAGCTTGGAGTACTTCAAAGGAGGCAAAATTTTGTTATCAACACATCCAACAAACCGATCAAAGTGAGTATAATTTCCGCTATATGCCTTTGTGTATTCACACATGTTTATGCTTATTAGATCTTGGGATTGATCTTAGAGACCCAACAGAAGAGTCATTGGAAGAAAGACGGTAGATCCTTGAAAGCCAAGGAAGCTAGGGAAGCCCAGGAGGCCAAGAAGCCCAATGCTTTAGGTATGTTGTATATGATTGAACTATATTCTCAAAACTCTGAACCTTCTACTCGGGTGCTTGACACCGGTTGTGGGACTCAATTGTGTAACAATGTGCAGGGCCTGAGAAACAGTAGGAGACTCTGTCATGGGAAGGTTGACTTACGCATGGGTAATGGAGCAAAACTGGCTGCATTGTGCGTGGGGACTTATTCATTAGTTTTGCCGAATGGTTTAGTTTTAGACTTAGAAGATTGTGTTTATGTACCTTCTCTAGTAAAGAACATCATTTCAATTTCTTCTTTATGTAATAAAGGCTTTTCATGCCTAATAAGTTGTAATGAATGTTCTATTTATTTCAATGAAATAAAGTATGGAGATGGTCTTTTGAATAATGGTATCTATGTATTACAAAATAACAAAGAATGTTCAACCTCTAATATATACAACGTTAACTCGAATAATCTCAATGAATCACTTCTATGGCACAGTCGCTTAGGTCATATCAATGAAACAAGATTAATTAAGCTATATAAGGATGGGTATTTCAAACCCTTCAAATATAAACCTTATGGAACATGTGAGTCTTGTTTACTTGGTAAAATGACCAAATTACCCTTTAAAGGTAAAGAACAGCGTGCAGCGGAGACATTAGAACTAATACACTATGATGTATGCGGACTAATGTCAGTCACCGCTAGAGATGGATTCTCCTACTTCATTACCTTTATCGATGATCATTTGCGATATAGGTATGTGTACCTTATGGGGTACAAATCTGAAGCCTTTGAGAAATTCAAAGACTTCAAGGCTGAAGTAGAAAACCAGCTTAATAAAAGTATTAAGTCACTAAGGTCTGACCGAGGTGGTGAATACTTAAGAAATGAATTTCAAGATTACTTGAGAGAAAATAAAATTGTTTCCCAGTGGACTCCTTCGGGAACTCCACAGCATAATGGGGTCTCCGAAAGGAGAAATCGGACATTATTAGATATGGTATGATCAATGATGCCAGACACGGATCTACCTCTTTCATTTTGGGGTCTTGCTTTAGAAACTGCAACACTATTACTAAACCAAGTTCCTTCCAAGACTGTTAGTCAAACACCATATGAGTTATTGTCTGGAAAACGTCCTAGTCTTAGTTATCTAAGAGTTTGGGGATGTGACAAATATGTCAAGCTCACAAAAACTAACAAATTGGATGATAAGGCAGTTAAATGTAAGTTTGTAGGATATGCCTTGAACTCAAAAGCATACGTGTTCTACGTCCCAAATGAACAAATAATATTTGTCTCACGAAATGCTAAATTTATAGACAATGAATTCCTTCTCAAGAAATATAGTGGGAGTAGACTTGACCTTGATGAGGTACGAGAAGAACAAACTAACATAGAACTAAACCCAAAACCCATCAAAAAGGCAGCGACGGAACAACCATAAGGTTATGAACTCAGAAGGTCTGATAGGGAAAGACATGAGCCTGAAAGATATGGTATCCATATTGATGAGGAACATGATCATGTCATTGATAATGACGATCCCACAAGTTATGACGAAGTAATACGTGACATTGATTCAGTCAAGTGGCTTGAGGCCATGAAATCCGAAATAGACTCTATGTATCAGAATCAAGTCTGAGACTTGGTAGATGCAACTAAAGGGATAAAACCCATAGGCTGCAAGTGGATTTACAAGCGTAAAATTTATGCATAAGGCAACATCCAAACCTAAAAGGCTAGGTTGGTGGCGAAAGGTTATAGAAAAATCCAGGGAATTGACTATGACGAAACCTTCTCGTATGTTGCAATGATAAAGTCCATTTGAATTTTGCTGGCACTAGCTGCACACTTTGATTATGAGATTTGGCAGATGGATGTCAAAACAGCTTTCCTTAATGGGAACCTCGTAGAGGAAGTCTATATGACACAACCTGAGGGGTATGCATCTAAGGATGATCATAATAAAGTATGCAAGCTTAAACGATCCATTTATGGACTCAAACAAGCCTCCAGAAGTTGGAATATACGATTTGATGACACAATCAAAGAATTTGACTTCATAAAAAATGTAGACGAGCCTTGTGTTTACAGGAAAAGTAGTGGGAGTGTTGTTGTATTTCTTGTATTATATGTCAATAACATATTAATCATCGGGAATGATATTCCCATGATGCAAGCCACCAAACAATGGTTATCTCAGAATTTCTCCATGAAAGATTTGGGAGAAGCAGCCTACATCCTCGGTATTAAGATCTACCGTAATAGATCTAAGATGTTGTTAGGACTTTCTCAATCTACGTACATAGATAAAGTTTTGAAAAGGTTTAAAATGGAAGATTCCAAAAGAGGTAATTTACCTACTTGTCATGGAATCAAATTATCTAATGAGCAATGTCCACATACTCCTTCAGATAGAGAGCGTATGAGTAGGATCCCTTATGCTTCAGCAATTGGATCGATCATGTACGCCATGCTATGTACAAGACCTTATGTCTCTTATGCTCTTAGCATAACGAGCAGGTATCAGACAAATCCTGGGGAGCAACACTGGGCAGCTGTTTTTGACATACGGAGATTGTTTATGTATCAGACAATTACATAAGGATGTGTTTTTGACATACGGAGATTGTTCTGAGATGAAAGTCATTGGTTACTGTGATGCGAGCTTTCAGACCGATAGGGATTACAACAGATCGTAAACAGGATATTTGTTTACTTTAAATGGCGGTGCTGTAAGTTGGAAAAGCTCAAAGCAGTCAACTACATCGGACTCCACCACTAAAGCTGAGTATATTACAGCATCTGAGGCAGCTAAAGAAACACTCTGGAGAAATAAGTTCATCACGGAGCTGGAAGTGCTTCCCGCGATAAATAATGGCATCACGATGTACTGTGACAACACGGGCGCCATTGCTTAATCAAAGGAACCAAGGTCCCACTAGAAATCCAAGCATGTACTCAGGCTATTTCATCTCATTAGGGAGATTGTTGAGAAAAAAAAAGTTATTATAGAGAAAATACCCACAGAAGATAATCTTGCAGATTCTCTGACAAAAGGGCTGACTCAATAAAAACATGATAGGCACACCCGAGAGTATGGTGTCAATATTCATACTAGTTGGCTATAGTGCAAGTGGGAGATTGCTAGGGATATGCCCTATACCCAACTTGTGGATGGGCTATATGTACATGTATTTGAAATATTTTCATTAATTAAAAAAATGGAAATCTTTATTATACGTGTCTTACATAACTTATATGAATCATCAACACTGTAATAAAGCCCTGGGAGTAATAAGACGATGGCTTCCACGCCTTATGAGAATCATTACTCTTAAATGTTCCTAGTCATAGTTTTGTGAATAATCTGGGCGTTCACAAAGCGGAGAGACTAGCGTGATGATATGATATGCCCTTAAGTGGGGTATCCGATCTCATAGGCTACTAGTGGAGATCTATATGCTTGGTGTATCACATGGATGCATGAGTTGCTCGTATCCATCGAACTGACCGCCGAAATTTTTCATATGGAGTGTTTATCCCATGTGTCTGTGAGAACTTTCATGTATCGATTATATGACTAGTCCTTAGACTTGAGGTGTTTATAATCGTATGTGTGGATCAAATAACTTTGACATTCTCCTTCCCTAGTTCAAAAGATTTGGTCATAACGGTATGATTGGGTCATTTGTTGAAACACATGAAGTTTGTAAAGATACAATAGAGAATCGCCACTCTCTCGGATAATATTTTCTTATAAGAGTAGTAGTCTAGTTCACTGGTTGATATGTGTGAGCAGTGCTTGAGACTGTGGCCACAGTGGAATAATCATGTGAGATTCTTGGGTTAGCAGGATTTATGACACTATCAACATCATACATTTGACCATATGGGTAGACATTTTCCGTACCCTAGGTCAATAGGTGGGGATATAGTGAGGCGAATGACCGTATCATATGTAAATCGCATACAGAATGGGTATATATATCTTTTCTTCTCATTTGAGGGCCTAGGCATGTTTCTAGATCTCAATATTGGTCATTGAAATCGAACGACCATCTGATCGTAGGATAATTTATGTTCGATTAAATTATCACGATTCATTTAATGTCCAACTTGAGGGGAACCCAAAAGGTCACACACAACAAAGTCGAAATCAATGGTTAACAGTGCACAGTACAAATATAACAGCATATATGATTGCTGTAGGAATTGTTCATAAATGGTTCAATGTGTTTAATTATTGAACATGTCATTTATGAGGTTCTATAATGGCTTAGGGATTGGTAAATGACGATGGGGACACTTTGGGAATTGGAATTTTAAAAAAAAATACAATTCATATGAATAGTAAAAAAATATTTGTTAGTTGTTTTGAATTCCAATTCGGCCCAAACTCTTATTAGGGTTTTATAATCTCATTAAACCACTAAATTAAGATCCAATGGCTAAGATTAAATTAGCTTTTATCCCACATCAGATTCTTAATTAATTTTGTTGTCTTTGGAGCACTATATAAACCCAAAGAATTCTTCACAAATTTTTACACCAAACCTTTCATAAATTGGGTTTATATAAGTGAGAAACTCTAAAGTTTAAGAGTAAGCCACTGCTTTTGAGGATCCTTAAGTCTAATTGACTATAGGAACCTCGAGTTAAAAGTTTTGAGGTATTTCCCTAAGCTAGCACCAATGGCAAAATACCTGTGTACTCAAGGCGTAGTACTGCCGTTGAGTTTTGGCTTTGGTGTGTGCATCTTTGGAGGCCACACACTTGGGTGGCTCTTTGGAAGGTGGAAGAGCTTGCTGAGTTCGAGAAAAGCTTGTAGATTGGAAAGAGGACTGGAGGAGTCTATGGTTCAAGTAAGTCTTTTTCTTTCTTTATTTTATTTAGAGTTCTTATGATAGTTAGCATGTTTAGGTTTACGTTCTTTGCATGTTTTATGAGTTTTATGCTTAGAATATATAGTAACATGCCTAGGCTTGTAGAATAATCAAAACAAATGGGTCTTGGGCAAAGGGAAAGCGGCATAATAATTTTAATTTTCCACTGTGCACTCGCGGCCGCTGCCCAACAACCTTCATATTACCCAAACTGTAAAATAACACCTTATTAACCGGTGATATTGGAATTCATCAAAACCCCATATAATGGACTTAGTTACGACACATATCTAAGGCTGGTAAAAGCTTAAATAAAATAAAAGACATAAAGTAAATGCTGGAAAGTAAATGACAGAAAATAAAAGCAGAAAAGTAAATGCTACGAAATTAAAAATGTAAAAATAAAATAAAAGAAAATGATGAGGTTAAAGGATCCACTTTTATCACTACTATTTTAGATATCTCTCTTATTACAATATATAAACTTTGAGTGATAATTACCAACCAGCCATATATGCGGTATCTTGATTAAATCAAATGAATATTTAATTATCAACCGACCAATCAGGCGGTATCCAGTTTAGTCAAGTTTAAAACCAATTTCAATAATTACCAACCGACCAATAAAGCGGTATCCTCATTAAGTCAGGTTTTAAATAGTATATATATTATAATTAAGGGAGATTAATCTAAATAATAGTAATAAAAGCTTTACCTTTTACCCCCGCAAGGGGGAGTTACCTGCTCATTATTGAAAAGTAAAGAAAGGAAAGTACTGTTGTGTAAAAGTAAATTACAGAAAGTAAAGACTGAAAAGTAAAAAAAAGAAAGTGCAAATGCGAAAATTAATTACCGAAAGCTGTAAATAAACAAATAAGATACAATCTTCTTAGTATTCTTAAGGAATTACATAGAAGAAGGTATGAATTCAATTATGAAATTTCGGCCTCTATTTATAGGGAAAAATTGCTTCACGCATCGCGACACGCAAGATTGTTCTTCCGCCGTGACGCGGCGTTGATGAAGGATGTGTCGCTTGCCTTTTGCTGAGATGGTGACACGTGTCAGAGGCTGAATGATTAACTCAATAATTATGCTGACGTGGCAACCACTGATTGTTGTGCTGACATCATTGATGACGTCTGTGCTGACGTGGCGATGATGATTGTCGGCAATATGTGATGATGACACGTGTCCGGTACACGTTAGCATGATTTACTGTGATGTTGACATGTGGCAGGTGCACGTTAGTACATTCAGTGCATGTTAACAGACGGCACATTTTAGCAAAACTTCTTTGATTGGTCCACGTGTCCTGGCGCACGTTAGCGGTCGCGACGCAGGATGCTCGCCGCGATGGCCAAATGATAGTTTTGCCCATTTTTGTCAATTTTTCACTATTTTGGCCCGAAATCTCCTCCAAAGAGTCCTAAAACTTTATTTATCTACAAAATAACACAAAACACATCAAAATATTCATAAAAATCAAGAAACTCTTTAAAATATTAGGTCAAATTAGTGAGAAATAATGATACACATTTACCACTCATCAATAGCATAAGGAATATTGTATAATGTACGATTAAAAATATCAATTTAATCGTAATAGTTACGAGCTATTTTGATGCGATATAGACCATAAGATGGATCTTGAAACATGTTCTTTGTTATCTTTGAGATATTAAGAACGAGTTTCTTATTCATGGAGAATATAATCCGCAACCATTAGTGTCAGATTAGTATTGAGTCTAATTATGACGTTATATGGTCTACGTCATATAATGTCAGAGAAGATGCGGTGGGAATGTCACCATTGATTCTACTGAATTAGTAGAATTATTTGTAACTTATGAAGTATTGACTTATTAAGTTGCATAGTGACCTTATAGATTAGAAGTTTTGATACTAGTATTGTGTTTGTGGTTGTCTCTATAGTATTTTGGATTTGATCTCTAAATATATAGACAACTTAATAGCTATAGCACAATATTGATATCGTATTGAGTCATATTGATGTAGAACTTGGGTTCTACAAAATATAAATGATGATTGGCTAAGGAAAACAATTGGGTTTGTTGGACAGACTCAATTTTTAATAGTGGGCTTACTTGTTGTTGCCTACCTCTTGAGTGATAGGTGAGCTCTTGAGGGCCATGAGTATATGATATACATTGAGATGTGTATATGATACCATGGATTGGCACTAGAGCAAGTGCGAGAAATTGTTAGGATTGGTGCTCAGAGTGCCAATCCGGATCGTATTTATGTCTGATTCATGAATACGATCAATACATTTTTCCATAATATTACTTATTTAGTGGAAGTCACATCATCAATCTATTTAGATCAGACCTCCACATGTTCGTTGGGTGTGGACTGATGCTCATGATATCATGTGCTTATCAAGATAGAATATGTCAGTCCTGTGTACAGGGCATATGTATCATACACGTGTTTACGATCTAGTAAATCCATGGACGTGGTATAACTTCAGAAATCAGTTTCGAGTGTTATTTAGAGATCATAAATTTGAAAAGTCTACTATATTATACCATACGGATTTGACGTTCTTATCAATATCCTAGGTATAATATGGATAGCCTGTGATGGAGGGATTATACGTATGCAATGACCTCGACTTGCATATTTTTGTGAGATTATCTGTGGTCGTCATAATTCGTGAGTGGGTGAATTATGGACACGTGATTGGATTTCGTGACGGATAAACCTAAACTTAGAGAGTCCCACAATATGAAGTGTACTCGTTGAGCACTTAGGCAACGCGTTATGAATAATACAGATTATTCATATTACTTCATCGGATTAAATGAGTTAATTCGAATCGTTTAAATGGTTAAACGAAAAACACATGCTTTAAGGGATTTTGGTCAATCATAATTATTGTGTATTTGTATTTGATACATAATTCGATTAGATACACACTAATTAATTATCAAATTAGACTTTGAAACATGCCATTAATATATGTATTTTTTTATTTAATGTAAATAAAATTACATATATAATAATTATTATATTAATTAATTATTTAGGTATTTAAATGTTAAATATTTGAATAATTAAATAATATACTTTTTTCATAATTGTTATGAAAAACGTTTGATTATTATTGGTTTCAAATGGCATGATTTTATTAAGCTTTAAGTGTGCAAATTTGATTTGTCAAATTAAAGCTTATTATATTTAATTGAATTAAATCGTAAAAATGACCAAAATGCCCCCCTTTGAAAGTCGGTTAAGCTTCTTTTTAATTGAAAATATTTTTTTTCTTCATTTAAGGGAAGCCATGGCCGAATCTCTCCATCTCCAAATGCTCTCAAATATTTCTTGATGATTCAAGGAAAGAAAATCAAGAAAAAAGCTAAAGAATCAAGAGAATTAAAGGTAATTCTTTATATCCCTAAGCTTATAAATTATGTTTCTTGTTTCTCGATGATCTAGTAAGATCCTAGGGTTTCTTCTTTTCAATAAATTTGGGGCTTTTGGATTTGGATGATGGATTTGAAGGTTTTGAGCATATGTGAAGTAGTATTGAATGATACTACTGTAATATTTATTCAATTTAATCATTTGATGATAAGTTACCATTCTAGAGTGTTATGACCACTCTTGTAATGCCTAGAATTGTTCTTGGGTGGTTCATTTGTGGTAACCTTTTGTTGGTGTTAAGATTAATTTGACTAATGTTGAAAAAGTTGGATTAAAGCATAAACAATTGACATTTTTTGGTTTCTGGACCAGATCTGCAAAATCTGGGTTTAGTTTGATGAACTTGATGTCATATAAATGTATTGGATGTGTTTTGGATGTTGGAATAATTTCCGGAAATTGTTTCGGAGCTCAAATAACCGAAAACGGCAAAAAACGACCAACTGATGACTTTTGAGCCAATCGGGTGACGGCTGCCCAAACAGTGAATTTGTCAATATTCGGGCAGCCCATGAACTGTCCAAATACTATTGGGGCTGACCTAGGCAGCCCTCATGTGTATTGGGTAGTCGGTTCGGTCAAAAACGCGTTTTATGCCATTTTACGGAAAAATATTTTCTTAAAAATTTTGCGATGTTTCTTTGCTATTTATATCATTATTTGATATCGAATAAATATGTTTAGGTGCAATATAAATGAATTATTCATATTAGATATTGAATAATTTATTCGGTAATTTAAAAAGTTTTAAAATTATGATTTCGCCCGAACCGCGAGCTTCCGCCGCGCCCGCGCCAAAACCCCAACACTCGAGACATGAACTAATGCTTGTCAATCCTTACTGCCCAAGAAACTATTCTCTCTATAGGATTATATCCTTAAAATCATATATTAATCTAGATTATCTATTATGACTTAGCAACTAATTTATTAGCCATCTCAATTCTCCAAGAGAATTAAAAGAATAGTTATTGATGGTTTAGACTAATATAAATTATATCCTAAACTATACTAATCTAGAACCTATTATAGAAAACCTACAACCAGAAGTAGATTCAGAAAACAAATATAAAATATACATGTAGTTGATTAGAAGTATTAATTTTATCTATAGGATAGAATAAAGAAGAAATTAGCATTCAATTTCCATAATATTAATTACTATCTAAGTCATGGATTTTTAACCTAGTAACGTATCCCACTACTTTACGTAATACCATAATCCTTAAAGGAAAACATGAATTCAATAATTAAATTAATTTCATAGTGGGAAGTGGACCTTATAGCCATATTTCAACTTCTTATATTTGGAAAGTTGAAGTCTATGTATGTTAATAGGTAGATAGCAATTTTCGATAACACTTATTATGACTATTAATTTTGGTCCTAAACCAATTTTGATCCTCACTGCTTTGACATCTATTGGGTGGGGTATGTTCAAGGCTAAACTTGTCAATGAAAAATTCAAGGTACATAGACACTACATCAATGCTTTAGCACCTATTGGTATGCCATTTCGCTTGAATTTGTCTTTTTTTTGTATACGTTCTAACGATGCAAATAAACTTCCATCGGCCATAACTACACAAATTTGGCACTTTGCAGGCACAATGCCTAGAACTGATTTGTATTTGTATGCTACTCGACTTAGGAAGAATCCTATTGACTTTAGTGTGCAATCTATTAGCAGTACTTCCAGTGAGTCGTTCAGTGATCATCAAATGAATATCTACATGTCTATGTATGAGTCTCCTAAGGCTTATGGTTTATTGGGAAAAATAATCTAATTAAATCTCGATAAACGACATGTACTAGTCTCAATGAATTTTAATAACCGACCTATGTTATCAAATCTAGACTATAACTGTTATTTGAGAATACACTACAAGTAGTGACACCTCTCAATGTCAATTATAAAATTCTTTGTAACTGAGTGACTATATTATATTCTCGGGTCTTTTCTAATATATATATATATATATATATACACATCACTAAACCTCGGTTAGTTTCGATCTAAGTAGAATTAGATCGAATATGTACATAAACGGCAATGGGTGGTACCATTAATTGGATAATATTATGGAAACAATTATTGGTCTTATTCATAAATAATTCACAAATACAATACGGATTGGAACTTATAGCCATAACCCCAACAATATTGCCTAAGAAAAGCTAGCGTGATCATCATTTTCAATAACTTGATCATCTTTCTCATCAATATGAAAACCATACCTTTGAGCTTCATGTCTTCCCTATTAGACTTTATTACTTGTAAGCCTTGTGGTTGTTATAGTACTTTGTTTGAGAGGCCTAGTGTAGGCACTGCATTTTTGCATAAAGCCCAATGATGAGCCTCGTACGGAGGCACTACCTGCTAAGGCACGGAAGTCGCGGGAAATGAATGTCAGAAGGGAAAATTCAAAAAAAAATTAATACCTCGTCAAATTTAAACTCACTTGTTTAGCCTCGGGTTCGCTTAGTCGATTTCTGTTTTAAGCATTAGCCTTGGCCCAAAACCCCCCGCAATCCATGAAACCCATTTATCCATGTCATACACACCCACACCACACAAAGCCATACAACCCATCCAAAACCCATGCAACCCATGCAACTCACAAGGCCCACGCTCCCAAGCCCTCTCCAAAATAACAAAATCTCATGCAAAACATGTGCCAAATCTATCATAATCCCCTTCCAAATTTGTCAAGATTGATCCCTAAAATTTGGAAATCTCATGCAAAACGTGAAATAGTGAGCAGAAACAGTGAATCGGCGAGCCAGAAAAACAGTGAAGCTATAATCCTTCCGGTGACGACATAACACACTTCCAAGAAGCGACTTAAAAGGTAAGACTTGAGGGCCCTCTCTTTAATAGTCGTTTTGCTATCCCGGACATTGCATGCTTGGTTGGACGTGAAATACATCCAACCGGGCATGCGAGATCCCACACTAAAATCGGCCAAGTCCCCTGGTCATATTTGATTTTGTTGCATATTGCCGTTATTTATCTTTTCTATTTATTTATTTACATTTATCATTATTATTCGTCTCGCTTTTACTTTTGTTTATGTTTGGTTATATTACTTCGTATCCACTTTCTTGACTACATACATTGGATTAAAGGTCACCCATTTGTGGGAAATGCCTGAGGGCACCCTTTATCATATTATTTTGTAGTCATGGATGCTGCATGCTTGGTTAGACGTGAAATATGTCCAACCGGGCATAGGAGATCCCACACGAAGATCGGCCAAGTCTCTTGGTCGTATCTCCTTTCTTTTATTTTGTCATTTATTTTTTCTTTTGATGTTCCTATATTTATTATCGTTTGTCTTTTGTTAATGTTCAGCTATATTACTTCGTTTCCACTTTCATAAATACTTACATTGGATTAAAGGTCACCCATTTGTTGGAAATGTCTGAGGGTACCTTTTACCATATTATTTTGTAGTCCTGGACGTTGTATGCTTGGTTAGACGTGAAATATGTCCAACCGGGTATGCGAGATCCCACACTAAGATCGGCCAAGTCTCTTGGTCGCATCTCCTTTCTTTTATTTCATCGTTTATTTTTCTTTTGATGTTCTGTTATTTATTTCCGCCCCTTTGTCTTTTTATGTATTCATCTCGCTTTATTATTCAGCTCTTATTCATGCTCATGTCTTGCCGCATCACTTCACGTTTATGTTTATGTTTGCATTGTGTTAATGATTGAGTGTTGCCTCTTACGGTAAATTGGATGGAAACCCAGACATAAATTCTGTAGCCGAATCCGAATGGACGGTAGTGCGGTATGTACTTGGGATACAACTCCACGTACCACTCAGGAAATATTCACGCATGTGTTTATGTTATTATAGATGCCATTTCTACCTTATCTCGTTCGAATGTGTTCTCAGACGCTAATCAAACGCATATATTCTGTCTTACTATGCATTCTACCTCATTCCGTTCGAATGCGTTTACGAACGCTACACGAACGCACACACTGGACAGAATCTTTCTTAACATTTTATGCACTTTTGTCTCTTTAGTTATTTACTTTACATTATGCATTTATTATTAACGTTCTTACTGTTGGGCCATTTAAGCTGGGTCGAGTTTATACTGGACAGACTCTTTCTTAACATTTTATGCCCTATCATTTGAAGTTGTTTAGCCACCTTATCGTAAAAGTGTAACCCTGTTGGGACTTTTCAACTGGGACAAGTTTGCACCTCGCGATATTATGATTGAATGCTTTAAAATGATAATGGGCCAACTTGTATGAAAACCTTGATGGGCTTAGAAAGTCCAAACATGATCTAAATATGACAGAAGCATGAGTCCGATATCCGCACTGGCTTTCATCCACGAAGGATACGCCTTGTTACGGCATATTTGTATACTTTTTGATACCTCCAAGTCCATCCTCATGACCGCAATTACTGAAGGCTCAATTCGTCGTTTCTAGACAATGGCATGATCCCATAATAGGCTTAGTCAATATTGTAAATGGGCGGTCTTTGTCTGTTACCAAGGCTCACCTCGTGTCATAGGAGAGAACGATTTTGTGTACCCCACATCGGTGCATAAAATAATCCATACCTAGGACAAAAATAGACTTGCCACGAGTGTGGGAGAAATAAGGTTAGAAGGCTATATTTTGTCTTGATGACCACATACATCTTATACATCTCATGCATCGCACGTATACACGTATCATGCTAACTCATAGTTTTAAAAACCATCATAGATATCCGTTGGGTTAGAGAAGAAGGAAGACTCGTCAAAAAATGGTTAGCAAACATGAGTGAGTCAGATAATGAGGGTTCCCGCATGGATCAGTTAGAGACCAAAATCACCAAGATTACTGAGTAGTTGCAGGCTTTGACCACCGCTGTGGCCAGTCTGGCGGTACCCCGCACGAGAGGAGCATAAAATAATGAGAATGTCAGGCGTGAGGAGCCTCCGAATAGGGTGAATGATGAGATCCCTATTTTTGATGATGTCATGGCAGAGTACGCCATGGGAAGAGTAGCCGGGTCTCAGACAGAATTGTAGAAACTCAGGGATCAGGTAGAGTTAGTTTCCCGCAAGTTGAGGGGTAAGCATGAGGATTTGTTGGACTATGAGGTGATGATTTTCGAAGAGCAGCTGCCTTCCCAGTTCAAGATGCCTGACATAGCCAAGTTTAACGGAAACGGGGATCCGAGGGTCCATCTCTGACAGTATGTTTCTGTGATGAGTTCAGTGGGTCTGTCGAAGCGTCAAGTTTAGAAGATGTTCGGGATGTCACTGGAAGGGGCGTCCGTGGTATGGTATCACGGCCTAGAGACAAAGGTCAAGGATGATTGGAAGGCATTAGCAGAGGCCTTTATGAATCAGTATCTCACTGATTTGGAGATCGACTTGTGGCTCCGCGACCTGGAGAATACCAAACAGAAGCCGGATGAGAGCTTCAAGGATTACGTAGATCGCTAGAGAAGCCAGCTCTTGAAAATGCAGACTCGGCCCTCGAAGAAGGACCATATCAAAATGATCATTAAGGGCACCAGACCCTCTAATTATAACAAACTGAGATGGATGACCTCCATGATTAGCGACTTTCGACAACTTAGATAAAATTTTCATGGATATCGAGGAGGAGAAAGCCGAGAATCGGAAGTTTTACAGCTAGAATAGAAGGACCACTGTGAGGCCTTTGGGGACCATGCCCGCTATTGTTGAGGTCACTGCCCAGTGAATAAAGCCCACTCTCAACACAGTTCGAGAAAAAAGCAAAGGGAATAAAGCCCACTCTCAACATAGTTCGAGAATAAAGCCCACACTCAACACGGTTCGGGAATAAAGCCCAGGTAATAAAGCCCATTCTCAACACGGTTCTAGAATAAAGCCCACACTCAACACGGTTCGCGAATAAAGCCCACACTCAACACAGTTCAGGAATAAAGCCCACTCTCAACACAGTTCGAGAATAAAGCCCACTCTCAACATAGTTCGGGAATAAAGCCCACTCTCAACACAGTTCGGGAATAAAGCCCACTCTCAACACAGTACGGGAATAAATCCCACACTCAACACAGTTCGGGAATAAATCCCACACTCAACACGGTTCGGGAATAAAGCCCACTATCAACACAGTTCGGGAATAAAGCCCACTCTCAACACAGTTCGGGAAAAAAGCCCAGGGAATAAAGCCCACATTCAACACGGTTCGGGAATAAATCCCACACTCAGCACAGTTCGGGAATAAAGCCCACACTCAACACAGTTCGGGAATAAAGCTCACACACTCAACACAGTTCAGGAATAAAGCCTAGAGATCGAAGTAGCTCACACTAGCTGCACAACAACAGGTAAGTTCGGCAACAGCTGATGAACCAAGTAAAAATACATGCATGACTTTGATAGGATTGTCACTGTCGCACACTGTACAAGTCCCATCAAAGTGGGGGCGACTGTAGGCACTGTATTTTTACATAAAGCCCAATGATGAGCCTCGTACGGAGGCACTACCTACAAAGTCGCGGAAGTCGCGGGAAACGGATGTCGGAAGGGAAAATTCAAAAAAATTAATACCTCGTCAAATTTAAACTCACTTGTTTAGCCACAGGTTCGCTTAGTCGATTTCTGTTTTAAGCATTAGCCTCGGCCCAAAACCTCTACAACCCATGAAAGCCCATTTATCCATGTCATACACACCCACACCACACAAAGCCATACAACCTATCCAAAGCCCATGTAACCCATGCAACTCACAAGGCCCACGCGCCCAAGCCCACTCCAAAATAACAAAATCTCATGCAAAACACGTGCCAAATATATCAGAATCCCCTTCCAAATTAGCCAAGATTGGATCCCTAAAATTTGGAAGGAAAATCTTGACCAAATGGTGGGAGTTGGGCGGCACACACACACATATGTTAACAAGAAACCATAGCACAACCAAGAAACCTTAACACATAGAAAACCTTAGTATGCAACTATAAAAAGAGACCTAAAACAACACTCTTCCTCTCTTTCTTTTCCTTAGACACTGACGACACTTCAACAAAAAAAAACAGTGAGTAGAAACAGTGAATCAGCGAGCCAGAAAAATAGTGAAGCTACAATCCTTCCGGCGACGGCATAACGCACTTCCAAGAAGCGACTTAAAAGGTAAGACCTGATGGCCCTCTCTTTAATAGTCGTTTTGCTATCCCCGGACATGGCATGCTTGGTTGGATGTGAAATATGTCCTACCGAGCATGCGAGATCCCACACTAAAATCAGCCAAGTCCATTGGTCACATTTGATTTCCCTAGTATTTTGTTATTTAAATTTTTTATGTTCATTTACTGTCATTAATTATCATCAATTATTATTCTGCATTTACTTTGTTGCTTATTGTTATTATTTATCTTTTCTATTTATTTATTTACATTTATCATTATTATTCATCTCGCTTTTACTTTTGTTCATGTTTGGTTATATTACTTCGTATCCACTTTCGTGACTACTTACATTGTATTAAACGTCACTCCTTTGTGGGAAATGCCTGAGGGCACCCTTTATCATATTATTTTGTAGTCCTGGACGATGCATGTTTGGTTAGACGTGAAATATGTCCAACCGGGTATGTGAGATCCCACACTAAGATCAGCCAAGTCTCTTGGTCGCATCTCCTTTCTTTTATTTCGTCGTTTATTTTTCTTTTGATGTTCCGTTATTTATTTCCGCCCCTTTGTCTTTTTATGTATTCATCTCGCTTTATTATTCTGCTCTTATTCATGCTCATGTCTTGTCGTATCACTTCACGTTTACTTTTATGTTTACATTGTGTTAATAATTGAGTGTTGCCTCTTGCGGTATATGGGATGGAAACCCAGACATAAATTTCGTAGCTGAATCCGAATGGACGGTAGTGCGGTCTGTACTTGGGATACAACTCCACGTACAGCTCGGGAAACATTCACGCATGTGTTTATGTTATTATAGATACCATTTCTACCTTATCTCATTCGAATGCGTTCCCGGACACTAATCGAACGCATGCATTCTATCTCACTATGCATTCTACCTCATTCCGTTCGAATGCGTTTATGAACGCTATATGAACGCACACACTGAAAAGACTCTTTCTTAACATTTTATACACTTTTGTCTCTTTAGTTATTTACTTTACATTATGTATTTATTATTAAGGTTCTTACTGTTATTATAATTTACATTATCGTACTTCCTCGTTTAATATGCGTGTGGAATTATGCATTCGCTTTCATTTTCATTTTCATTTATGTTTATGGGTGTTCAAACTTGTATGTTATTTGAATTATCTTTCATGTGCTGCATAAGACTTGGTTATATCATTGTGTATGTTAGGTATATGCCTTATACCCAACTTATGGATGGGCTATATGTACATGTATTTGCAATATTTTCCTTAATTAATAAAATTGAAATCTTTATTATATGTGTCTTACATAAATTATATGAATCATCAAACATTGTAATAAAGCCCTTGGAGTAATAAAATGATGGCTTCCACGCCTTATGAGAATAATTACTCTCAAACTTTCCTAGTCATAGTTTTGTGAATAATTTGGGCGTTCACAAAGCGGAGAGACTAGCATGATGATATGATCCACCTTTAAGTGGGGTAGCCGATCTCATAGGCTCCTAGCGGAGATCCGTCTTCTTTGTGTATCACATGGATGAATGAGTTGCTCGTGTCCATCGAACTGACCGCCAAAAGTTTTCACATGGAGTGTTTATCCCATGTGTCTATGAGAACTTTCATGTATCGATTGTATGACTTGTCCATAGACTTGAGGTCCTTACAATCTTATGTGTGGATCAAATGACTTTGACATTCTCCTTCCCCGGTTCAAAAGATCCCGTCATAAGGGTATGATTGGGTCATTTGTTGAAACACATGAAGTTTTTAAAGATACAACAGAGAATTGCCACTCTCTGGGATAATATTTTCTTATAAGAGTAGTATTCTAGTTTGTGGGTTGATATGTGTGATCAGTGCTTGAGACTGTGGCTGCAGCGGAAGAACCTTGTGAGATTTTTGGGTTAGCACGATTCATGACACTATCAACATCATACTTTTGACTATATAAGTAGACACTTTCCATACCCTAGGTCAAACGGTGCGGATACAGTGAGGCGATGGACCGTATCATATGTAAATCGCATACAGAATGGGTAAATATCTTTCCTTCTCATTTGGGGGCTTTGGCATGTTGCTAGATGTCAACCTTGGTCATTGAAATCGAACGACCATCTGATCGGAGGATAATTTATGTTCGATTAAATTATCACGATTCATCTCATGTCCAACTTAAGGGGAACCCAAAAGGTAACACACAACAAAGTCGAAATCAATGGTTAATAGTGCACAATATAAATTTAACAGCATATATGATTTCTGTAGGAATTGTTCATAAATGGTTGAATGTGTTTTATTATTGAACATATCATTTATAAGGTTCCAAAGTGGCTTAGGGATTGGTGAATGACGATAGGGGCACTTTGGGAATTGGAAAAATGAATAAGAAAATAAATAAATAAATAAAATCTGCGTTTTTTTATTTATTTTATTTAATTTTTTTGAATTCCAATTCGGCTCAAACTCTTATTAGGGTTTTATAATCTCATTAAACCACTATATTAAGATCCAATGGCTAAGATTTAATTAGCATTCATCCCACATCGGATTCTTATTGTTGTCTTTGAAGCACCTATATAAACCCAAAGAATTCTTTACAAATGTTTTACACCAAAACCTTTCATATCTTAGGTTTATATAAGTGAGCAACTCTAAAGTTTAAGAGTAAGCCACTGATTTTGAGGATCCTTAAGTCTAATTGACTAGAGGAATCTCAAGTTAAAAGTTTTGAAGTATTTGCCTAGGCAAGCACCAAGGGCAAAATACCCGTGCACTCAAGGCGTAGTCTTGCCGTTGAGTTTTGGCTTTGGTGTGTGCACCTTTGGAGGCCACACACTTGGGTGGCTCTTTGAAACGTGGAAGAGCTTGCTAAGTTCTAGAAAAGCTTGTAGATTGGAGGGAGAACTGTGTTGGACAATTATGACCCATAACGTCACTATTTGTACAGATCATAGTGTTGTTGTACAAATTAACTATGTGATAAAGGAGATTGCACTCTTATCATTTGTGATTAGATCACCTAGATCTATAAATGATAGGAGGTCCCTATGATTTGTTCCTGGATTGAGAATGATATGAGACCGTATCAGTCCACGAAGGATAAATCATTAAATATCCATAGTTAGAGTATTATCGAGATTGGACATCGATAAATATGTAAAAGACTAGTATTACACTTATGCGCGTTGTGAGGGCATAACAGAATAGTTCTCATATATTTGGGTATATGATACTCATGCAAGTGTAATAGGAAGTTGTGTTTTACCGATGGTACGGGAAACAGCTTCGCTCTGGATAGACCCCCTCGGAATTCCATTGGTAGTATGACTATGTGTCTATGGAAGTCTGAAATCAGGGTAGGTGTATTTGGTCTTAACCTGAGACTTGCACCGCTAATACTTGCAACAATCAATATACTTTGGTTGCGGTCTTCCAGGGCTTTAATAGGTTCTGTGTAAGCCTATGCTGGGTATATTGAGAATCGTAGTGTGTTGGGTGTTATGTCAAGACGGAAGTGTCACTCCAGTCATATAGAGATGATAGTCGCGTAAGATACGGTACTAGTACTCTTAAGTACTGTAGTCATCGGGATAAAATGACAAGGTCTTGTTTATCCGATTTAGAGACTAGTTACCAGACATCCGACATGTGCTTCGTACGGGGCAGACACAATTCCAGCCCTAGGCCTAGCACGTGATCATCTGATACTGGATCGACAAACACAATACTACGTATACTACGCCTGATATAGATCCTTTATTCCTGTAAGGATATTTCTGGAGAATTGGGTAGGCATGACGCTTTGCTAGAAGCCAACCTTGTCTTGTAAATCGATATAAACGTAGTACGAGGTACTTACGTGTTCGGATAGTATGACGACCGAATTTACTACCAACATATCCAGGGATCTCATGGGTCGCTTCCCAAAGATTCACCGATGACGTATGACTCGCACTTTTAATTAAGTTGGGATTAATTACGGAGATATTTTATCTGGGATAAAATATCATTTAAAGAGATATAAAGATTAATTTGGAATTAACCGATAAAAATATTATATTCGATATATTATACGAAATTGGATTTCGACACGGAATTAAAATTAGATTTTAATTGCGTCGCAACGGAAAATTCATTAATTTAGAATTAGCGAACCCGAGCCCGAGATTATTTACGAGTGCATTCGCATTTCGAATTCGAGTGCGGCACGCAAGTCAAATCAAGCGTCAAAGCGTTAGTCGCATCAAGCGTCAAATCACATGTCACTTTGAGTGATGTGACAACTTGTCACTTAATTTGATTGATTGATGGATTGATGGGAGTTGTTGGAAAACTTTTTGAAAGCTTGAAAGACATATATTGTTATTTAATTACTTTGACTTTTGGAAAGCAAATGGTGAATATGATTTTAGAAATTCATTTTACCATTTTTTAAGTAACAAAACAGAACTCTCTCTTTCTCTCATCTCTCTCTTCTTCACGCCCTTGGGGCTGTATTTTTCTTCTGGTTTGGCAGTGAACTGCCGAGAGCTTGGAGGAAAATTGGAAGCAAGTGTGGTGATTTTTATGGCAAAAATCACAAGAGCTATCACTCCGAGATACATACGAATGTGATAGGGAAGTCCACAATGAGCCGGGAATCGTTTGACGAAGCTTGGAGCTCACCAATGGCCGAAAAAATAGAGGATGGAGAGCAGCTCACTGCCGAGCACTTGGGAGGACAGAAAATCAGATTTTTTTCTTCATAGTATCGCACAACCGATCGATGTGAGTATTCTGCAACTCCTCGTATGTGAACATGTGTTTCATGCTTGTTTAATGATCTTGGGACCTTAGCAAACACCAACAATGGTATCTTGAGCAAGGTTAAGCATGAAATTATTTAGGGTTAAAATTTGGGCAAAAATGTGTTTGAGCATGATTTATGAAATTGGATGAATGAATATGTTTAAATGTGTTTTAATTGAGGATTGATTGGATCAATTTGTTGAAATTGTGTTTGAAACAAATTTCCCCAATTTTCTTTGTGTTGGCCGAATGTTATGCTCTATTTTGATCTTGGTGATTTTTTGATTTTTGATCATTGGATGACTTGAATCAATTGGAAATGTGGATTTAATGTTAATTTGGATTTAATTGGATTGAATTCGGAATTGATATGAAAATCCCTATATTGTCGAGACTTTGAGCATGTATATTGGGTTTGATTTTTGTTAAATTATGTTGGACATGATTTAATATTGATAAGCATGATTAATTAGGCTAATTTGATGTTTTGGAAATATTGATTTGGGTTATTAATTGTGTTATACACTTTATGATTAATTAGATTATGAAATTGGACTTTTATGATTTAATTAATTGGGCCTTAAATTGAATTGGGCTTGTTATGTTGTTATTGGGCTAATTGGGCTTGGTTGTACCAAGTTAGGTTTAGGCCAAATGGATTCGATCCAATTGGGCCCAAAACCGCTTCCATAAAGCCCAAATGCGACTTAATGGACCTTTAAAGTTTAATTGGGCCTAATGGGCCTAAATTGATTTCTGGGCTTATGGGGTAACTCCCAGATTGGATTTTGGTTATTCGGTTTGACCCGAGTTGACCAAAAGTCTGTTGGACAGTTATGACCCATAGCGTCACTATTTGTATAGATCATGGTGTTGTTGTGCAAATTAACTATGTGACAAGGATATTACGCTCTTATCATTTGTGATTAGATCACCTAGATGTATAAATGATAGGAGGTCCCTATGATTAGTTCCTGGATTGAGATGATATGAGACAGTATCAGTCATCGAAGGATTAATCATTAAATATCCATAGTCTTAGTATTATCGAGACTGGACATCGATAATGCGGAATAAACTAGTATTGTACTTGTGTGCTATCCTAGGGATACCATAAGTATAATACTTATACATCTCACCAGAGAACAATTAGATTGTTGTTCACCATGCGGTTTTCCCAAAAGGAATACCGATATGCAGTGGTAAGTGGGAGGATAGTAAAACTCAATGAAAATCAGAGTAATACTGTCCAAGGCACTGAATACTAATGGAACATAAATAGTTCATCTATGATGAAACTATACCAGTAATCTTCAAATACACAAGAACCACGTAAGTCTGAGAGAATCAGAAAACAACATGGGGTATGGGTTTCTGATCTCATCCCATAAAGATGTCTATCGTATTGAGGAACACCAACTAACTACGTATGAGGAAGTGATACAAGGTATCGACTCACTAATTATGGCAAAGTGCCATGAGTCCGAAATGGATTCCATGTATATCAACTATGTTTTGACACTAGTTGTTGTACCTCAAGGCATTGTGCCTACTGGTACTATATAAGTCTTCAAGGAAGACATACATGGATGGCAACATACCAATATACTAAGCTAGGCTTGTAGCGAAAAGGTATCGTTATCAACATTGTGTTGATTATGATTCAACATTTTACCTGTTGCCACGGTAAATCCATTTGGATAATGCTTGCTAATGATGTATGTTTCATTAGTGAAATGCGCCAGCTTAATGGGAAAATCACTTTCCTGAAAAGGAAACCTTATGGAGGATGTTTACAACATCATGTCGGTTTTGTCGTACCATAACAAGCAAACTAGGTTTGCAGGTTATTCGATCCATATTTGGATTGAAGCAAGCATTAGGTTCTTTGAATTATCGTTTTGATGTAATCATAATGGAGTATGATTTAATTCAAAATGAAATGATTCTTGTGTATATAATGGGGTTAGTGGGAGCGCACTGACAGTGGTTTTCCTATAAATAATGATAATATGTCATTTCTTGGAAATGATATTCCCATAATAATAATCGGTGAAAGCTTGGCTTTCGAGAAAACTCTCCGAGAACTCGTACATTGAAAAATGTACGTTACCTGGTGTCTCATACGCTTTGAGCATATGAAATCACAAACAGGCCAATCCAAGTGATAGTCACTGGATTGATGTTAAGAACATCCGTTAGTATCTTAGAGATCTAAGGTTGATGTCTTAATCTATGGAGATGGAGAACTTGAAGTGATTGGGATCACTACTGCAAGTTACCTAAACCGATATAAACAACTAAAGTCGTAAACAGTACTATACAGTTTGAATAGCGGAACAGTAAGCTGGAAATCTTCCAAGTAAGATACTGTTACCAAATAAACAACAAATGCGGGTAATTGCTGCAGCTGAGGCAGCAATTGAAGCCATTTGGGTCGATAACAAATCTAATTAAATTAGATATAATTATGTTAGCAGCTGAGCTAAGCGTCAGCACAAGCTAAAGAATTAATGGTCTCATCAAGGATCCATATAGATACTTTGATAATCATCTGATTCGTTAGTATCATACATCGTAGCGATGTGATGATCGAATAAATCGCATCAGATGATAATCATGTAAATCCGCTGACGAAAGCCTTTTCCCAGCAGTTTGAGCCAGCCATACATAGTTCGGGTGTAAGACACTCGAGTGACTGGATATCAGCCAAGTGGGAGATTGTTGGACAATTATGACCCATAGTGTCACTATTTGTACAGATCATGGTGTTGTTGTACAAATTAACTATGTGACAAAAAATATTGCACTCTTATCATTTGTGATTAGATCACCTAGATGTATAAATGATAGGAGGTCCCTATGATTTGTTCCTGGATTGAGAATGATATGAGACAGTATCAGTCTATGAAGGATAAATCATTAAATATCCCTAGTCAGAGTATTATCGAGATTGGACATCGATAAATACGTAAAAGACTAGTATTACACTTGTGCGCGTTGTGAGGGCATAACGGCATAGTTCTCATATATTTGGGTATAGGATACTTATGCAAGTGTAATAGGAGGTTGTGTTTTACCGATGGTACGGGAAACAGCTTCGCTCTGGATAGACCCCATCGGAATTCCATTGGTAGTATGACTATGTGTCTATGGAAGTCCGAAATTAGGGTAGGTGTATTTGGTCTTAACCTGAGACTTGCACCGCTAATACTTGCGACAATCAATATACTTTGGTTGCGGTCGTCCAGTGCTTTAACAGGTTCTGTGTACGCCTATGCTGGGTATATTGAGAATCGTAGTGTGTTGGGTGTGATGTCAAGACGGAAGTGTCACTCCAGTCATATGGAGATGATGGTCATGTAGGATACGGTACTAGTACTCTTAAGTACTGCAGTCATCGGGATAAAATGACAAGGTCATGTTTATCCAATTATAGAGACTAGTTACCAGACATCTGACATATGCTTCGTACGGGGCAGACACAATTCCAACCCCAGACCTAGAACGTGATAATCTGATACTAGATCGACATACACAATACTACGTATACTAAACATGATATAGATCCTTTATTCTTGTAAAGATATTTCTGGAGAATTGGGTAGGCATGACGCTTTGCTAGAAGCCAACCTTGTCTTGTAAATCGGTATAAACGTAGTACGAGGTACTTACGTGTTCAGATAGTCCGACGACCGAATTCACCGATGACGTATGACTCGCACTTTTAATTAAATTGGGATTAATTAGAAGAGAGAGAAAAGTAATCTGGGATTAATTGCGGAGATATTTTATCTGGGATAAAATATCATTTAAAGAGAGATAATGATTAATTTGGAATTAATTCGTTAGCGACGTGAATAGTAATTATGCTAGGCATGATTATTTAATTAAATTAGATTTAATTGCGTCGCAACGGAAAATTTGTTAATTTAGAATTAGCGAACCCGAGCCCGGCATTATTTGCGAGCGCATTCGTATTTCGAATTCGAGTGCGGCACGCAAGTCAAATCAAGCGTCAAATCGTTACTCGCATCAAGCGTCAAATCACATGTCACTTTGAGTGATGTGACAACTTATCACTTGATTTGATTGATTGATGGATTGATGGAAGTTGTTGGAAAGCTTTTTGAAAGCTTGAATGACATATATTGTTCTTTAATTACTTTGACTTTTTGAAAGCAAATGGTGTATATGATTTTAGAAATTCATTTTAACTTTTTTTAAATAACAAAACACAACTCTCTCTTTCTCTCATCTCTCTCTTCTTCACGCCCTTGGGGCTGTATTTTTCTTCTGGTTTGGCAGTGAACTGCTGAGAGCATAGAGGAAAATGGGAAGCAAGTGTGATGATTTTTGTGGCAAAAATCACAAGAGCTAGCACTCCGAGAGACATGCGAAGGTGATAGGGAAGTCCACCCATGAGCCGAAAATCGTTTGACGAAGCTTGGAGCTCACCAATGGCCGAAAATGGAGGATGGAGAACAGCTCACTGTCGAGCACTTGGGAGGACAGAAAATCAAATTTTGTTCTTCGTAGCATCGCACAACCGATCGATGTGAGTATTCCGCAACTCCTCGTATGTATTCACACGTGTTTCATGCTTGTTTAATGATCTTGGGACCTTAGCAAACACCAACAGACTGGAGGAGTCTTCGGTTCAAGTATGTCTTTTTCTTTCTTTATTTTTAATTAGAGTTCTTATGATAGTTAACATGTTTAAGTTTATGTTCTTTGCATGTTTTATGAGTTCTTATGCTTAGAATATATAGTAACATGCATAGGCATGTAGAATAATCAAAACAAATGGGTCTTAGGCAAAGGGATAGCAGCATCATAATTTTTAATTTTCCGCTACGCACTCGCGACCGCTTCCCAACAGTGGTATCAGCGCGCTGTTTTTGTTTTGATTACTTCTTTCTCATTTGAACTCGAAATTTGGTGTGTAAAAGCTCGTTGGAAAGCTAACACCCTGAACTTACTTTTAGGCACAGGTTTTGCATGATTTTGTTAATATTTGAATTATGAAATTACATTTAAAGTTTTCGTATCTGTAAAAAAACATGAATAGTAAATTTATTTGATTAAAATAAAATACAATATCATAATTAAATATTAATCAAAGTTATTTAATGCCTAAAATAATTCCAATATATTAAAACTCATATGATTTATGATTCTATGTATGATTAGAATTAGCATGATTATTTTAGGGTGCAATCATCTAGAGACTTTCAAAGGAAATAGAGAGTGTATTGCTTATCCCTTAGTTAATTTATTATTCCGTGATGAACTTAGAGATTTATTACCTTTAAGGCTATTAAATATAAATCACTTGTTTATAATAAAAGATATTATAAAAGATACAAGTGGGGTGGGACCAAGGCGTTAATAAAACTTTCCAAACTAAAGTTAATTTAACCAAAGGTATTACTAGAGTTAGATAATGATTTGGTGTCTTCCTTCACTCACTACCTTTTTATAGCCAGAAGGAAAAACTGTGAAGACATCTAGATAATCATTTACTCAAAGCTTACCTTAAAGCATATTTAATGTGTTGGACTAATTTGGAGGATCTATTATTTATTCATGTCACCAATGCAATAAGAGCCTAAGAGGTAAGGGTATTTAAGAGAGTTCACTCCACCCTCCCTCTGAGGAATTTTCAATGGAGGAATCCATTTGACAGTTATTCACTTAAACTTGCTAAAATCCTCAATAATAATTTAAGTCTAAAATTTGCCTCTCATTGTAAAGTATAGACCCAAAGGGCTTAAACCTTATTGGCAGGACTAGGCTTTACCAGACTGACCAATACCAATTTGTCCCTAAATCGTACTATTGACAATGGTTTGACTTTTCTGAGTCATAAGACGCAGCGACCCTTAGCCGTGGTCTTATAACTTAGTGGCAAAGATTGGGTGTCCACAAGGACTACATAAGCTATGGAATGTTTGATTGCCCAACCCATTGATCAAGGAATTGTGATTTATATCATAAATTGATTAGGAACCTACCTAATTATCGTATTTTATAACAACCAAACCTAGTCAGAGTTGTGAAATGATGATAATGGGATCCTTGCCCACAATAAATCCATCATATTGGGGTTGATGCGATTTGCTTAAAATTTTAAAACAATTGAGTGGGAGCAACTTCATAATATTAAAAGCCCATGTTATTATGAAACATAAATGAAAACATATTCCTAATTTTAACATTCTCTCTTAATATGTGGGTTAAAATATTTCACAAACATTCAAATGGCAAACAGAATATCACTTCGTTCCATCCTTGATGAGCATAAGCTCAAATGGGACAATTACAATGACTGGTTTAGAAACCTTAAAATTGTCTTACGACAATAAAAGATTTTATATGTTCTTGAAATACCATTTCCCCCTTAACCATAGAAGATGCTGACCAAAATACATTTGATGCTTGGAAGAAACACATCGATGATGATGAGCAATCAGTTTGCATAATGCTTGGCTCTATGTCGGACGAACTTCAAAAAGCTCACGAAGATATGGATGCTCAAACCATCATCTTTCATTTGAAGGAGTTGTATGCAACTTTCGTTCATACCGTGAGATTCCAAGTGTCATGTGTCTTATTCCAAAAAGGTATACAGAAGGATCTGTTAGTGGACATGTGCTTAAGATGATTGGCCACATTGAAAAATTGGCCAACCTCGGGTTCATCATGGATCATGAGATAGGTCATGATCTAATTCTTCAGTCTTTACCAAAAGACTTCTCTAACTTTATAATGTAGTTTCATCTCTCTCATAAAGAAGCTACTTTAGCATAATTGCACAATCTGGTAAAGCAAGCAGAGAAGACTTGAAACCGAGCTTAAATTCTCTGTCATGCTTACAGTTACGGACCTGAAGCCACGAGGCCCAAAGAAAAATAAGGGCAAGGGCAAGGCTCCAGATCACCTAAATCCCTATGGTAAGGTGGAGAAGAAAATGGGAAATGAGAAATGTTTCTTTTATGGAAAGAATGGTCATTAGAAGAAATACTGCAGATCCTTGAAAGCCAAGGAAGCTAGGGATGTCCAAGAGGCCAAGAAGCCCAATGCTTCAAGTATGTTGTATATGATTAAACTATATTCTCAAAACTCTGAACCGTCTACTTGGGTGTTTGACACAGGTTGTGGGACTCACTTGTGTAACAATGTGCAGGGCCTGAGAAACAGTAGAAGACTCTGTCATGGGGAGGTTGACTTACGCATGGGTAATGGAGCAAAATTGGCTGCATTGTGCGTGGGGACGTATTCATTAGTTTTGCCGAATGGTTTAGTTTTAGACTTAGTGTTGGCAAATTCTAAGGTCCCAAGATCAATTATAAGCATGAAAACATGTGTGAATAACAATCAAGAAGTTGCGGAATACTTACATCGATCGGTTGAGCGACGCGGAGACGAACGAAGCATCAAAACGAACTGCTTTCTGCCTTCCTTCACTGCTCGGCAGTGAGCAGATTTGTTCACTGGTTGGGCGTGAGTTTGGGTCCTTCGTCAAGCTCCGAGCTTCGTCGAATGGTTCCAGGCTCATGGGTAGGCTTCCCTATCACCTTCGCATGTATCGTAAGTGTGCTAGCACTTGATGTTTTGCCATAAAACACCACTCTTGGCTTCCCATTTGCTTCTATCATCCACGGCAGTTCACTGCCAAGATGAGAGCAAATTGTGCCCCTTGGGCGAGAGAGAGAGAGCATTATTCAGCCCCTTGGGCGTGAATAATTGCTACTACTTTTGTCTACAACAATTGTCTTCAATTATTAAACCAAAAACTTCCATTATCACATTGTTTAATAATGATCAAATCAGCCCACTATAGGCGTGTAATGGAGAAGCTATTTGGTTGCTCACTTAGGCGTGAGTGGAGAAGCCATTTGGTTGCTCACATAGGCGTGAGTGGAGAAGCCATTTGGTTGCTCTCCACGTGAGCAATAAAAGAGAGAAAATGAGTGGATTATTGTTGGTGGCCATTTGGTGTATATTATATACAAATCAATTTCCAAAATCATTTATATATATTTTCGAACCATTAACATAATCCATCAATTTTATATCACTCAAAGTGACAAGTTGTTTATCAATCGATTTGACGCTTGATGTGACTTGCGTGCCGCATTCAAATTCGAAATGCGAATGCGCTCGCAATCACTCTCGGGTTCGGGTTCGCTAATTCCCAATTTGCGAATTTTCCGTCGCGTCGTAACTAAATGATTACGCCTAGCGAATCATTATTCACGTCGCTAACGAATTAATTCTAAATTAATTCGTTCGCCCGAATTAAAATCTAATTTTAATTCCGCGTCGAAATCCAATTTCTTAATATATCAAATATATTAATTTCTCGATTAATTCCAAATTAATCGTTATCTCTCTATTAATGATATTTTATCCTAGATAAAATATCCCGGCAATTAATCCCAGATTAATTTTCTCTCTCCATTATTAATCCCAGATTAGTCAAGAGTGCGAGTTATACGTCATCGGTGAATCTTTGGGAAGCGACCCATGAGATCCCCGGATATGTTGGCAGAAAAATCGGTCGTCGGACTATCCGAACACGTAAATACCTCGTACTACGTTTCACCGATTTACTAGACAAGGTTGGCCTCTAGCAAAGCGCCATGCCTCCCCAATTTTCCGGAAATATCCTTACAGGAATAAAGGATCTTTATCAAGCGTAGTATAGCGTAGTATACTGTAGTATTGTGTAATTCTATCCAGCATCGGATGATCACGTGCTAGGCCTGGGGCTGAAATTGTGTCTGCCCCGTACGAAACACATGTCGGATGTCTGGTAACTAGTCTCTATAATCAGATATACATGACCTTGTCATAATATCCCGATAGCTGCGCAGCGTTAAGAGTACTAATACCATATCCTACGTGACCATCAACTCCATATGACTGGAGTGACACTTCCATCTTGACATCACACCCAATACACTACGATTCTCAATACACCTGGAATTGGCGTACACAGAACCGGTTAAAGCCCTGGACGACCTCAACCAAAGCATATTGATTGTCGTACGTATTAGCGGTGCAAGTCTCAGGTTAAGACCAAATACACCTACCCTGATTGCGGACTCCCATAGACACATAGTCATACTACCAATGGGATTCCGCGGGGTCTTATCCAGAGCGAAGCTGTTTCCCGTACCATCGGTAAAAAACAAACCTCCTATTACACTTGCATGAGTATCCTATACCCAAATATATGAGAACTATGCCGTTGTGCTCTCACAACGCGCACAAGCGCAATACTAGTCATTTACATATTTATCGATGTCCAATCTCGATAATACTCGGACTAGGGATATTTAATGATTTATCTTACGTGGACTGATATTGTCTCATATCATTTTCCGTCCAGGAACAAATCATAGGGACCTCTCATCATTTATATATCTAAGGTGATCTAATCACAAATGATAAGAGTGCAATCTCCTTTGTCACATAGTTAATTTGTACAACAACACCATGATCTGTACAACTAGTGACGCTATGGGTCATAATTGTCTAACAATCTCCCACTTGGCCTATAGCCAGTCACTCGAGTGCCTAACACCCGAACTATGTACGGTTGGCTCAAATTGCTGAGAAAAAGTTTTCGTCAGCGGATTTACATGATTATTGTCTGATGCGATTTATACGATCATCACATCGCCATGACATATGATCCGAACGAATCAGATGAATATTGAAGTATATATCTGGATCGTTGATGAGACCATTAATTCTTTAGTCTGTGCTGACGCCTAGCTCAGCTGCTAACAGAACTATATCTAATCTAATTAGATTTGTTTATCGACCCAGAAGACTTCTATTGTCGCCTCAGCTGCAACATTAACCCGCATTTATTGTTTATTCGGTAACAATATCTTGCTTGGAAGATTTCCAGCTCACTGTTCCGATATTCAAATTGTATAGTACCGTTTGCGATTTATAGTCATCTTTATCGGTTATAGGAAACTTGCTTCAGTGATCCCAGTCACTTCAAGTTCTCCTTCTCCATAGATTAAGACAGCATCCTTAGTTCTCTAAGATACTAACGGATGTTCTTAACATCAATCCAGTGACTATCACTAGGATTGGCCTGTCTGTGATTCCATATGCTCAAAGCGTATGAGACACCAGGTCACATATATTTTTAATGTACGATTTCTCGGAGAGTATCAACAACTTTAAATCTATCCCAGTAGATCTTTATTCCTAGAATAAAGGTTGTTTCTCCCAAGAATTCTACGGAGAATTCCGATTATTATTATGGGAATATCATTTCCAGGAAATGACATATATTATCATTAGTACTTAGGACAGCCACTGTCAGTGCGCTCCCACTAAACTCCTTATATATACAAGAATCACTTCGTTTTGATTTAAATCATACTATATTATGATTACATCAAAACTATAATTCCAAGAACCTAATGCTTGCTACAATCCAAACATGGATTGATTAACCTGCATTTTCCAAATGGATTTACCGTGGCAACATATAAAAGGTTTCGTCGTAATCAACACAATGTTGATAACTCTACCTTTTCGTTACAAGCCTAGCTTAGTACGTTGGTACGTTGCCATCCATGTATGTCTTCCTTGAAGACTTATAAAGCACTAGTAGGCACAATGCCTTGTGGTACATCAACTAGTATCCAAACTTGTTGATTTACATGGAATCCATTTCGGACTCACGACACTTTGTCATAATAGGGAGTTGATACCTTGTATCACTACCTCATACGTAGTCAGTTGGTATACCTCAATAAGATAGACATCTTTATGAGGTGAGATCAGAAACCCATACCCCAGGTTGTTTTCTGACTCTCTCCGACATACGCGGTTCATGTGTATTCGAAGATTAATGTTATAGTTTCATCCTAGATGAACTATTTATGTTCCACTAAGATTCGGTGCCATGGACAGTATTACTCTGATTTTCATCGAGTATTACTATCCTCCCACTTGCCACTGCATATCTGTTTTCCTCTTAGGAAAACTGCATGGTGAGCAATAATCTAATTGTTCTCTCGTGAGATGTATAAGTACAATACTTATGGTATCGTTAGGATAACCTACAATTGGCACTTATCCAATTTGGGTTTTAGTTTGGTATCATCCAAACATATACCCAGTATACCCAAATTGTTAGGAATGAGAAACCCAGTTTCTTTCCCGTTCATATCTAATATGAATTCTGTCTAACAGATTTTAATGGAACCTTATTCTAAATAAGTTCTGCACTATTAATGCTTATCTGTTGAAGGAAATGGTAGCTCAGAGCAACTCATGATTAACCTTATCATGTCCAACAAAATTCGGTCACTCAGTTCGGACACACTGTCACTTTGACATATTCCAGGAGGAGTCCTTATTGAAAGAATACTATACTCTTTCAAGTATATTAGAAACTTATTGCCTAATTATTTTCCATTGCGGTCTTACCGTGACGGTATAATACTACAGACGATCTGTTTGTCTATTTCATATCGAAACTCTAAAAGTTTCTGATTTATGTTCTTCAAAAGAAACATATAACCATAACGTGATGCCACATCCATATTGGTCACGAAATATTCATATCCACATCTAGCCGAGCTAGACATGAGCCCACTTGTTTCACTATGAATTAGGGCTAACAGATCCGTGGCATTTCCACTTTTACCAAGTAAATGTGTTTTAGGCACTTTGCCCAATAAACTAGATTTGTAGACTTAATTTGAATGGAATCAAATTAGTCCGAGTACCAACTCTTCGAAAGTGTGGATATACAAGTCTTGTTTAATTGTGTCCCAGACAATAAAACCACATTTAAGTTTCTTAACTGATTAAATCAGTTTGAGCTGTTTATTTGTCATTATTTATTTATGAGATTTATTTATATTCAAAATATAAATTTTTTCGCTCACATCTAATGTGTTTATCTCAATATCATCTTTATATAATGAAACACTTGAAGTTAGAGCCTTGCTCGTTCTTCAATTCCTTCATGTCTGTTTTATCTTTCTAAAAGATTATAATGATTTTGTCTTTGCCCTTTTCAATACTCCAGAAGCTTTTGGCTTTCTAGTATATCGAATTAAAATTCGCCTTGCGCTATTTGCCTATGACAAGCTTAATGGATTAAGCACTTTGCTTAACTTCGGGCTTTAGGCATTATTTTATCAAATAAAATAACTTATTATTTTCCAGAACCATCCTGAAATAGTATTCCCAATTTGAAAATTAAACCATTTAAATACATTTTCCCTAGGATTATGTATTAAACGTCAATCTTTCAATTTTATCTTGATTTTAATAGTCAAACTATTTAACCAACGATTTGTGGTACTATTTATAATGATTACAATTGTCCAACTATTTAATCAACTATAATTTAATAGGTTAAAATCAATTATATTGATTACTATAATCCAATTATAAAATCAACTATAATTAATTAAATCATATATATTGATTACTATAATCCTATTATATAATCAACTATAAATGATTAGTTTGAATATAGTCCAACTATTTTATTAAAACAACAATTTAAATATTTGTCCAACTAACATTTAATTTATTGACGTAATGATATTTGATTGAGCGCATATGGCGAGTAATTGAACGAGTATTGCAAATTCAATTCTTGCCTCCCACTATTTTTCGGCGAGCCTCTCACCCTCTGTCGAGTACTCGGGAAACCGCGTTTCCTAGTGGGCCAGGATCCCGTTAAATATCACACAATCTTGACTTTGGCCAACAAATTGTATGATAATTAACTAGGTAGATCTCTAAGATCAATTGGATCCAATCCAATTCCTAGATACAGTAGGTGGATATCCAAATCCTAAACATATATCTTATATATGCCTATATATCGAATATATTCCCTAACCGTTTTCCTCTGAATCAACTAAGCCTTGGCTTTGGCACAACAAACTTAATGATCCCAGTCAAGCGCGACCCATTGACCATGGAAAACTTCGTAATCAATGTCGATGGACAAGAAGTGGTCTTGACTTTGGCCAACAAACCACAACTTGGACAAGACACTGACATGGAACAAAGCCTTCGTGATTCAAACACATCCTCGACAGACAAAGGCCTTGACTTTGGCCAACAAACCAATGTCGTCTAAGATCTTGAGTAAGAATCACTCAATTGAACGAAAAACGCTTAATATTGAGCGAGGGTTTTTCGAGTGCAAATTGGCAACCAATTTATTATCTTTGTTAAAGTCTCATCATCATACACCCTTAAACATGCATTCTAAATACATAATAAAGCACATATGATAAAATAATAATGATATGCGGATGGATACTTTACACAATTGATCCTAGATCAAATCACTCCCTGTCTCTCTCCAACTAGCACAAATATTTCTTCTACCCAATTACATAACACTTATACAGAAACCTCATTTACATTGAGGGGAATAGGTGAGAAGAGAATACAAAGAATAAAGAGGTGATAAGGCTGGACTCGCAGGTCCAATTTAATAAATCGAATTTATTACAACAATTTCTAAAATTGCCCACCCATCTAATATCCATCCGATATACATTATTCATGCATCGCAACCATGTATTCACACAAGCATGTTATCAATCAATCTAATCCAATTAATTAATCTGATATTAGTGATCATCCAATGTTCAAACAACGATTTGATTTAGTTCGAGTCAAACTCGTTTTTGCGAATAAGTACTCAAAGTATGAATTCTTGAATTAAATTAAACTACATCATTAAATCCAATTTAATATGCATTCAATTCTAATTCACTTATTTAATTCCAAATTAAATACTACACTTTAATTACGAACCTATACGACTTAAATTCCAAATTTAATCGCAATGGGTCTCAAAGCCCAATAAAACGTCAACGTCAATTTAATTAAAGTCCAATGGGCTTTTAATTAATTTATTAAGGCGTGGACTTTTGGTCAACTCGGGTCAAACCAATAACCAAAGTCCAATCAAGGAGTTACCCCATAAGTCTTAAATTAATTTTGGCCCATTAGGCCCAATTAACTTTAAAGGTTCATTCAGTCGAATTTGGGCTTAACGGATGCGGTTTTGGTCCCAATTTGATCCAATCCAATTTGCCTAAACCCAACTTTGTACAACGAAGCCCAATAAGCCCATTTACAACTTTACAAATCCAATTTCCAAAATTAGCCCAAATAATTAAATTACCAAATTCCAAAATTCCAATTTAATTACATAAAGTGTTCAACATAATTAATTACCCAATTAATATTTCTAAATCATCAATTAGCTTAATTAATCATGCTCATCTATATCAATTGGTGTCCAAAAAAATTGATCATAAATCAAACCCATTCATGCTTCATCATGTCTCGGCCAAGGTAAGGATTTTATGTCCGATTCGGTTTTAATCCAATTAAATCAACGATCGTCATTAAATCATTTCCAACTTGATTCCAAATCATCCAATGATTAAAATCAAAAATCCAAGACCATTTAGGGCATGTCAAGATTCGGCCAAGTGAAGGATTTTATGTCCGATGCAAATCCAATCCGATTGAATCAAATCCAACCTGAAATCAACATCCCGAATGATTTTCAACACATCCAATGATAAAAAATCAAAATCACCAAGACATTTTAGGACCATTCAATTCGGCCAACATGCAAATTTGGGGAAAAATTATTCCAAATTAATTTTCTTGAAATTGATCCAATCAAACTTCAAACCAAAAACATTTAAGCATACTAATCAATCCAATTTTATTAATCATGCTCAAAATCAAGTTTGCCCAATTTTAAGTCCTAACCAATTTCATGCTCAAACCTTTAGCTCTTGATGCCATTGTTGGCAAATTCTAAGGTCCCAAGATCAATTATAAGCATGAAAACATGTGTGAATAACAATCAAGAAGTTGCGGAATACTTACATCGATCGGTTGAGCGACGCGGAGACGAACGAAGCATCAAAACGAACTGCTTTCTGCCTTCCTTCACTGCTCGGCAGTGAGCAGATTTGTTCACTGGTTGGGCGTGATTTGGGTCCTTCGTCAAGCTCCGAGCTTCGTCGAATGGTTCCCGGCTCATGGGTAGGCTTCCCTATCACATTCGCATGTATCGTAAGTGTGCTAGCACTTGATGTTTTGCCATAAAACACCACTCTTGGCTTCCCATTTGCTTCTATCATCCACGGCAGTTCACTTCCAAGATGAGAGCAAATTGTGCCCCTTGGGCGAGAGAGAGAGAGCATTATTCAGCCCCTTGGGCGTGAATAATTGCTACTACTTTTGTCTACAACAATTGTCTTCAATTATTAAACCAAAAACTTCCATTATCACATTGTTTAATAATGATCAAATCAGCCCACTATAGGCGTGTAATGGAGAAGCTATTTGGTTGCTCACTTAGGCGTGAGTGGAGAAGCCATTTGGTTGCTCACATAGGCGTGAGTGGAGAAGCCATTTGGTTGCTCTCCACGTGAGCAATAAAAGAGAGAAAATGAGTGGATTATTGTTGGTGGCCATTTGGTGTATATTATATACAAATCAATTTCCAAAATCATTATATATATTTTCGAACCATTAACACTAATCCATCAATTTTATATCACTCAAAGTGACAAGTTGTTTATCAATCGATTTGACGCTTGATGTGACTTGCGTGCCGCATTCAAATTCGAAATGCGAATGCGCTCGCAATCACTCTCGGGTTCGGGTTCGCTAATTCCCAATTTGCGAATTTTCCGTCGCGTCGTAACTAAATGATTACGCCTAGCGAATTCATTATTCACGTCGCTAACGAATTAATTCTAAATTAATTCGTTCGCCCGAATTAAAATCTAATTTTAATTCCGCGTCGAAATCCAATTTCTTAATATATCAAATATATTAATTTCTCGATTAATTCCAAATTAATCGTTATCTCTCTATTAATGATATTTTATCCTAGATAAAATATCCCGGCAATTAATCCCAGATTAATTTTCTCTCTCATCATTATTAATCCCAGATTAGTCAAGAGTGCGAGTTATACGTCATCGGTGAATCTTTGGGAAGCGACCCATGAGATCCCCGGATATGTTGGCAGAAAAATCGGTCGTCGGACTATCCGAACACGTAAATACCTCGTACTACGTTTCACCGATTTACTAGACAAGGTTGGCCTCTAGCAAAGCGCCATGCCTCCCCAATTTTCCGGAAATATCCTTACAGGAATAAAGGATCTTTATCAAGCGTAGTATACCGTAGTATTGTGTAATTCTATCCAGCATCGGATGATCATGTGCTAGGCCTGGGGCTGGAATTGTGTCTGCCCCGTACGAAACACATGTCGGATGTCTGGTAACTAGTCTCTATAATCAGATATACATGACCTTGTCATAATATCCCGATAGCTGCGCAGCGTTTAGGAGTACTAATACCGTATCCTACGTGACCATCAACTCCATATGACTGGAGTGACACTTCCATCTTGACATCACACCCAATACACTACGATTCTCAATACACCTGGAATTAGCGTACACAGAACCGGTTAAAGCCCTGTACGACCTCAACCAAAGCATATTGATTGTCGTACGTATTAGCGGTGCAAGTCTCAGGTTAAGACCAAATACACCTACCCTGATTGCGGACTCCCATAGACACATAGTCATACTACCAATGGGATTCCGCGGGGTCTTATCCAGAGCGAAGCTGTTTCCCATACCATCGGTAAAACACAACCTCCTATTACACTTGCATGAGTATCCTATACCCAAATATATGAGAACTATGCCGTTGTGCTCTCACAACGCGCACAAGCGCAATACTAGTCTTTTACATATTTATCGATGTCCAATCTCGATAATACTCTGACTAGGGATATTTAATGATTTATCTTACGTGGACTGATACTGTCTCATATCATTTTCCGTCCAGGAACAAATCATAGGGACCTCTCATCATTTATATATCTAAGGTGATCTAATCACAAATGATAAGAGTGCAATCTCCTTTGTCACATAGTTAATTTGTACAACAACACCATGATCTGTACAAATAGTGACGCTATGGGTCATAATTGTCTAACACTTAGAATATTGTGTTATGTATATTCTCTAGTAAAGATCATCATTTCAATTTCTTCTTTATGTAATAAAGGCTTTTCATGCCTAATAAGTTGTAATGAATGTTCTATTTATTTCAATGAAATAAAATATTGTGATGGTATTTTGAATAATGGTATCTATGTCTTACAAACTAACAAAGAATGTTCAACCTCATATATACAACGTTAACTCGAATAATCTCAATGAATCACTTCTATGGCACAGACGCTTAGGTCATATCAATGAAACAATATTAACTAAGCTACATAAGGATGGGTATTTCAGACCCTTCAAATATGAACCTTATGGAACTTGTGAGTCTTGTTTACTTGGTAAAATGACCAAATTACCCTTCAAAGGTAAATGACAGTGTGCAGCGGAGACATTAGAACTCATACACTCTAATGTAAGCGGACCAATGTCAGTCACCGCTAGAGGTGGATTCTCCTACTTCATTACCTTTATCGATGATCACTCGCGATATGGGTATGTGTACCTTATGCGGTACAAATCTGAAGCCTTTGAGAAATTCAAAGACTTCAAAGCTGAGGTAGAAAACCAGCTTAATAAAAGTCACTAAGGTATGACCAAGGTGGTGAATACTTAAGCGACGCATTTCAAGATTACTTGAGAGAAAATGGCATTGTTTTCCAGTGGACTCCTCCGGGAACTCCACATCATAAAGGGTCTCCGAAAGGAGAAATCAAACATTATTAGATATGGTCCGATTAATGATGCCAGACACAGATCTACCTCTTTCATTTTGGAGTCTTGCTTTAGAAACTGCAACACTACGACTAACCCAAGTTTCTTCCAAGACTGTTAGTCAAACACCATATGAGTTATGGTTTGGGAAACGTCTTAGTCTTAGTTATCTAAGAGTTTGGGGATGTGACGCATATGTTAAGATCACACAAACTAACAAATTGGATGATAGGGCAGTTAAATGTAAGTTTGTAGGATATGCCTTGAACTCAAGAGCATACGTGTTCTACGTCCCAAATGAACAAATAACATTTGTCTCATGAAATGCTAAATTTCTAGAGAATGAATTCCTTCTCAAGAAATATAGTGGGAGTAGACTTGACCTCGATAAGGTACAAGAAGAACAAACTAACATAAAACTAAACCCCATGCCCCTCAAAAGGGCAGTGACGGAACAACCACAAGGTTATGAACTTAGAAGGTCTGGTAGGGAAAGATATGAGCCTGAAAGATATGGTTTCCATATTGATGAGGAACATGATCAGGTCATTAATAATGAAGATCCCACCAGTTATGACGAAGCCATATGTGACATTGATTCAGTCAAATGGCTTGAGGCCATGAAATCCGAAATAGACTCTATATATCAGAATCAAGTCTAAGACTTGGTGGATGCACCTGAAGGGATAAAACCCACAGGCTGCAAGTGGATTTACAAGCGTAAAACTGAAGCAGAAGGCAACATCCAAACCTATAAGGCTAGGTTAGTTTGGATGCACACTTTGGATATGAGATTTGGCAGATGGATGTCAAAACAACTTTCCTTAATGGGAACCTCGTAGAGGAAGTCTATATGACACAAACTGGGGGGTTTGCATCTAAGTATGATCATAATAAAGTATGCAAGCTTAAACGATCCATTTATGGACTCAAGCAAGCCTCCAGAAGTTGGAATATACGATTTGATGAGACAATCAAGAATTTGACTTCAAAAAAATGTAGACGAGCCTTGTGTTTACAGGAAAAGTAGTGGGAATGTGTTTGTTTTCTTGTATTATATGTCGATGACATATAATCATCGAGAATGATATCCCATGATGCAAGCCACCAAGCAATGGTTATCACAGAATTTCTCCAAGAAAGATTTGGGAGAAGCAGCCTACATCCTCGGCATTAAGATCTACCGTAATAGATCTAAGAGGTTGTTAGGACTTTATCAATCAACATTAATAGATAAAGTTTTGAAAAGATTCAAAATGGAAGATTCCAAAAGAGGTAATTTACCTACCTGTCATGGAATCAAATTATCTAAGGAGCAATGTCCACATACTCCTTCAGATAGAGAGTGTATGAGTAGGATCCCTAATGCTTCAGCAATAAGATCGATCATGTACGCCATGCTATTTACAAGACCTGATGTCTCTTATGCTCTTAGCATAACGAGCATGTATCAGGCAAATCCTGGTGAGCAACACTGGGCAGCTGTCAAAACAATCCTCAAGTATCTGAGAAGAACAAAGGATGTGTTCTTGACATATAGAGATTATTCTGAGATGAAATTTATTAGTTACTATGATGCGAGCTTTCAGACCGATAGGGATGACAGCAGATCACAAACACGATATCTGTTTACTTTGAATGACGGAGTTGTCAGTTGGAAAAGCTCAAAGCAGTCAACTTCAGCGGACTTCACCACTGAAGCCGAGTATATTGCAGCATCTGAGGCAGCTAAAGAAGCAGTCTGGATAAAGAAGTTAATCACGGAGCTGGAAGTGCTTCCCGCGATAAAGAATGGCGTCACGATGTACAGTGACAACACGGGCGTCATTGCTCAATTAAAGAACCAAAGTCCCACCAAAAATCCAAGCATGTACTCAGGTGATTTCATTTCATCAGGGAGATTGTTGAGATAAAATAAGTTATTTTAGAGAAAATATCCACAGAAGATAATCTTGCATATTCTCTGACAAAAGGGCTGACTCAAAAAAATCATGATAGACACACCCGAGAGTATGGTGTCTAGATTCATACTAGTTGGCTATAGTACAAGTAGGAGATTGTTAGGGATATGCCCTATACCTAACTTTTGGATTGGCTATATGTACATATGTTTGTAATATTTTCATTAATTAATAAAATGACAATCTTTATTATACGTGTCTAACATAAATTATATGAATCATCAAACACTGTAATAAAGCCATTGGAGCAATAAGATTATGGCTTCCACGCCTTATGAGAATCATTACTCTCAAAAGCTCCTAGTCAAAGTTTTATGAATAATCTAGGAGTTCATAAAGCGAAGAGACTAGCATGATGATATGATCCACCCTTAAGTGGGGTAGCCGATCTCATAGGATCCTAGCGGAGATCCGTCCGCTTGGTGTATCATATGGATGCATGAGCTGCTCGTGTCCATCGAACTGACCGCTAAAAGTTTCACATGGAGTGTTTATAACATGTGTCTGTGAGAACTTTCATGTATCGATTGTATGACTAGTCCTTAGACTTGAGGTCTTTACAATCTTATGTGTGGATCAAATTACTTTGACATTCTCCTTCCCCAGTTCAAAAGATCCGGTCATAGGGTATGATTGGGTAATTTGTTGAAACACATGAATTTTGTAAAGATACAACAGAGAATCGCCACTCTCTCGAATAATATTTTCTTATAAGAGTAGTATTCCACTTCGCGGGTTGATATTTGTGATCTGTGCTTGAGACTGTGGCCGCAGCAGAAGAATCATGTGAGATTCTTGGGTTAGCACGATTCATGACACTATCAAAATCATACCTTTGAATATATAAGTAGACATTTTCTCTACCCTAGGTCAAACGGTGCAGATACAGTGAGGCGAGGGACCGTAACATATGTAAATCGTATACAGAATGGGTATATATCTTTCTTCTCATTTGGGGGCCTTGGCATGTTGCTAGATGTCAACCTTGGTCATTGAAATTGAACGACCATCTGATCGGAGGATAATTTATGTTCGATTAAATTATCACGATTCATCTCATGTCCAACTTGAGGGGAACCCAAAAGGTCACACACAACAAAGTCGAAATCAATGGTTAACAATGCACAGTAAAAATTTAACAATATATATGATTACTGTAGGAATTGTTAATAAATGGTTCAATGTGTTTAATTATTGAACATATCATTTATGAGGTTCCAAAGTGGCTTAGGGATTGGTGAATGACGATATGGGCACTTTGGGAATTGGAAAAATAAATAAGAAAATGAATAAATAAAAACAATCTGTGTTTTTTTTTTTGAATTCCAATTCGGCCCAAACTCTTATTAGGGTTTTATAATCTCATTAAACCACTATATTAAGATCCACTGGCTAAGATTTAATTAGAATTTATCCCACATCGGATTCTTAATTAATTTTGTTGTCTTTGGAGCACCTATATAAACCCAAATAATTCTTTATAAATTTTTTACACCAAAACCTTTCATATCTTGGGTTTATATAAGTGAGCAACTCTAAAGTTTAAGAGTAAGCCACTGATTTTGAGGATCCTTAAGTCTAATTGACTAGAGGAATCTCAAGTTAAAAGTTTTGAGGTATTTTCCTAGGCTAGCACTAAGGGCAAAATACATGTGCATTCAAGGCGTAGTCTTGCCTTTGAGTTTTGGCTTTGGTGTGTGCACCTTTGGAGGCCACATACTTGGGTGGCTATTTCGAACGTGGAAGAGCTTGCTGAGTTCGAGAAAAGCTTGTAGATTGGAGGGAGGACTGGAGGAGTCTTCGGTTCAAGTAAGTCTTTTTCTTTCTTTATTTTTAATTAGAGTTCTTATGATAGTTAGCATGTTTAAGTTTATGTTCTTTGCATGTTTTATGAGTTTTTATGCTTAGAATATATAGTAACATGCCTAGGTTTGTAGTGTTAGACAATTATGACCCATAGCGTCACTATTTGTAAAAGACATTGTGGTTTTTGTACAAATTAATTATGTAGCAATGAAATTGTATTTTATCATTTTGTAATTTGATTACTTAAATATATAAATGATAAAAGTCCATATGATTAGTTCTGGATTATAAGATATGAGACAGTATCAATCCATAAAGGTTTAATCATTAAATATCCCTAGTCGTAGTATTATCGAGACTGGACATCGATAATACGGAAAAGACTATTATCGCACTTGTGCGTGTTATGGAATCGTAACGGTATAGTTCTCATATATTTAAGTATTGGATACTTATGCAAGTGTGATAGGAGGTTGAGTTTACCGATGGTACGGAAATAGCTTCGCTCTGGATAGACCCCGCAGAATCCCATTGGTAGTATGACTATGTGTCTATGGGAATCCGCATCAGGGTAGGTGTATTTGGTCTTAACGTGAGACTTACATCTTGCTAGTACTTGCGACAATCAATACACTTTGGTTTTGATCATCCAGAACTTTAACAAGTTCTGTGTACGCCTCTTCTGGGTTTATTGAGAATCGTAGTGTATTGGGTGTGATGTCAAGAATGAAGTATCACTTCAGTCATATGGAGATGATGATCACGCAGGGATACAGAACTAATACTCTAAATGGTTGCAACCATCAGGATAATATGACAAGGTCATGATTATCCGATTTAAAGAGACTAGTTGTTTGTAATCTGATATATGATTCGTACGGGGCATACACTATTCCAGCCTCAGGCCTTGCATGTGACATCTGATACTAGATCGCTATACGCAATACTATGTACACTACGCCTGATACAGATTATATAATCCATTAAGAATAATTCTGGAGAATTGGGTAGGCACGGTGCTTTGCTAGAAGCCAACCATGTCTCGTAAATCGGTAAAAACGTAGTACGAGGTACGTACGTGTTCGGAGAGTCCGATAATCGGATTTACTGCCAACTATCCAGGGATCTCTTGGGTCGCTTCCCGAAGATTCACCGATGACGTATGATTCAAACATAATTAATCTTGGATTAATTACAGAGAGATTTTATCTATGATAAAATACTATTTGAAGAGAGAGAAATATTAATTTGGAATTAATCGATAAAATAATATATTTGATATATTAAACGAAATTAGATTTCGACATGGAATTAAAATTAGATTTTAATTTGGGCAAACGAATTAATTTAGAATTAATTCGCGAGTGATGTGAATAGTAATTTTGATTGGCATAATTATTTAATTAAATTTGATTTAATTACGTCGCAACGGAAAATTCGTTAATTCAGAATTGGCGAACCCTAGCCCGGGAGCGTTTGCGGGACCACTTGGATTTCGAATATAGTGGGGCCCACATGTCACATCACTAGTCACATCACTTGTCACTATGAGTGATGGGTTTTGGTGAGAATGACTTTAACTTGTTTTATACTCCAAGTTAAAGTGACATGATTGACTTATTACCAATATTTGGTAAATCTTGAATTTGATTTTTGAAATCAAATACATAAAAGAGAACAAGTCAAACACTCCTCACTCTCTCACCACACTCACGCCCATTGCAAGAATTTTACTCTCTCCATTTTCTTTTCACTTGGCCGAAAGTTCAAGAAGAAGAAAGGTGTTTTTGTTGCAAAAATTACCAATAGCTAGCACTCTAGAGGAATCATCACAAGGTGATAGGGAAACCAATCTAAGAGCTTGAAATCCATTCAAAAGCTTGGAGCTTCTTCATCATCAACAAATTGGGACCTTGGCCGTGACTTCTACAAGCACAAGGAGAAGGAATTTTTGAACTTGACGCATCCATAAACCGCTCATTGTAAGTATGATTCCGCCATACTTCTTTATTGTATTCACATTATTTTCATTGCTTGAATGATCTTGGGACTAAAGTAGAAACCAACATGTAGAATAATCAAAACAAATGGATCTTGGGTAAATGGATAGCGGCATCATAATTTTTAATTTTCCGCTGCGCACTCGCGGTCGCTTCCCAACAGTGTAAACCCGTTCATTACAACTGGCATAAGTAAGGGACCATTCCGAACCCAACGGTTAGAGGTCTTCCAATGCGAGGGGTGAGTGCGTCCTTAAATAATTTCCCAGTTCACACTGGGTGTCGACTCCTTTATTCTCCGTTTTAGTCCCCGCGGGCTACTCTGTACTCCCTACGGGCCGCTAGCCCGGACATCATCGCCCCGCTCTGTGCCTACAACTAGGTGGATGATCTATATCAGTTTGTGATTCTTAGACCTTATCCAGGTCAATTGTTCTCCTAACAAATTTCTTGAAAAGAAATTCCTTCTCTCTGAACTTGGCATTCTAAGATACAAAGGTCTTTTGCTCACTAATGGTGTAGAATACAGAGGCTCTTAAGTTCAAGGAAAACCCTACAAACTTACACTTAAGACCTATCCTTTAATTTGGAAGTTGGTGTGTGTGTATGATAAATGCCTCACACCCCAAACCCTCAAATAACAAAGACTAGGTCGTTTCCCAAACTATAACTCATATGGTGTTGAACAAATTTAGATGGAATTTCATTGACTATTATTGTTACAGTTTCTAGTGCAAGATCCCAAAATAAAAGAGGAAGATCTGTTCCAAACATCATTGAATAGACCATTTCTATTAATGTTCAATTTCTTTTTTCAGATGCACTATTATATTGAGTTATTCCTATAGGAGTCTATTAAGATGTGATGTCAGCTTCCTTTAAAAAATCTTGAAATTCTTTGCTCAAGCATTCACCACATCGGTCCGGCCACAGTGACTTCATATTTTTACTAAGTTATTTCTCTATTTCACCCTTGAAGTCCTTAAATTTCTCAGAAACTTCATATTCATACCTCATGAGAAACAAATATACATATCATGAGTGATCATCGAAAAAGATGATGAAGTAGAATAATTCACCTTAGTAGTAACAGACATGGGCCCACACACATTAGAGTGCATGAGTTCTAAATTATCCATTAGATTTTGTCTTTTACCCTTAAAGGGTATCTTGGTTATCTTACCAAGTAAACAAGATTCACAAGCTCTAAAATGTTAATATTTGAAGGGTATGAGATACTTATCTTTATGTAACTTTGTTAACCTTATTTCATTAATACGTCCTAAGCGACTATGCCACAAGAGTGATTCTTTTAGATTATTTGAATTTATATTATATATGTTATATTTTTAACATTTATTATTAGTTTTCAAAATGTAAATACCATTATTTAAAGTACAATCACATACTTTATTTCATTAAACAAAATAATACATTTATAATAATTTACAAGGCATGAAAAACTTTCCTTATAAAATCAAGAAATTGAAATGATATATTTTATTAAGGTTGGTACATAATAAAAATTATTTAAATTTAAAACTAAGCCACTCATTATATGTACTGAATAGGTAATCACACATAATATCGCCAGATTTGCTCCATTCCCATGCACAGGTCAACCTCTCATATCAGAGTCTTCTACTTTCCTACTGATCTTTCACATGATTACACAAATGAGTACCACAACCGGTGTCTAGCACTTGAACAGAACTTTCAAAATCATACAAGTAAATTTCAAACATATATATAGTACTTGAGGAATAAGCTATGGGTTTATTGGCTCCTTGGGCTTTGGTTGCATTGAACTATTTCTTCCAATGACCATTTTTCCGAAGAAAAAGCAACTGTCATTATCATTTTCTTCCCTACCTTATAAGTTGGCTTAGGGTTGTCTATGCCATTAGCCTTGCGCTTATATTTCTTTGGGTCTAGTGGCTTAGGTTCTATATTTGTAAGTAAGATGAAGGTTTTCAACTTCGGCTTATATCATTCTCAGTTTATTATTGTAAATTATGTAGATCTGCTAAAGTTGTTTATATTTTAGCATAATCAATATTCTCTACCAATAACTATACATATATCATTTCCTTAGCTTTCCAATTCTCCTTCAAATATTCAAAACATTTGCAAATGAATAACAAGCAAACTTTATCAAACACATGACTTCTAAATGTCACTAAAGCCAAGAATTATCATTGGTGAATAAATAAATATCTAATATGATTTTCTTAATGCTAGTCAAGTATCTCGAGACATTAACCAATGCTTGTCAATCCTTAATGCACAAGAAACTATTTTCTCTATAGGATTATATCCTTAAATTCATATATTTATCAAGATTATCTATTGTGACTTAACAATTAAGTCATTAGCCATCTCAATTCTCCAAGAGAATCAAAAGAATCAAAAGAATAGTTCCTTATGGTTTAGATTAATCTAAATTATATCCTAAACTATACTAATCTATAACCTATTATAGAAAACCTACAACCAAAAGTAGATTCAGTAAACAAATATAAAATATGCATGTAGTTGATAAGAAGTATTAATTTTATTTATATGATAGAATAAGAAAGAAATTATTATTTAATTTCCATAATATTAGTCACTATCTAAGTCATGGATTGTTAACCTAGTAATGTCTCCCACTACTTTACATAATACCATAACCCCTAAAGGAGAATATGAATTCAATAAATATATTAAATTTCATAGTGGGAAGGGGACCCTATAGCTATATTTCAGCTTCTCAGCTTTGGCAAGTTGAAGCCTACGTATGCCAATAGGTAGACAACAATTATCGATAACATTTATTGTTACACCTAATTTTGGTCCTGAACCATTTTCGATCCTCACTACTTTGACATCTATTGGATGAGGTATGTTCTAGGCTAAACTTGTCAATGACATATTCAAGGTACTTAGACACTACCTCACTGCTTTAGCATCTATTGGTATGCCATTTCGCCTGAATTTGTCTTTTTCGTATACGTTCTACCAACGAAAATAAACTTCCATCGGCCATACCTACACAACTTTGGCACATTGCAGGCAGTGACTGGAACTTATATGTATTCATATTAACAAGACAGACAATCAGTATTTACACTTTTGGCAAATTCTAATACTTAAGTCTTAATACGAGAATTTTCCTATTGTGGGGTTAAGGCTTGGGATCTACATCAAATGTAAATTTTTAATCCAGATCAATTTATAGACAAATTAATTTAACCTAGGAAATCATAACTAATCTTAACGGTTAAGGCTCTGTTATGTTTCCTGTTAATGCGGAACAAAAAATTTAATAAATATCTAGATTAATTTCATGTGTAATCATTTATTTGGATTCCAATATCATATATTATGCATGAAATCTGTTATGGATGCAGGATCTGACTTGCTTTGATACGATTTTTGTTGGGGTTTTGCATGATGGAAGCTAAATGGTAGACGAAATCAAATTTTAAAATATTTTATAATCGGATGAATTAATCGATATTATATACCGATAATTTATTTGTATTTCACCAAATCACTCATCAATATCCAATATTGAAGTGTGATTATGCATTAGTAACTCATGGTAAAATTTCTAAAAATATTTTCTACAATTACACTTGAACCAGTTTATCAGTTTCACTAACCGAGCAACCGATAAGTCTGTTCAGCCATGGAACCAGACGAATCGGACCCAGTCACTGCTACAGTGATTTGAACATTTCACCAATGGTTGATTTGACTAGACATTTCATAAATATAGTTTTACCACTAAATCATAATTTTATAGTTCTTACAAAAATATCCCAACATGCTTCCTAAAGTATCTAGATTAATTCCGAAAATTTTGAGAAATTTTGCAACACATTATAATATGCTCAATTTCATGCACAAAATGTCAATTTTTCAAATAAAAACTTTTGAATTAATTTGATTATTAATCACAATAATTCCTAATTAATTCGAAATTCATGCAATTCATTAATCTAAAAATATAACAAGGTGAGTCACCATCTCAAAAGTCACTCTAGAAAAATTTTAGGTCACCATACAATGGCATTAGAAACTTTAGAATGGAAAATGGATTGTTCTACAACTTAATTAGGCCTAATTATATTAATTAATTACACATACATAAAATTATGGCTCTAATAAGGTTTCCAGACATTCTAATCGTCAAATATTAGGAAATTAACATATTCAACAAATATGTATATAAATTTGGAATTAAATAAATAATTAATATACAAATTATAGATGAAAGAATAACTTTAATGTAACATCCTCGATCTGAGAGATGCTACCGGCAGGGAATAGGCCGTACTATCCCTTTGAGCCTCTGACTTTTGACAACTGCTATTTTTATATTATATATATAAACTCATGCATGAGACAATTGCCCAACTCATCAACCATGTATGCATAACACTTTTAATACTAAGCTCTGTTTAAATACACATTGCAACTCTGACAATGATTTCTATAATGCAATATATATGTAATCTTTACTATATAACAAATATGTTACATGAAATTTTCTGACTCTGACCGAACTGGACTTTGTTCCTGACTTGACCTGGTGGACCAACTCCCAGTGACTGCCATCAATATCCATCCTCCCGAGCTTGTCCTCTAGAAATACTTATAAAACAGAGAAACTGGGAGTGGGGGATTAGATCGTTTGAACGATCTAAGTGAGTGGACTATTTAAAACTAAAATTGAAATACTATTATGAAAATGCTTGGTTCTAAAACCAAAGTCTTCCCAATAAACAATCTTATATGAAAATTCTTTTTTGTCTGAAAACTTTGAACTATTTTTCTGAAAATCTGGTATGAAATCTCTTTTGTAAAACTTATCTTTTCTGAAAGTCTCTTATAAAACTGTTGTTTCTGAAAACTTTCCTTCCTGGAAAAACTTCTCTCAAGAATCTATTACTGAAATCAGCTTTTGAAAATCTGGTTCTGAAAACCTGTATCTGAAAGAACTATTTTGAAAACTATTTATGAAATATCTGATTCTGAAAACTGTTTCTAAAAACTTATCTCTGTCTCTGAAAACATGATGTATGGGGGAGTTACGTATCGCCATCCCCATATACGCCTAACTAGAATCATGAGTGCAAATCCATGACATTAAGGCGTTACGTATCGCCGTCCCCCAAAACATGCCACTAACTGTCCCTAAAACAAGTGGTCTTGGGGCGTTATGTATCGTCGTCCCTCAAGCCACTGAACTAGAACTGGGGGTGCGGATCTATGCTACCCTCCAAGCTCTGAATCTAGGATCTAGGGGCATCTATCATCCATAGTCCTCAACTATGATCTAGGGGCATTACATATCACTGTCTCCCCACTCATCTATATGTGCACATGTCATCCGTCAATTCCATGTATGTATCAATTACATACTGAGGTGGGTTTTTCCCACATGCCTCGAAAATCATAAATCTCAAGCTTTTAAAATTACTTTTCCTAAAACATTTATTAAAACATACTCTTTCATGAAATAATGTGATAAAATCGACTAACGCCCTAAGTGTATAAAAATAAGTCTGATATGCAAAATAACATAATGAAAATCAACTTAAAAGGAAAGTGTCCACTCACAGATTTGGAATCTGACTGGCATTACTCACTTGATGAAGAAAACTCTAGTTCATGTGAATATCTTATTTCTCTTGATTTCCTTCACTTCCTAAGCTCTCAATGGTGCCAAGCCATTTTTCTTTGTTTATTTTCCATCTTCCCACTTTTTTCTTTTTTTTTTTTCTTTTCTCTTCTTCTTCTTCTTCTTCGTCTTCTTCTTCTTCTTCTTCTTCTTCTTCTTCTTCTTCTTCTTCTTCTACTTTTTCTTCATCTTCTTCTTCTCATCCTCATGTTTCTCTCTCTTTCTCTACAAAATTCTATTTAGGGATGTAGGAATAGTATCCACCTTTTATAATACGGGCCACTTGTAATTTTTATTTTTGAAGAAATGTGTAGAACTTTGATAAAATTAGAGATTTCTCTAGATAGGTCCGAGCACTATTCATCTAGATATTTAATCTGTATTTTCAACCTATTTCTTGTTCGCATTTGGAAAAATTTTCAACGCGGAAGTTGTAGGTCTCAATCTTAGATTTCTGACAATAAAAAATTCATAAATATTGGAATTCGTATGAGAAAGTTTTGGCCTAAATACCATGGGCTATCTGGAGTGGAATATCGTACAATTTCGTATTGGAATTTCGAGGAATATATCGATTGTCCCCAAGGCCATTTCATAAGTGTATATGTGTCCATACATAATATATATTATGTGACACTTTTCTCATAATGTAACAGTAGTCGAGATTATCGGTCGTTACAAATTCTCCCCTCCCCCTCCTTAAATATGATTCATCCTCGAATCTTTCTGGGGTCAAACTAGCATATTCATCTTGGTTTGAGAATATCTTGTGTTTCTACTATACTTATCTTCCTTACCTTCCTTTTTACTTTCCTATTCGAGACTTACTATTTAAATCTTATGAGAAACTCTTGTCATATTTATACGTACTCTCCAAGGTTCGTGGGCCTTATTGAACTTCTACTTAGTACTTTACACTTACCGTTATACTTTATCTAACTTTATGCATCCTGGAAATCTCATTTCTAAACCTTTAGTTATATGTAACGTTCTATATTCCACTTATTTGCATGATCTAGCACTTTGAAAGTTATGCTATATATTCGTGACTTGTCATCCAACTCATTTTAGTTTTATTCTGATTTGAAACCCTTTATACCTCATGTCATGTCAATAATAATTCCTAAATATGTTGGGTTTTCTAGGTCAAACTAAGATCAAATTAAGCAATGAAATGTGCGAATACAACAAAGTAAAGTAGCGGAAATACTCACTTTGATCGGCTTTTGCGATGCGAAGACAACAAAAATTTTGCTCCATGGAATTCGGCCAAGCCATTTGTTGTGCTCATTGTGTTGATCTTCAAGCTCCAAGATTTAAGTGTTGATTCCATGCTCATAGATGGGTTTCCCTATCACCTTTGAATGACCATTTGATGTGCTAGCAATGGAGAAAATTGCAACAAAATTCCCCTTTAAATCTCCTTATTTCTCTCGGCAATTGAAGAAAATTGGAGAGAAAAATGGCTTCCAAAACCGTGAATGGAGAGAGATGGAGAGATGAGTTGTGTTGACTTAATTTTGTATTTCAAAAATCAAAATTAGATATACCAAAATTAATATTTGGTACATGTCATAAATCTCACCAACTTGGAGTGTAATATAAGCCACCATCATTCTATCACCTAATACCATCACCATAAAGGTAAAAGGTTGACAAGTGATGTGACATGATGTGACTTGTGGGCCCCACTTGAATTCAAAATCCGAGTGGGCCCGCAACACATCCCGGGCTCGGGTTCGCTAATTCTGAATTAACAAATTTTTCGTTGCGATGTAATTAAATCAAATTTAATTAAATAATTATGCCTAGTAAAATTACTATTCACGTCGCTAGCGAATTAATTCTAAATTAACTCATTTGCCCGAATTAAAATCCAATTTTAATTCCGTGTTGAAATCTAATTTCGTATAATATATCAAATATATTTTTTTATCGATTAATTCAAAATTAATGGTTCTCTCTCTTCAAATAGTATTTTATCCCAGATAAAATATCTCCGCAATTAATCCTAGATTAATTTTCTCTCTCTTATAATTAATCCTAGATTAATTATGTTCGAGTCATACGTCATTGGTGAATCTTCAGGAAGCGACCCATGAGATCTCTGGATATGTTGGCAGTAAATCCGGTTGTCGGACTATCCGAACACGTACGTACCTAGTACTAAGTTCTTACCGATTTACAAGACATGATTGGTTTCTAGCAAAGCACCGTGCCTACCCAATTCTCCAGAAATATTCTTAAATGAATATATAATCTATATCAGGCGTAGTATACGTAGTATTGCATATTGCGATCCAGTATCGGATGTCACATGCAAGGCCTAGGGCTGGAATTGTGTCTGCCCCATACCATATATCGGATCTCTGGTAACTAGTCTCTATAATCGGATAAACATGACCTAGTCATATTATCCCGATAGCTACAGCATAAAAGAGTACTAGTTCCGTATCTTGCGTGACCATCATCTCCATATGACTGAAGTGATACATCCATCTTGACATCACACCCAATACACTACGATTCTCAATATACCCAGAAGAGGCGTACACAGAACCTGTTAAAGCCCTGGACGACCAAAACCAAAGTATATTGATTGTCGCAAGTATTAGCGATGTAAGTCTCAGGTTAAAACCAAATACACATACCCTGATTCGGACTTTCATAGACACATAGTCATACTACCAATGGAATTTCGAGGAGTCTATCCATAGCGAAGCTGTTTCCGTACCATCGGTAAACACAACCTCATATTACACTTGCATGAGTATCCAATACCCAAATATATGAGAACTATGTCATTATGCTCCCACAACGCGCACAAGTGCAATACTAATCTATTATGCATTATCGATGTCCAATCTAGATAATACTACAACTAAGGATGTTTTAATGATTAAACCTTAATGGATTAATACTGTCTCATATCTTATTATTCCGGAACTAATCATATGGACTTTTATCATTTATATATCCCGGTAATCTAATTACAAATGATAAAAGAGCAATTTCCTTTGTCACATAGTTAATTTGTACAACAACACCATGTTCTGTATAAATAGTAATGCTATGGGTCATAATTGTCCAACAAAATATCCTTAGGAACTTCTATTATTCTTTATGTTTAAAATATCACCATAGTACTTTATATCATAATCAATAACTTTCATTTTCTCTTTATACTTTATATTTAGGAACTTCTATTAGCACTTCATACTTCAGGTTCTTCTACTTAATAAGATATACCTTATTTTAACATTTATTATCGTACGTTAACGAATTATTTGACCTTCTCTGTTTCCTTCGTACTAAGTCTTCTCTGCTTATAATATTTTTCCTTCGAGTTTTCGCATGTATGACTATTTATGGGTTTGGGACTTTATGACTCATAAATAACTTTTCCATGTATTCTTATCTTCACATGTGATCTACTTACGTATCATACTTTGATGACTCTCTTACTGTACTGAATGCAACATTGCAGTAAACTAATTTCCTCGATCCTATACTATACTACATATCCACCAAACCACCCAAAACTGTGGCTAAAGCCAATCCAGACCCGGGGTGGTTTGGTCAACTTAACTATGACTGGTTGCTTATTCAGTTATGCCAAATTTATTATTAACACATCTTTAGTCAATTGCTTCCCATAATGACTCGTTTTCCTTGCTGAGTTGTACTTCTAGGGTATTCCATTTTCAGCCATTTCTATAGTCTTGTCCTATCAGATGTTGTCATTGTCTTTTCATTATTGGTCACCTAGTTTCTTTGGCTGCTAATACATAATCGGTCTTGTTTAACGTGGTCATTCATATACTCATGTCATTACTTGTCTATTGCTTCTTCTTTCCATCAATCTATCTGGGCAGCCTCTCCCTTAAATTCATTACTGGAAGTTTCTTTTATCTCCTCCTATGCTCTTATCATATATCTAGAACTTTTGGGTTCCATATCTTTATCTTCTTCCCTAAGGGGTATTATCTTTCAATTGTCTCTTACCATTCTTTGTAGAATATTTACTACACTATGGTTTTTACTTGTATAATAAGGTAGGACATGGGCCTTAAACCTCTCTGATTATGGCGATCTCACTAGCTACCTCTGTTGTAGTTGCACGTACTAATCATTTATTAATCTAGGACTCCCATTATCATATATATGGTGTTGGTTTCTCACTTGGATACATCTACTAGATATTACCTAGATTATCTCCAGTTTTACTTCACTCTCGATCCGTTTTCTGTCTATCAACCATACTACTTCTTATTATGAATCATATCTAGAGTCATGCTCTTTACATACTTTATTATTCATCTCTGCACTTCTTATTATGATAAAATTTGAGATGGGTTTTGGTATGGAATAGAGAATGAGATCCAATGATATTTGGTTGTCTATAATGAATCCTATATTGGCTAATTTTGTAATATTAGCAATCATTTTGAACATATGTTCACTTACGGATCCGCCCCTATATTCAGAATCATGCTATATACAGCAATATCAAACAACTCATTTAAGTGTCTGATGAATATTTGAACATCTAATGACCCAGAAACATCCGACCTAGGTGAACCAAGCTTTTGAAGGAAAACAAATGAGCTTTCAAATACCTAGATTCAAAGGGCATCCTAAAAATCTTTTTTTCTTGGATCCAATTCATCGCCATCTCCAGACCCATATTATGGAATATTCTAGACCAAAATGGGATATAAATTATCTGAAAAATAACCTTCTATCTTTCAAACCGATTCAAGCTCATTTGCTGATATGGAGTCGAACCGAAACAATGAAGAATGTGAACTCTCAACTAAGCTTGTCCCCAAATATCACCTTCATGAGATTTTTATAGCTCATTCGACATAGAGCCAAGCATTATACAAACTGCTTACTGATCATCATGGTGTGCTTCCTCCAAGAATCAAAAATAATTTGGTCAACATCTTTATCAGGTTAAGGGGAAATTGTTTTGTTGCGAGACATAAGCAAGTTTTTCTTTCCTAAGAACTATCTTTAGGTTTGTCAATCAGCCAATATAATTTTCTCCTGCGAGCTTGTTATCAAAGATTGAACGTATACATATGGGGAATTTAATGTTTAGAATTGATACTCATATTTATGTTCATAATATTATTGGTCTTTTAATATTTTGATATGTCTCCGACTATATTTTAAATTTTATGTAGATCTCATCAACGCTCATAATGATGGATTTATACTACACAAAAACTTCATCATTACTATTTTATAACTCCGATTAGGTTCTGTCGTTCTAAAATATAATGATTAGATTGGTTTCAAACCAATTGTGATTTAACACACAATTCTTTGTTTCTGATAGGAGGACAATCAAACATGCCATTGATTTGTTGTCAATATATGTGTATTAGGTGAGCAATAAGAATACCCTGGAATCGATTGGATCCGAACCCAAAATGATGGATAGGGTACCGTATTTAAATAGAATAGGTAATGGTTTTAAAATTTTAAGAATCAAAATTTTTAGGGTAGGTTCCGATTCCATTTTAACATGTAAGGTAGCATATTTTTCTCACCCCTACATGAATTTATCCACATTTGTTTGGGAAAAACAGAACTTAAATTTTCTTTACTATTTTCTGAAAATTATTAATTATAAAAGTTATATTTATCAAATATGATAGATTTTTATTTTACAATTGAACTTTCATTTCACGACAAATGTGCCTTAAAGCCACAATACCAAACGGAAGCCTACTACAGTGTAGCAAAACTGTTATGGTGTGCTCGGAAATATGGGTTATTTCTATTAGCTTGTTTATTTTTTGAAATTTAAAGAAAATACAAATAAGGATGGAGTCCACATATTTGATAAAAAGAGAATGAGATTGTCATTCCCTTTGTTTTATGGAATGGAATTCCCATTCTATTATTAAATGAGCAATTAATAATTAATAATTAATAATTTAATTATTAATTTATCTTTAAAAGTAATAAATTAATAACAAAATAATTAATAATTAATTAATAAAAAAATTTATTAATAATTAATAATAAATTAATATTTAGAAATTTAATAAATTAATAATTTAGTAAATTAATAAATTCATATATAGTAATTTAATATATTAATAATTAAAATATAATTTTAATTAAGGATATTTTTATAACTTGTTAACAATTTATTTCGATTATTAGACAGAATAAATACATCAATAAGTAAACAATTTATTCTAATTTCGATTCATCATTCCCATTTCAGCTTATTATGATTACAATTCATAAAGTATTTGTTATACACTCCCAAATTTACATCGAAAGCCAAGTTAATTTTATCTTATAGCTGCTTAATGAGACAATAATATCCTTACTAATTTACCCTAGGCCAAATTCCAACCAAGCCAACTTAACATGAAAGCTAGCACTTTCTTTTTACAGGTGAAGCCACAACAACATATAGGCGTTAGTTCTCATAAAGCTAAAACTAGTACCATAAAACATATAAAGGACACTAGGAAAAACTATATTCTCATATTGCTTAAGCTATTGAAAGACTTGAATGTTTCGAAGGCAAAAAAAAAAAAAAGTGTAATTAAAGCTACTCTTGCATTTCCATTCACCAAATTGGGAAATATATTCCAAATGGGTATATGTATCGTGATAAAACAATGGCATCACAATGGAATAGGAAGCTGTACATTAAACTAAGGAAAGCGGTAGCAAAATCAATCAAGTCACAACACACAAACACCATTAATATTTAAAAGCAGTTTCATTTCATCAAAATACAAGCTGATGACATGAGCAAAAAGGGAAGGGGAAAAAGTTAGGGGTCGGGAGGGGAAAAAGGCATCAGTTATACAATGGGTTACATATCGCAAAATTTATATAGATGTAAATCACGTAACCAAAAGCAAACAACATATTATGATATAAATCATTTAAAGTTCTCTCCTCAAACATTCTAACTCGCGCAATATCAGTTACACAAGCATTAAGAAAGCATGTGCGCTCAGTTCATATATAAAACAGGAATTATAAAATAGGGAAAATACTTTTAGAAGCCGTGAAATCTACAGTTTAAGCAATGGATGCAAAATGTGCAGTAATCAGGAATGCTGCAGGTTTTCAAAAACAGCCAATATACTTGATTTCACTCCTGCATATCCAGTCACCATGGTAGAACTCTCAACAGCATTGTCTGGATCACGATAAACTAAAATCTATACTGATTCATTTGCCGCGGGGGCAATGTTTTTCTGCACCAAAAGCATATGAAAGTCATTGGCTTTTTCTGTCAATCCAACATCTGAAAATGCATCCAACAGCCGATTACAGGCAGAGATATCAAACTCTGTGGTGGCAGATTGTTTCCACTGATCAATAACATCTCCAATTTCTTTCAAATGTCCAAGCATAAGATAAGATGAAAGAATGCAAATGTAGTTTCTGCTCATCATCTTTTGTTTAGTCATCCTCAAGGATTTCCATATCTGATCGATTTTATCTTTGTTTCCTAGACCTGCATACAGAATGATGAGGAAGTCATAGGTAATCCATTCTCTTTGTTTTATACTCTTCTCTCCTTCCACCAGAGTGTCGGTCCCTGCGTTCACAAGATGACTGGCTGTTACATATATGTTGACAAGATTGATGTACTTCAGCCAATTATCATTGCAACCAGAGCCACTTCTCATTTCATCCAGGATTTTTTTAACTTCATCAATGTTGAGAGTTGCCGCACATGAACTAATCCATAGATTATATGTGAAAATATCTGGCACAACCTTGTTTCGCTTTAGCTCTTCAACGACTAAGGCTACCTTCTCCATCTGTCCAACTGATATGTACAAAGTCATCATCTCATTATATGCAAGGGCATTGAAAGACAGGTTTGACTCCTTTATTCTTTCATAAAGTTCCTCAGCCTTTTCAGTCCATTTTGCTGCTGCAAAAGAGTGGAGGAGCGCAGTGTAGGGTTCACTTGTTTTTGCAGAGAGAGGAAGCCCTTCAAAGTAGCGTTCAGCAGCATCGATACCGAAGACTTTTGTCATCAAGTCAATACGGGTTGCATAGTCGGAGTCTGATAACACAAACTCTTCATGAGTAACCATCCATTCAGATATCTGCAACTTTTTACAAGTTACACAAACCGAATTGTTTACAAATTCAAAGGATATGACAGTAGCAAGTGCAAATAGATGCCAACCGTTTCTTTAAGAGAGACAAATATGAAAATTAGTCTCTAGATAATGTTAATTTAAAGGTCAACTGATTAGGGGAAAATAACTTTTAAGAAAAAAATATTTTGCAGGTCATCAGATTCAAATCCAACTACCAGTGTAGTGCTCTTAGTACGGCCAATGGAAATCCCTGATTTAGGCTCCCTTGGGTATTGTTGTCTAGCAGTCATGACTTTTAAGCTACAACAGTTTAGTGGTTTTTTTTTTTTTTTTTTTGAGAGAATTTGGTAAAGAGTTTTGTGGTTTGGAAGTTAAAATGATGTTACTGCAACGGTGTTTTGATAACCTATATTAATGGTACTATTTCTTACTATTCATTATTTTTCAAGCTTTAAAATTTACAATTACCCAATATTGTCAGCTTAAATTTCACGACTAAAGCTTCCGTTTCACAGCAGTTATCTCTTTTAAGCCACAGCACTTCAATAGTAAATGGAGCTTAATCTATTATTAATCTTTAAGAATTACAAAAAAGACAAAAAAAAGAAAAAAGAAAATCAAACCTCGAGGGCGTGCTTGTAACGCTGAGACTTTCTAAGTTCTTTCAAGATTTGTCGAAGTTCAGAAATGGTGGCTTGGTTTCCTTCACTGACCCACTTCTGAACAACGTTAATGGCACTACGTTTTGGCAGCCTAATTCTGAAAATTTTGGATTTGAGATCATCATTACCATCTGGATCTGAAGACTCTTTAAGGTATTCGCTTTTTAAAGCTCCAGAAGAAATAAATCTTGAGAGAAAGAAAGGCTCGGAATTGCTGCTGTTCTTGATTATTGTGTTGCTTGATCTGCCATGTTCAAGGGTTTGTCAAAGAAACAAACAAAGATAATCAAATATTGAAACTTGAGTATGGAACAAATCAGCTCAATTGAGCTTATAAATGGGAAATACAAAGAGAGTTGGATGAGCTTACCGTCCGAGACCAAGGAAGAATGAGCGAGCAGTCATTTCTGTGGTATAAAAATGTTAACTGGGCGGCCGTACTTCGTTTCTTCGTTGAACGCAGCGTCTAGTTTCGAACGTCCAATATGTGAAAAATAAGTAAAAAAAATTTCTGTTTTCTTTCCATTTTCACCCTTAAATAACCGGCTGGAAGAGAAGAGAGAAATTATATCTACACAAAATTGCACAATACATTACACACATTGTGCTTCACAGTGATATTATTTTTACTATGGGGACTCGTGCTAGTTTATTAAAAAATATGAAATCATCTTATGAAAATAGATGACTTCATAGTTCTTGACATTTGTCCGATGATATTTTCTGAGATTCATTTGTTTGTTTTGCTGTTTGTCAGTTTGTCTCTAGTTGTTTAGCTTGGAGGGTCTGTCCTCTTTAGCTTGTTCTCTCTGGGGTATGCCCATGTGCTTTTGTTGTGGATTTCTTTGGTTAATCTACTTACCTTATCCAATATATATATATATATATATTTCACAACGTGACAAAATAACAATTGTCTTTATAAATTATTCGTAATTTTATGTATATTAAGTCTAGTTTTCGTTGGCAAATTCCATAATAAAATAAGTCCAATTGAGTTGTAATGTGTCTTGAAGAACTGATGATGATTTGACAACATTTCAAAGAGATTGAATGAAGATATCGGAGCTCACGTCCGAGGCGCTATCTACACAGCATTCGAACAGCTCGCGTTCGTGTCAATTTCTTCACAACGTTCAAAGAAAACCTTCCAGTGTCTTCACGTTCGAGTGGCATTTGTCTCAGAGTTTGAATGAAATCTTCCAGTGTCTTCCTGTTCGAGTGGCATTCGTCTCAGCATTTGAGTGAACCATTCCAGTGTCATCGTCTTTGAGTTGCATTCGTTATCACGTTCAAACATGGTTTGTGCAACAATGCACGTTCGTCTCAGGAATTCAAATGCCCTTGAGTATTCTGCTTATTTTGGACGCGTTTTGATGGTTTTTTGAAGGCTTGGAAAACTCTACCTATATAAAGAAAGCCTTATCATCTTTACTAGTGTTGGAAAAATTATACTAAAACCCTAAGAGCATTCATCATTGAAGATCAATTCTCATGTCCTTTTATTTTTGAGTGATCTTTCTCTGTTCAACCATCATCAATCATACAAACACAAACCTAGCCAATACCCTAAACCTTCAGAGTTCTAAGATGGGGATTGGTTGTCAGAGTTACGATATTGCGACTTCACATAGTTGATTCACAACTTCAGAGGTTCTGATGAAGGTTACTTGGTGCGGGCTCAAGGAGTTTTCGGGTTATTATTATAGTAAGAATTAATTCAGTAAAGTTGTTGCTCAAGATGTTCTCACCATCTCTGTAAGTTTTTATCATATAGTGAATTCCGGTGGTAACCTATACCTAGAACAGTTTTACTCTGCAAAGAGTTTTCCACTTCATAAACAAATCAGCTTCTTATTTATTTACTTTAGTTATTTAATTTTTGTTTGTTTATTTCTTGCTTAGTCTAAGGGTGTGTCTTTTGATTAGACTTAAGAGTGTTTGAACTTAGCCATCGAAACTCTAACTTAGACAATGTCTTAGATAAAGTAGATTTTATAATTTGTATATTAATCTATTCCCCTCCCAAAGGCATATATGGTAAGAACATATCATAAATTCTTTATGATTCTGCATCCCTAGTGGAGTTGCAATATGTTAGAGTATAGCGGGGTTTTCCGTTATGCCTACAATATCGGCGACCACTACATTATGGGGATGAAAGCTATTAGAGAGTCAGCTAGTCCCGCATGAGGACTAACTAGAGAATAATGGATTCACCACCCGGTATGAGACAACGAGAATGAATTAAGGTCGCATTACACCCCTCACAAGGTCCGACCTTAAACTCGTTTGTGTTCGAAATGGTCTCTTACTGATGCCAGTATATTACTTACGCTCTAAGAAGGTATCTTAACATCTTATAATGCAATCGCATGCTATAACAATTTAAAAGCATACAAATAAACAAACATGAATTATAAAGGAAACAATAAATAAAGTTTACATGTGAAATTAAACTATTAAATCAATAATTAAATAAGCTAACATACAATATGTGAGCTTGCCCTCAAAGAGGCATAGCCGGATGTAGTATTCGATCTTCATGTCCAGCCAGATTTACTGGAAGTGGATCCTCAAATCCGCTGATGCCTCAGACCATAGTGAGATGCTTCAATCTCTATTTGAACTTTTGTGATTGCTGTTCGGACCCTCAGGTTCTCTAATGCTTGGATTATGAGATGCTTCGATCCCGTCAGGCTTTAATACCAGCTCCAATAATTGATAGACCCGCAGGTCTGTGACGCTTCAATCGGTAATGAGATGCTTGGATCTTGTTAGGCTTCATTACCAGCTCCAATAGATGATAGACCTGCATGCCTCCTATGCTTCGATCAGTGATGAGATGTTCTAATCTCACAAGGCTTCATTCCTAACTCCAATAGTTGATAGACCTGTAGGCCTCCTATGTTTCGATCGATGATAAGATAATTCGATCTTGTCATGCTTCATTCCTAGCTCCAATAGTTGATAGAGCCTCGGGCGTCCAATGTTTTGATCGTTGATAAGATGTTTCAATCTCGACAGGCTTCATTCCCAGCTCCAATAGTCAATATACCTGCATACATCCGATGTTTCGATCGATAATAGGACGCTTCAATCTCGCCAGACTTCATTCCCAGCTCCAATAGTTGATAGACTCGCAGGCCTTCCATGCTTCGATCAATGATGAGATATCTCGATTTTATTGTCCTCATTCTACTCATTCCCGAAGCTATCTATTATCTAATGTCCTCCTCTATTCCAGGAGTTGTCTGATGTCCATCCTCATTCCCGGAGCTTGTTTGATGTTGTTCATCCTTACTCCTACGGTTTCGCTTCATTCTTAAAGCTCCTTGTAGTCTAATGTCCATCCTCATTCCCGAGGGCTTACCCTATTCTCGGAGCTGTTCATGGCGCTTCTGTTAAGTTTCTAAAGTGTCCCAAGATAATTTAAGCAATGGAAACAAGTGAATACACAAAGAAGAATAGCATAATTAAACTTACTTTGATCGGATTTTGGAGGTGTTGATGTTGGAGTTAAATCAAGTCCCAAGATCAACAAATCATGCATAAAAACGAGTATGAACACAACAAAGGAGGTGCGGAATATACTCACATTGAATTCGGTTTTGATGAAATGAACACAAGCTGCGTTTTCATCCTCCATTGAGCTCGGCAGTAACTTTCCTTGACAGTGGGCTGCACGGTTTGGACTGGTTTGGACTCCACCATTTTCGGCCATGCATGGACTCCATTGAAGCTCCAAGCTTCAAGCTTTCCAAGCTCAAAGAATCACTTCCCTATCACCTATGTATCACTCAAGGTGTGCTAGCACATGGTTTTGAAACAAAATCAAATCTTGTTTCTCATTATTCTCGGCAGAACCAGAACAAACGAGAGAGAAGAGATAAAACGCTTCAAGCCGAGAGAGAAAAGGGAGGGAGATCATTTCACGTGAAACCGTGAATCATGAGAGAGAAAAGGCAAATGGTATTTACTTATATTTATATTTTATTTCCAAAATAAAATCAAATACAAAAGCCTTTTCATTTACCAAATACAAAAGTCAAAAAAGCAAAAAGCTTTCATCATTTCAACTTTTACTTTAAGTCACATCACATCACTTTAATAAAGTGACATGTTGTCAAGTCACATCACTCAAAGTGACAATTGATTTGACGATTGACGCGACTAGCGATTTGACGCTTGATGTGACTTGCGTGCCGCGCTCGAATTCGAAATGCGAATGCGCTCGCAATCACTCTCGGGCTCGGGTTGCGCTAATTCCAAATTAACGAATTTTCCGTCGCGTCGTAATTAAATGATTACGCCTAGCGAAATCACTATTCACGTCGCTAACGAATTAATTCTAAATTAATTCGTTCGCCCGAATTAAAATCTAATTTTAATTCTGCGTCAAAATCCAATTTCGATTAATATATCGAATATATTAATTTATCGATTAATTCCAAATTAATTGTTCTCTCTCTTTAATTAATATTTTATCCCAGATAAAATATCTCCGCAAATAATCCCAGATTAATTTTCTCTCTCATCGAATTAATCCCAGATTAATTCTATCTCTCTCTTCTAATTAATCCCAGATTAATCAAAGTGCGAGTCATACGTCATCGGTGAATCTTCAGGAAGCGACCCATGAGATCTCCGGATATGTTGGCAGTAAATACGATCGTCGGACTGTCCGAACACGTAAGTACCTCGTACTACGTTTATATCGATTTACAAGACAAGGTTGGCTTCTAGCAAAGCGCCATGCCTACCCAATTCTCCAGAAATATTCTTACAGGAATATATAGATCTGTATCAAGCGTAGTATACCGTAGTATTGTGCATATCGGTCCAGTATCGGATAATCACGTGCTAGGGCTGGGGCTGGATAAGTGTCTGCCCCGTCCGAAGCACATGTCGGATGTCTGGTAACATAGTCTCTATAATCGGATATACATGACCTGGTCACAATATCCCGATTGGTTGCGCAACACTCAAGAGCACTAGTACCGTATCCTGCGTGACATCAACTCCAATATGACTGAAGTGACACTTCCGTCTTGACATCACACCAATACTCTACGACTCTCTGATAAACCCAGAAGTGGTGTACTCAGAACTTGTTAAAAGTCCCCTACCACCAAAACCAAAGTTTATCGATTATCGTAAGTATTAGCGATGCAAGTCTCAGGTTAAGACTATACACACCTACCTTGATTTCGGCCTCCCATAGACACATAGTCATAATACCAATGGGATTCCGAGGGGTCTATCCAGAGCGAAGCTGTTTCCCGTACCATCGGTGAAACACGACCTCCTATCGCACTTGCATAAGTATCCAATACTTATATATATGAGAACTATGCCGTTGTGCCCTCACAACGCACACAAGTGCAATACTAGCCTATTCCGCATTATCGATGTCCAGTCTCGATAATACTACGGCTAGGGATATTTAATGATTAATCCTTCGTGGACTGATACTGTCTCATATCATCTCAATCCAGGAACTAATCATAGGGACCTCTCTTCATTTATATATCTATGGTGATCTAATCACAAATGATGAGAGTGCAATTTCCTTATTACATAGTTAATTTGCTACAACAACACAATGATCTGTGCAAATAGTGACGCTATGGGTCATATTATCCAACAGTTGAACACAAAAAACATTTTGCGTTAAGAAGTCTCCAAGCTCCTCTTTGAATGTTGAATACAAGCTCCAAGCTTTGTTCTTTGATTCCAAGCTTTTGGGATGGTTTCCCTATCACCTTGGATGATTCATTTAGTGTGCTAGCACTTAGAAAATTTACAACAAATTTTCTATCTTCTTCCTTGTAACTCTCGGCAATGAGAGCAAAAGAGAGGGATAGTGTTTTTCTTTGTTGAAACCATGAATGAGAGAGAGAGGGAGCAAGTTGATTTTGTTGACTTGTATTTTAATTTCAAAAAATAAAATAATGATATACCAAAGTTGGTATATGTCAACAACAAATCAAGCTTGAGTGAGGAATAAGTCATCACAAAAAATCTTCACTAACTTCCATCACCAAAAAGGTGAAAGAATGACCAGTGATGTGACATGTGGGCCCCACTTGATTCAAAATCCGAGTGGGCCCGCAACACATCCCGGGCTCGGGTTCGCTAATTCCGAATTAACGAATTATCCATTGCGACGTAATTAAATAATTATGCCAAGTAAAATTACTATTCATGTTGCTCGCTAATTAATTCTAAATTAATTCGTTTGCCCGAATTAAAATCCAATTTTAATTCTGCGTCGAAATCTAATTTCGTTTAATATGTCGAATATATTATTTTATTGATTAATTCCAAATTAATCGTTCTCTATCTTCAAATAGTATTTTATCCTAGATAAAATCTCTCCGTAATTAATCCCAGATTAATTATGTTCGAATCATACGTCATCGGTGAATCTTCAGGAAACGACCCAAGAGATCCCTGGATATGTTGGCAGTAAATTTTTTCGTCGGACTATCCGAACACGTACGTACCTCGTACTACATTTTTACCGATTTACGAGACATGGTTTGCTTCTAGCAAAACGTCGTGCCTACCCAATTCTCCAGAAATATTCTTAATGGAATATATAATCTTTGTCAGGCGTAGTATACATAGTATTGCGTATTACGATCCATTATCAGATGTCACATGCTAGGCCTGTGGCTGGAATAGTGTCTGCCCCGTACGAAGCATATACCGGATCACATGCAACTAGTCTCTTTAATCGGATAATCAGGACCATGTTTTATTATCCCGATGGTTGCAACCATTTAGAGTACCAGTTCTGTATGCCTGCGTGATCATCATCTCCATATGACTGAAGTGATATTTCCGTCTTGACATCACACCCAATACACTATGATTCTCAATAAACCCAGAAGAGGCGTACACAGAACCTGTTAAAGTCCTGGACGACCAAAACCAAAGCGTATTGATTGTCGCAAGTACTAGCGATGCAAGTCTCAGGTTAAGACCAAATACACCTACCCAGATGCGGATTCCCATAGACACAGAGTCATACTACCAATGGGATTCCGTGGGGTCTATCCAGAGCAAAGATGTTTCCGTAGCATCGGTAAACACAACCTCATATCACACTTGCATAAGTATCCAATACTTAAATATATGAGAACTATGCCGTTATTGTCACAATACAATGGAATGGGCTCAGCTGCTAACGGAACTACTCCTAATCCAATTAGGATTTTATGGATCCAAACTGCCTCTTTTGCTGCTTCAGCTGCAGCAATGTACTCTGCTTCTGTTGTTGAATCGGCAACAGTCTCTTACTTGGAAGATTTCCAGCTTACTGCTCTGTTGTTCAAACAAAATACGTACCCGGATTGTGACTTACAATCGTTTGGAAACTTGCATCGGTATACCCTGTTACCTCAAGTTCTCCATCTCCATAGATTAAGAAAGCATCCTTAGTTCGTCTAAGATACTTAAGGATATTCTTAACTGCCATCCAGTGACCATCACCTGGATCGGCCTGATAGCGACTACACATTCTCAAAGCATACAAGACATCATGTCGCGTACATATCATGGCATACATGATCGATCTGACTGCCGAGGCAAATGGTATCCGACTCATGCTGTCTCTCTCATCTTGAGTTTTAGGACACATGTCCTTAGATAGAGTGACGCCATGTGATACTGGCAACAGTCCCCTCTTGGACTGATCCATGTTGAATCTCTTCAACACTTTGTCAATGTATGTGCTCTGGGAGAGTCCAAGCAACTTTCTAGATCTATCCCGGTATATCTTTATTCTTAGAATAAAGGCTGCTTCTCCCAGATCCTTCATGGAGAATTTTAATGAAAGCCAAGCTTTCACCGATGTTAACATGTGAATGTAATTGCCAATAAGCAATACATCATCAACGTAAAAGACAATGAATGTCAGTGCGCTCCCACAAACCTTCTTATATACACAAGGATCATCCTCGTTTTGAACGAAATCATATTCTTTTATGATCTCATCAAAACGTTGGTTCCATGAACGCGATGCTTGCTTCAATCCACAAATGGATCGATTTAACTTACAAACCTTGTTTGCAAGTCTAGGTACTACAAAATCGTCAGGCTGTTTCATATCAACATCCTTCAAAAGGTTTCCGTTAAGGAAATCAGTTTTGACGTCCATCTGTCATATCTCGTAATCGAAATATGCAGCAATAGCAAGCATAATCCGAATGGATTTAATCATGGCAACTGGTGAAAAAGTTTCATCGTAATCGACACCATGTCGTTGACGATACCCTTTCACTACAAGCCTAGCTTTGTACCTTTGTACGTTGCCATCCATGTCAGTCTTCTTCTTGAAGACCCATTTGCAACCAGTAGGCTTTATGCCTTCTGGTGCATCAACCGGTGTCCAAACTTGGTTGGTGTACATGGAATCCATTTCGGACTTCATGGCCTCTGGCCATAAAGCGGAATCGATATCTTGTATCACTTCCTCATACGTAGCCGGCTCATCTTCCTCAATAAGATTAATATCCACATAAGGTAAGATCAGAAACTCATACCTCTCAGGTTGTTTTCTGACTCTCTCCCACCTACGCGGTCCTTGTGTATTCGAAGATTGTGGTACAGTCTCATCCTTGATGGACTGTTCATGTTCCGTTAAGGATTCTGTTCCAGGAACAGTATCACTCTGATTTTCATCGAGTTCTACTTTCCTCCCACTAACCACTGCATTTAGGAATTCATTCTCAAGGAAAACTACATGTAGAGCAACAAATACTTTGTTCTCTTGTGGGTGATAGAAGTAATATCATTTGGTTTCCCTAGGATATCCTACGAAAAGGCATTTATCCGATTTTGGTTCAAGTTTGGTATCTTCCAAACGTTTAACGTATGCCCAGCAACCCCAAATCTTCAGGAATGAGAAACCCGGTTTCTTTCCTGTCAATATCTCATACGGAGTCTGTTGAACAGACTTTGATGGAACCTTATTCAAAATAAGTATTGCATTGTTCAATGCATATCCCCAGAAGGAAATAGGTAGCTCTGTGCGACTCATCATAGACCTTACCATGTCTAACAAAGTTCGGTTTCTCCGTTCGAACACACCGTTTAATTGTGGTGTTCCGGGAGGATTCCACTGTAAAAGAATACCATATTCTTTCAAGTAATCAAGAAACTCGTTGCTTAAGTATTCGCCACCACAGTTCGACAGTAATGTCTTACTGTTTTTCTACTTCGTGTCGAAACTCTTTGAATTTCTCAAAAGTTTCCGATTTGTGTCTCATAAGATACACATAACCATAACTCGATGCATCATCCGTAAGGGTTATGAAGTATTCATATCCACCTCTAGCCTGGCTAGACATGGGCCCACATACGTCACTATGAACGAGGGCTAACAGTTCGGTGGCGCGTACACTCTTTCTGCTAAAAGGTGTTTTAGGCATTTTACATAATAAACAAGATTCCCAGACGTCATATGAATTTGGATCAAATTCGTCCAAGTACCCACTATTCGAAAATGTGGATATACGTGTCTTGTTTTTGTGTCCCAGATGACAATAGCCACATATAAGTTTCATCTTTGTTACTTACTTTAAGCCTTTTGTTTGTTACATTATATGTTTGAGATTGATTCATATTTAAAATATAAAGACCATTATTTACATCAGCAGTGCAAATTTCCATATCATTTTTATACATAAAACACCCAGTGTTTCTAAATACAAAAGTATACCCATATTGGGTTAACAAGATACATAAATAATATTCCTAGTCAAACTAGGTACATAATAACAGTCTGATAGTTTATGTACATGCCCCGAGGGCAATTCTAAAACAAAAGTGCCAACCGTTGAGTTTCAATCAAGTCCCAAGGATCATAAATCATGCAAAAACGAGTTGAATACATATCATATGAGGTGCGGAAAAGACTCACAATGATCGGTTGGATGCTCCGAAGATGAACCACGAACGCACTGCCTTCTCCTCTTCTGTCATGCTCACGGTAAACCCACTGGTTTGGGCTTCAAGATTCGATCATGGTGGGTTTGTGGACTCCATCTTCATCTTCGAGCTCCAAGCTTCAACAATGGATTCCAAGCTCATGAAATCACTTCCCTATCACTTTGATATGTCTCCATGAGTGTGCTAGCACTTTTATCTTGCAACAAGATTACTTCTTTTCTCCCTTTACTGCATTCGGTCTTGAACCAGAAAAAAAAAGGAAGGCAGCAGCCCCTTGGGCGTGAGGAAGAAGAGAGGAAAAAGAGGAGGGAAAGGTTTCCAAAACCTAATACCGTAAAAAGAGAGAGAATGAATTAGAAAATTAAAAATTGTAAAAGGTTTATATAATTTCCAAAAATATTTAATAAACCATTTACTTTTTCTATTTCAAAAAGCAAAGCATTAAATGCTTATCTATCACCTCAAATCAATTCACATCAATCACTCAAATGTCACATCACTCAAAGTGACATGTGATTTGACGCTTGATGTGACTTGCGATTTTGACGCTTGATTTGACTTGCGTGCCGCACTCGAATTCGAAATGCGAATGCGCTCGCAAACAATCCCGGGCTTGGGTTCGCTAATTCCAAATTAACGAATTTTCCGTTGCGTCGTAATTAAATGATTACGCCTAGCGAATTCACTATTCACGTCGCTAACGAATTAATTCTAAATTAATTCGTTCGCCCGAAATAAAATCTAATTTCAATTCCGCGTCGAAATCTAATTTCGTTATAATATATCAAATATATTAATTTATCGATTAATTCCAAATTAATCGTTCTCTCTCTTTAACTATATTTTATCCGAGATAAAATATCTCCGTAATTAATCCCAGATTAATTTTCTCTCTCATAGAATTAATCCCAGATTAATTAAAGTGCGAGTCATACGTCATCGGTGAATCTTTAGGAACTGACCCATGAGATCTCCGGATATGTTGGCAGTAAATACGGTCGTCGGACTATCCGAACACGTAAGTACCTCGTACTACGTTTATACCGATTTACAAGACAAGGTTGGCTTCTAGCAAAGCGCCATGCCTACCCAATTCTCCAGAAATATTCTTACTGGAATATATATAGATCTGTATCAAGCGTAGTATACCATAGTATTGTGCATATCGGCCCAGTAACAGATAGTCACGTGCTAGGACTGGGGCTGGATAAGTGTCTGCCCCGTCCGAAGCACATGTCGGATGTCTGGTAACTAGTCTCTATAATCGGATATGTATGACCTGGTCATAATATCCCGATGGTTGCGCAACACTTAAGAGCACTAATACCGTATCCTGCGTGACATCATCTCCACTATGACTGAAGTGATACTTCCGTCTTGACATTACACCCAATACACTACGATAAACCCAGAAGAGGTGTACGCAAAACCAGTTAAAGCCCTGTACCACCAAGACCAAAGTCTATTGATTATCGTAAGTATTAGCGATGTAAGTCTCAGGTTAAGATTATACACACCTACCTTGATTTCGGCCTCCCATAGACACATAGTCATAATACCAATGGGATTCCGAAGGGTCTATCCAGAGCGAAGCTGTTTCCCGTACCATTGGTGAAACACAACCACCTCCTATCGCACTTGCATAAGTATCCAATACTTATATATATGAGAACTATGTCGTTGTGCCCTCACAACGCGCACAAGTACAATACTAGCCTATTCCGCATTATCGATGTCCTATCTCGATAATACTCCGGCTAGGGATATTTAATGATTAATCCTTCGTGGACTGATACTATCTCATATCATTCTCAATCCAGGAACTAATCATAGGGACCTTTCTTCATTTATATATCTATGGTGATCTAATCACAAATGATGAGAGTGCAATTTCCTTGTTATATAGTTAATTTGTACAACAACACCATGATCTGTACAAATAGTGACGCTATGGGTCACATTATCCAACACCAACGGCCAAAACGGCGACTCGTGTCCCATTTCCAACGCTGAGGTCAATCTCTCCCAAGGCCAGTCTCATGCTAATCTGCAGATCCTGTACATCATTATATATATGAGTTCCATAACCAGAATAAAAAATCCAATTTTTAAAACTAGCAGTAGACATGATTATTTCTATAACAAACATACCTGAAGCCGGTGCCTTACCCGCTTTGATTTCCTTCATATGTGCCTTACACTCGCGGCAGTCACGCTTCCAGTGACCCCGCTTCCCACACTGCAGACATACATCTTGGGATTTGTCATTAGGTTTCCCAGAACCCTTTGACGATTTGGCCTTGCCCTTCTTCTTATGCTTCTTCTTCTTTACACCTCCGGTCGCCTTGGGCCAAGCCCTCGGAGTTTGAGATGTTGAAGCGAAGTGCGCCTCGCGCTTCTTGCCCTTAAAGAGCTTTTTTTCTACTTCGCGCAGTGTGGACATCAACTCTCAAAGAGTTTGGTCTTGGTTCAACATGTTGTAGTTCATGATGAACCCACTCCAAGTGTCGGGGATAGACTGTATGATCAAATCTACTGAAGTCTCAGCCTCGAAGACGATGCCTATCTGTCCGAGCTGCTCAATATCAGCAATCATTTGTGCCACATGGTGCTCAATAGACGTACCCTTTGACATGCGAGAGCGGAAAAGCTTATTCTGCAACTCATATCTTTGCGATCTAAGATTAGATCGGTGAAGATCATGCAACTTCGCCATCATCTCATAGGGATCCAATCCCTTGTTTTGACGATGGAATTATGGAGTCATAGCAGTAAGCATTACCGATTGAGCAGTCGCGTTGTCAACGCTATGAGTCTTCCAAAGCTCTAGCTCAAGCAACTAATCAGGTCGGGGCTTAGGCCCAAGAGTTCTCTCTATAGTGTAGAGCAACTTCTCGGATCCCAGAATAATTCTGAGATTCATATCTCAGTCTTGAAAGTTTGTGCCATTATAGACATTATCACCAATGACAATATCCATAATGCTTAACTTTTCTGTCATCTTAACCGCAATAGTCAAACTATTTGATTAACGATGTATGGGTACAGTCTAACTGTTACAAGAAAAATAATAATATATTATTCCAACTAATAAAATAATTGATGAAATAATTTGAAAGCGCGTAAAGCTAAGTATTTGAACGAAATTGTAAATTCAATACTAGCCTCCCACTAATTTTCGGCTAGCCTCTAACCCTCTGTTGAGTAATCGGGAAACCTAGTTTCCTAGTGGGCTAGGTGTAGGCACTGCATTTTTGCATATAAGTCCCTATGATAAGTCTCATTTAGAGGTACTACCTTTTATGTCACGGAAGTCGCGGGAAACGGATGTCGGAATGGGAAATACATAATAAGTATGTCATCAGATTCATTTCACAAGTTCACTGTTTTCGTTCGTGCTGCGTTCGTGACCACGTTCGAACGTCAAGCAGATTTCGGGCGTTCGTGTAGCGTTCGAATCGGCGTTCGAACGGCGTCGGTACTTATAGTTTTGCTGCTAGCCTCACACCCAAGCCCAATTAGCCCACCAAAGCCTATAAAACATATCCAAATTAATAAAACACATATTTAACACATGGTGAAATTAAATAAAATCTAAAAATCATATACCAAATTAAAATAAATATCAAATAAAATCATGCCTAATTAAAATCAATCAAGTATATTATATTCCTAACTAAACAAATCTCATGCCTAAACAAAACAAATTAAATATATTAACTTCCTAATTAAACCAAATCTTGTCCCCAATCAATCTTTTGCTTTCCTTGTAAGACACTAATTGATTCCTTCATTTTCAAACAATGAGAAGCCCTAGCCTTTGTCTATAAAAGAAACCCAATTCCAACCCTTCACAGCCTTAGCTCATTCACACATAATTCACACAAGAAATACCATTGCATTGCCGCCCAACAAGAAGCAAAAAAAACCCATCCATTGCTGTGGGACACAGAAACTGGGCGACGCATGCTGTTCTAGGCTCGCAGCCTAGTTGGGAGTACGGAGTAGCCCACAGAGGACTAAACCGGAGAATAATGGAGTCGCCACCGGGTGTGAACCGGGAAAATAAGATTTAAGGCCGCACTCACCCCTCGCAAGGGAAGACCTCAAAACGTTGGGTTCGGAATGGTCCCTTACTTATGCCACTTGTAATAAAATGATTTATGCAATAATTTAGCCAAGCCTAAACAACTTATTTCCAATGATAATTATATTTCTAAGTTAACATGCATGAAATTACAACATACAACATCACATGGCAATCTCATGAACATATTTCGATCATATGATATGGGAAACTAAGAACAACCTAATCATGCTTGAGTACTATCTTATGAATACATCGAATGGATAAATACGATAATACAAATAATATGATTGACTACATAGTTCAAGAGAGATCACCCAAGAGGCAATTATGCATGAAATATGATGAGACAGACTCAGTTCAGTGTGTGCGCGTTCATGTAGCGTTCGTAAACACGTTCGAACGGTAAGCTGAAGGTTCGCGTTCGTGTAACGTTTGATAACGCGTTTGAATGGGACCAAACCTGATGATACAAAATGCATGATAAAATAAAGAAAGTGCGTGCGCGTTCGCGTAGCGTTCGAGAACGCGTTAGAACGGTAAACAGAAGGTTCACGTTCGTATAGCGTTCGAGGACGCGTTCGAACGAAACCAGACCTGATGCATGATGAAACTAAGAAACTACGTGCGCGTTCGCGTAGCATTCGAGAACACATTCGAACGATAAACAGAAGGTTCACGTTCGTGTGGCGTTCGAGAACGCGTTTGAACGGAACCAGACCTGATGCATACAACACATACATAAACAAACAAATCCACAATGCAGGACCTCATGTATTCTATTGAACTCATCTCGCATCCGATCGAACATACACTATCCAGCGCGGCAAAGCATCGTGGTAAAGGATTTTAACCTCTCAAAATAGAGGACCTTTAATCGCACTTACTAAGCCCATGCGCAAACAACACAATACATATATAAAGAAGTAAAGACAACGATATCGGACTTCATGTATCCGATTGAACATATCTCACATCCAATCGAATATACATCAATCGGCGCGGCAAAACATCGTGGTAAAGGATTTTAACCCCTCAGAATAGGGGACCTTTAATCAAACTTACTAAGCCCATGCGCTCGATCACATCGTTACATAAACAAATAACATGCAGAATTTAAATGACGAATAATAAATAAATCAAAGTAACATAAAACAAAAGAATGTGCCGTTTACTCAAGCGGTACGTGGAGTTATATCCCCAGTACAGATTATACTACCGTCCATTCGGAATCAGCTATGAAATTTATGTCCGGGTTTCCATCCTATATACAGCGAGAGTTTACACATCTTTCATTTTATTCCAAGGCCACAACATACAATATTTCGTAATACATGCATATTTATCTACTTAAGGGCCACAACATGCATTTTAACATAATAATCATGCGAACAGTACTCAATAAATAATAAAAATAAAACTGAAAATGAGTGTGAAAAATACCCTCAGGTCTAACCTTTTTTGCCGACTTTCAGACTTACGTTGCATGGAGATCGGAAGGGTTAAAGCTCCTCAACTTCTCCGGCTCACTGGTTTAGCGTCTTAGCTCACTGTTTTTTTGTTTTGCTTGCTGTTTGATCTCCGTTTTGCTGCTGTTTGACCTCCGTTTTGCTGCTGTTTTCTCTGTATTCTCTGCTTACTGTTTCAGGTCTTTAAAGCTACTATTTTTGCATTTTTTTAGGGGTCTAAGTGCTGTATTTTTCGGTTGTTTAAGGAGGCTAAGGGTGCAGTTTTTTATGTTACTGTTTTAAGGATTTTAAGGACTGTTTTAAGGTGTTTTTCGGTGATATGGCTGCAGTTTTTGGGGCTGCTATTTTGGTGTTTTAGTGGACTGTTTTGAAGGTTTATTTTCGGTGAAGGGAGTGTGGAGATGAAGAGAAATGTCTGCTATTTTTCTTGTGATTTTCGTGTAATGTCAAGGATTTCTTGCTGTGATTTGCGTGTGAGTTGTGTCTTGTCAAGGGGGTGCATGTCTTGGTTAGGGGTTGTTTATATAGAGAAGGGCTAGGGCTTCTCCTTGTCTCACAAGGAAGGGATTTTGGCATTAAAGAGAGGATTTGATTTGGTGTTGGATAATGAAATCAATGGATTGAGGGGGGACAAATTTTGGTGAATTAGGAAGGTTGAATATTTGATTGGCTTGGTTTAGGAATACAATTTGTTAGATTAGGAAGTCAACATTTTTAATTGGTTATGATTGATTTTAATTAGGCATAATATTTCTCTAATTAGTATATAATATTTTAAGTTAGGAAGTTACAATATTTTAATTTGGTATAATTATATTTTATGTCTTATTTAATTTGGTATATCAATTAATTAATGTTTTATTTAGTTAATGCTTAATTTAATTAATATTTGATTTAATTTGGATGTAATTTAGGGTGATATGGGCGTGTGGGCCTCTCTTTGGGGCTAGGTGTTGTGTTGGTTTGGTGAGTGGGCTTAGGTGGGTGTGGCAAGGTTTGGGGGCCAAGGTTAAAAGGTTTACGGGGTTTTTGGGCCAAAGGTGCTCTAAACGGAGGTCCAACAAGTGAGCTTGACGCTAAACAAGTGAATAAGGATCTAACGAAATACTGGTTCCCTTCCGACGACCGTTTCCTGCAATATCTTTAACTAAAAAAGGTAGTGCCTCCAACTGAGACTCATCATCGAGTTTCACATGCAAAAATACAATGCCTATAGTCGCCCCCACTTTGATGGGACTTGTGCAGTGTGTAACTTTGAACAATCCTATCAAAGTTATGCAATGCATTTCCACTTACCTGGCTCGTCTGCTGCCTCGAACTGAGTTGGTGCCGTAGTGGACCTCGATTATGGGACGCATCCCAATAACTGCAACCGACAATGGGGGCACCTCGACCCTAAGACGCATCCCGATACCGCTGGAAATGAGGGCCTCGCCCTAGAACAAATGATGTAGTGGGCCCTCGACCCTGGGACGTATCCCGGGACTGCAACTGTCAACAGGGGTACCTCGACCCTGGGACGCATCCCAAAACTGCTGACGATGTGGGCCTCGCCCTCAAGCTGATATGGACCTCGCCCCAAGTTGATATGGGCCTCACCCTCAAGCTGACATGGGCCTCGCCCCCAAGCTGACATGGGCCTCGCCCCCAAGCTGATATGGGCCTCGCCCCCAAGCTGATATGGGCCTCACCCCCAAGTTGATATAGGCCTCGCCCCCTGGGACTTATCCCCAAAAACTGTTGATGTGGGCCTCACCTTCTGGGACTCATCCCCAAAACTGAAACTGCGCTGACGCTGTTTGGCTCTTTTCTGCCGCTTTCTCTCTTTTCTTCGAACCTGCGAACACAAAACCAAGAACAAACACGAAGAGAATGCAACGTTACGTTATGCATGAATGATTTTCTTATCCCGTTGGGTTAGGTCTTCTGCCATTTCCTTGGTGACTGCTCGGTCTTCTCTCCCTCAGGCAATGTACTGCTAAATCTGTCTACGTTGATCGGCTCGGTGAACTCGTTCCCCTCCAAGTCCGATAGCTTCACTGCTCCATTTCCCATTACCTTCTGTACTATGTAAGGTCATTCCCAGTTAGGTCTGAACTTTCCTCTTGGATCTATCGTCGACGACCTTGATTGTTTAAGTACCAAATCACCCTTTCTGATCTTGGTGGGGCGTACTTTATTGCTGAATGCTCGGGCTAGTCTCTTCTGATACAACTGCATGTGATACAAAGACTTCGTTCTCTTCTCATCCAATAGTGCTAACTGATCAAACCTCTGTGCGGCCCACTCATGTTCCGGTAATTCTGCCTATGCTAATACCCTCATAGATTGTATTTCCACTTCTACTGGCAATACTGCTTCCATTCCATAGACCAAAGAGTAAGGTGTGGCCCTTGTTGCTGTTCTTACTAATGTTCTGTACCCCCACAAAGCATATGGTAGTTTATCGGCCCAATCTCTGCAGTTCTCTGTCATCTTGGCTAAAATCGTCTTTATAGTCTTGTTGGCTGCCTCAACTGCCCCATTTGCCTGCGGCCTGTACGGTGATGACTTGTGGTGGCCTATCCCGTATTTCTGCTACATTGCCTTCGTCTCTCCTTGAAACTGAACTCTGTTGTCTGTCACTACATGATGCGACATACCATACCGACAAATGAGGTTCCGAGTTATAAACTTTGCCATTTATTTTGCTGTAACATTGCAGAATGATTCGGCTTCCACCCACTTCGAGAAGTAATCTACTGCCACTACTATGAAGCGATGCCCATTCGATGCATTCGGTCGAATTTCTCCAATCATATCAATTCCCCATGCTGAGAAAGGCCACGGCTCTGACAACCCGTGCAACTCTGTGTGTGGCAAGTGATTCAAATTACCATGTGCTTGACAATCATGACAGTGCTTTACCATCTTCGCGCAGTCTGTTTCCATGGTTGACCATAAAAACCTTGTCTCACTATCTTGCGGGACAGATTCAACCCGTTCATGTGCGGACCACATACCCCGGCGTGTACTTCTTCTTCTCCATTACATGCTGAGCTTCTTCTTTTCTCAAACACTCAACTGAATACCGTTTGCTTGCCTCTTGTACAGTTCCCCTTTCAAAATCACATACTGGGAAGCTAACTTCTGAATGGCTATTCTGTCTTTTCTGCTTGCCCTTCCGGGAGTTCCCCATGTTCCAGATACCTCTGAATGTCATGATACCAAGGTTTACCATCGTCGACCTCTACTTCCAAATTCTTTCTATCTCATAAACAGGTTTGCTTGCTGTTGTCAGTATTAACGGTCTCATCACTAACTTTTCTGGATTTTCCCAAGTCGCTGCAAGTGTAGCCAGTGCGTCTGCCATCTGATTCTCTCTCTTGCAAGTGCTGAAACTTACAATCGGGGATAACCTGTGCCAACTTTCTGAGGTAAAAAAGGTAAGTTTCAACCGTTCTTCTTTCAATCCCATTCTCCTCGCATCTGCTGGACTACCAACATAGAATCTCCGTAGACTTCCACACTCTCTCGCCTTCAAGGCTATCAATGCAGTCAAACCAAAAGCACATGCTTCATACTCGGCCATGTTGTTGGTTACTCTGAATGTCAACCTCTTGGCCAAAGGCAAGGTCTCTCCCTCGGGGGTCACTATCACGATCCCAATTCCGGCTCCCTTGTAATTTACTGCTCTGCTCAAAATACATCTTCCATCTCTGAACTGTTATTGCTTGGATCTCTTCATCTAGAAATTCAAACTTATACTGATCCCCATCAACAGGTTGCAATGCCAGAAACTCTGCTACTGCTCGCCCTTTGATCACTTTGGAGGTGAGATACTCAATGTCAAACTCTGTCAGCAATACTAACCATCTGCCCAATTTCCCCACTAGCGAAGGCACTGAATGCAGATACTTCAGAGGATTCTCCTTTGCCACTACCTGGATCTTGTATGACTGGAAATAATGCCGTAATTTTCTGGAAGCCCATACCACTGCGAGACAGATCTTCTCTACTTCCTGATACCGGGACTCATACGGGAGCATCTTCTTACTCAGATAGTAAACTGCATGTTCTACCCCTGTCTCATCTGCCTGTACCATCATTGCCCCCAGTGCTTCTGATTCTACGGCCAAGTACAATATCAAAGGTCTGCCCAATCTCGGAGGTTTCAATACAAGAGGCTTTACCAAGTACTCTCTGATCTTGTCGAAGGCTGCTTGACACTGCTCATTCCACTTTACCGGTTGATTTTTCCTCAACAGCTTGAAGATAGGCTCACACACTGATGTCAACTTGGCAATGAACCGACTGATGTACTGAATCTTCCCTAGGAATGCTCTGACTTCTTTCTCAGTCTTCGGTGCTGGCATTTCTGTGATTGCCTTGATTTTCTCAGAATCTACCTCTATTCCGCCCATTCCCACTGTATGACCAAGAAATTTCCCTAATGTCACCCCAAACACACACTACTTGGGATTTAGCCGCAAGTTGTATTTGTCAACTCTCTGAATGAACCTTTCCAGTGCTTCAATATGCCCAACTCTTGTCTCTGATTTCACCATCATGTCATCCACATACACTTCAATCTCTTTGTGCATCAAGTCATGGAATTGTGTAGTGGCCATCCGTTGATTAGTAGCTCCCGCATTCTTAAGCCCAAACGGCATCACCTTGTAACAATAAGTACCCCACTCGGTAACAAAGGCAGTCTTGTGTTTATCTTCCTCAGCCATAAGGACCTGATTGTAACATGAAAACCCATCAGCAAATGAATACATAGCAGATAAAGCCATACTATCAACCAGAACATCTATATGCGGCAAAGGAAAATCATCTTTCGGACAAGCCTTGTTGAGATCTCTGTAGTCCACACACATTCTGACCTTCCCGTCTTTCCTTAGCACCGGCACTATATTGGCCAACCACTCAGGATACTTTACTACTTCCAGGAACCCCACATCTATCTGTTTCTTAACTTCCTCTCTGACTTTCTCAGCCCATTCTGGTCTCATCCGTCGGAGTTTCTGTTTTACTGGCCTCATATTCGGATAAGTTGGTATTGTGTGCTGGGCAATGTTTCTGTCTACCCCAGGCATGTCCTCATAGGACCAAGCAAACACTTTGGCATATCTGACCAATACATCTTCTAATTTCTCCATCTCTTCGGAGCTAACTTCACTTGCAATCAAAATTTCCTTGGGTTTCTCAAGTGTACCCAAGTTAAATGCAGTAGTTCTGGCTGAACTGATATCAAATATGCTTGATTCATGCAGAGTAAATGGAAATGACTTAGGCAAGTAAGCAAAATAAATGTCTTTATTATTGGATAATGCAGAAGTACATTCAAACAAATCAGGAAGGTAAATGTCTTCATCATCTATAGACACTTCTTCCTCTGCAACCAGGTTTTCCTCAGGCTTTTTTATCCTCTCCCAGAGTCAGGCTCTCCAACTTCATCAATTCTTCTTCCCAATTCTCTGCTTCCACAGCTTCTTTAGTTAGCGGTTTCTCACCCAACAAATCCTGGAAGATCTCAAATCCAAGCACCACAATCCTATTAACTTCCACAGGTTCAGGCTCCCCTTGATACCCTGAAGCTTTCACAAAACATTCCATCAGTTTCAGGCCCTTTTTCTTGACCTTCGGCTTTTCTTCATCAGATTTGTACCCCAAACCCTTCCGAGTAATCTGTCCTCTGAAATCTGGCAATTTTGAACCTTCATCACCCGGCTCGAACTTCATTTTTTTCATGATCCTATCCACCATAGGATCCACCCACTCCTCAAAAGTAGCTGACACCTGAAACTTGTGAAAGGTTGTATTTCCAAGGCAGCCACGACATTATCTACCTCAGCCCGGATAGTAACAACTTCTCCCTCATTGGGAACTTGATCATCTGATGTAAAGTGGAAGGCACGCCCCCAAGTTTGTGAAACCAAGGCCTTCCCAACAACAAGGCAAAAGTGTTGGGATGTCCAGCACTGTAAACTCAACTTCATCTCAATCGGGCCTACCTTGACCATAGCCACAAAAGTACCCTCAACTCCCCTTTTACTGTCATCATAAGCCTTAATAGTCATGATGGAGGGGTCCAGGTCTGTCGCTTTCATACCCAATCTCGCCAGAATTTTCAGCGGGCACACATTGATGGACGAACCGTCATCCACCATCACACATGAAGTTCTCTTGCCTTTTACCTCGGCCCTGGTGAACAAGGTCTATTATGGTTTCTCCTTCAGCCGGAAGTTCTTCGTCAGAAAAAGTGATTGCCTGCAAAGCCTCCTTTTGCACTGACCCAACAAACATTGCAGGGTTGGCATCTTCCGTTACCACTATCTTACTTAAGGCCTCAACCATGGCCCGCCTGTGCTCTGAGACGCACAAAAAAAATCCCAGATACTCACTTGTGCTCGGGTCTTCTTCAACTGTCTCAGCACTGTATCTCCTTCAGTAACTTCTGTATTCTCAACCACTTCTCTGCCATCTGTCAAAACTTCCTTACCCTTTTCTGCCATATCATTGTAAAAACGACCATGCGCGTCATTCCCCTCACTTCTTCCTCATCACTGCTAGAGAAATCAAGCCAAAAGTTCTTCCCCTGCTCAGTCTCATCTTCGCTATCCCAGATTCCCAGGCAAAAGGTTTGAGGGTGAAAGGATTTTAGGACAAAGTCTTATGGGAGGCCAGAATTGATCATATAGGTTGGTGCAACGGGGTAGTTGGGTAAGGGGTTTCTGTGTGTGTCAGGTTGTTCTATTTCTGGGTCAGGTATTTTCTTGAGTCTATCAGGTCTTGGATTTCATGGCGGAGTCGGGCGCCAATTGTCGGTGTCATGGCCCTTTTGCTGGTTAAAGTGACAGTAAAGGCTTAGGTTATAATGTGATGGTGGGGGATTGGGTAATGGTTTGGCTTCTAGGGTGTGTCAGAAGTCCTTGTCTCTTCAACTTCTCCAATACTTTGGACAAGGGTCTACCCAACTTGGAGAATCTCGGTTCCGGATAGCGGCAATCTCAGCAGAAACGGACTTTGTTCCCGATGTCCCCCCAATGGGCCTCCTGTTCAGACCATAGAATTTTCTATTCTCGGCCTCTTCTTCTTCAATATCCATGACAGTTTCCCTCAACTGCTGAAAATCAGTAATCATGGAGGTCATCCTCCTTAGCTTCCCATAGATGGAGGGCTTGGTGCCCTTGATGATCATTTTAATCTGGTCCTTCTCCGAGGGCCTAGTCTGCATTTTCAACAACTGACCTCTCCATCGGTCCACATACTCCTTAAAACTCTCCTCCGATTTTTGCTTAACATTCTCCAGATCGCGGAGTGACAAATCGATCTCTAGGTCAGTGACATACTGCTTCAAGAAGGCATCCGCCAACTCCCTCCAATCTTCCTTCACTTTCTTCTCCAAATTGTGGTACCACACCACGGGAGCTCCCTCGAGCGACATTCCAAACATCTTCTGCACTTGGCGCTGAGATAGGCCAACTGAACTTATGACTGATACAAACTATCGGAGATGCACCCTTGGATCCCCATTCCCATTAAACTTAGCCATATCAGGCATCTTGAACTGTGCTTGCAACTGTTCTTCGAAATTCAGCGTGTCATAATCCAGCAAATCCTCATTCTTACCTCTCATCTTACGGGTAACTGACTCAACCTGATCCCGGAGCTTCTGTAACTCTACCTGAGACCCAGATACTCTGCCTGCTGCATACTCTGCCATATCATCATCAAAAGTGGGGATATCATCCCCCAACCCATTCGGAGGCTCCTCACGCCTCACATTATCAGAATTTCCCCCAGCACGGGGCACAACCATACCAGCCACAACAGTAGTCAAGGCTTGCAATTGTTCAGTAATCTTGGTGAGACTGTTTTCCAACTGATCCATACGGGATACCTCAATATCTGATTCACTCATGTCTGTTCTCAGTATTTTGGTGAGTCTTCCCTCTTTTCTAACCCAACAGGAATCTATGATGCCTTTTTGAGACATAGAAGGTGTTAACATGATGTATGTATGAGGTGCATGAGATGCATCTAACATATAGAACATACTAAATCAATTAAAATTTTTCAAACAAATCGACCTATTATCATTTTAGAAGCTTTTGGGCTAACTGTCATAGGAGTGAACTCGTCCCAGTTTAAATGGCCCAACGAGTTCACATCTCATGGCAAGTAGTCCAACTAAATCCAAATGGTAATGTTCCGAACACAAACACAAAATGGCCCATCAATATTTAGAAGCCTTTGGCCCAATCGTCATAAGATACGTTCTTGTCCCAGTTTAAATGGCCCAACAAGCCCACATCCCATGACAAATGGTCCAAATGGATCCAAATGACGATGTTCCCAAACACAAGCATAAAATAAAGGTAATGCAAACATGAAATAATAATTTCTATAGAGTGGCCCATCGACATTTCAGAAGCTTTTGGCCCAATTTTCATAGGATACGAACTCGTCCCAGTTTAAATGGCCCAACAAGTTCGCATTTCCGACAAGAAGTCCAACTGCATCCAAATGAGGATGGCCCACAAACATAAAAAAAATAGTTGCTATAGGTCATACAATCTCGGTCTACATGTGGGTTCGCAAGAGTGTAGACAAAGGCTCTCACCGGCGAAGGATGGCCCACAACTAGGTCTCCCCACTCAAGGGTTCAAGCGACCAAGTGAGCGCACTCTTTTTTATACACTAAGGTACGTGCCAACGAGCTATGCTGTGTGACTGACTACCAAATGGACTTCTCGTTGTAGATTCCCCAGAGGGAGGGTGGAGCGAGGCTATTTTAATTACCCTAGCCTCTTAGGCTCTTATCGCTTGGTGACAGGAATAAACAACGAGTCCTTCAAATTAGTCCATCACAATAGGCTACAAGTAAATGATTATCTAGGTGCCTTCACAGCTTTTCCTTATAGAAAGGTAGTGAATGAAGGAAGACACCAAACCATTACCCAGCCTTAAAAGTGCCTTTGATTAAACCCCTTTTAACTCACAGTAGACACAGTTAATTAAAACACAAATCATAATATTACAAGACATTATTTCGGGGCCGATTCTCTATCCCCAGTGGAGTCGCCAGACTGTGGGACACAGAAACTGGGCGACACATGCTGTTCTAGGCTCGCGGCCTAGTTGGGAGTACGGAGTAGCCCACGGGGGACTAAAGCAGAGAATAATGGAGTCGCCACCCGGTGTGAACCGGGAAAATGAGATTTAAGGCTGTACTCACCCCTCGCAAGGGAAGACCTCAAACCGTTGGGTTCAGAATGGTCTCTTACTTATGCCACTTGTAATAAAATGATTTATGCAATAATTTAGCCAAGCCTAAACAACTTATTTCCAATGATAATTATATTTCAAAGTTCACATGCATGAAATTACAACATACAACATCACATGGCAATCTCATGAACATATTTCGATCATATGATATGGGAAACTAAGAACAACCTAATCATTATTGAGTACTATCTTATTAATACAACGAATGGATAAATGCGGGAATACAAATAATATGATTGACTACATAATGCAAGAGAGATCACCCAAGAGGCAATTATGCATGAAATATGATGAGACGGACTCAGTTCAGTGTGTGCGCATTCGTGTAGCGTTCGTAAACGTGTTCGAATGGTAAACTGAAGGTTCACGTTCGTGTAGTGTTTGATAATGCATTCGAACGGGACCAGACCTGATGATACAAAATGCATGATAAAACAAAGAAAGTGCATGCGCGTTCGCGTAGCGTTCAAGAACGCGTTCGAACGGTAACAGAAGGTTCGCGTTCGTATAGCGTTCGAGGACGCGTTCGAACGAAACCAGCCTGATGCATGATGAAACTAAGAAACTACGTACGCGTTCGCGTTCGCGTAGCATTTGAGAACGCGTTCGAACGATAAACAGAAGGTTCACGTTCGTGTGGCGTTCGAGAACGCGTTTGAACGGAACCAGACCTGATGCATACAACACATACATAAACAAACAAATCCACAATGCAGGACCTCACGTATCCAATTGACTCATCTCACATCCAATCGAACATACACTATCCTGCGCGGCAAAGCATCGTGGTAAGGATTTTAACCTCTCAAAATTGAGGACCTTTAATCGCACTTACTAAGCCCATGCGCAAACAACACAATACATATATAAAGAAGTAAAGACAATGATATCGGACTTTGTGTATCCGATTGAACATATCTCACATCCAATCGAATATACATCAACCGGTGTGGCAAAGCATCGTGGTAAAGGATTTTAACCCCTCAGAATAGGGGACCTTTAATCCAACTTACTAAACCAATGCGCTCGATCACATCGTTACATAAACAAATAACATGCGGAATTTAAATGACGAATAATAAATAAATCAAAGCAACATAAAACAAAAGAATGTGTCGTTTACTCAAGCGGTACGTGGAGTTGTATCCCGAGTACAGATCATACTACCGTCCATTCGGAATCAGCTATGAAATTTATGTCCGGGTTTCCATCCGATATACAGTGAGAGTTGACACATCTTCCATTTTATTCCAAGGTCACAACATACAATATTTCATAATACATGCATATTAATCTACTCAAGGGCCACAACATGCATTTTAACATAATAATCATGCGAACAGTACTCAGTAAATAATAAAAATAAAACTGAAAACGAGTGTGAAAAATACCCTTAGGTCTAACCTTTTTTGCCGACTTTAAGACTTACGTTGCACGGAGATCGGAAGGGTTAAAGCTCCTCAACTTCTCTGGTTCACTAGTTTAGCGTCTAGCTCACTGTTTTGCTAATTTGGTTGCTGTTTGATCTCCATTTTGCTGCTGTTGACCTCCGTTTTGCTGTTGTTTTCTTAGTATTCTCTGCTTACTGTTTCAGGTCTTTAAAGCTACTGTTTTTGCATTTTTTTAGGGGTCTAAGGGCTGTATTTTTCGGTTGTTTAAGGAGGCTAAGGGTGCAGTTTTTTATGTTATTGTTTTAAGGTGTTTTTCGGTGATATGGCTGCAGTTTTTGGGGCTGCTGTTTCGGTAATTTAGTGGACTGTTTTGAAGGTTTATTTTCGGTGAAGGGAGGGTGGAGATGAAGAGAAATGTTTGCTACTTTTCTTGTGATTTGCGTGTAATGTCAAGGATTTCTTGCTGTGATTTACATGTGAGTTGTGCCTTGTCAAGGGGGTGCATGTCTTGGTTAGGGGTTGTTTATATAGAGAAGGGCTAGGGCTTCTCCTTGTCTCACAAGGAAGGGATTTTGGCATTAAAGAGAGGATTTGATTTGGTGTTGGATAAGGAAATCAATGGATTGAGGGGGGACAAATTTTGGTGAATTAGGAAGGTTGAATATTTGATTGGCTTGGTTTAGGAATACAATTGTTAGATTAGGAAGTCAACATTTTTAATTGGTTATGATTGATTTTAATTAGGCATAATATTTCTCTAATTTAGTATATAATATTTTAAGTTAGGAAGTTACAATATTTTAATTGGTATATTATATTTTATGTCTTATTTAATTTGGTATATCAATTAATTAATGTTTTATTTAGTTAATGCTTAATTAATTAATATTTGATTTAATTTGGATGTAATTTAGGGTGATATGGGCGTGTGGGCCTCTCTTTGTGGGCTAGGTGTTGTGTTGGTTTGGTGAGTGGGCTTAGGTGGGTGGCAAGGGTTGTGGGCAAAGTTAAAAGTTTTACGGGGTTTTTGGGCCAAAGGTTCTCTAAACGGAGGTCCAACAAGTGAGCTTGACGCTAAACAAGTGAATAAGGATAGAACGAAATACCGGTTCCCTTCCGACGACCGTTTCCCGCAATATCCTTAACTAAAAAAGGTAGTGCCTCCAACTGAGACTCATCATCGGGTTTCACATGCAAAAATACAATGCCTACAATTAACTGTGAGCCATCTCCCCACACACTACCCCATTCACGTACCAAACATCTAGTCCATCATCAGCGCATAGGCCTCCATTCACTAGCCCCCACTGCACGCCAAAATAGACCCTGCACTGCCCTCCACTGCACGCCCAAACAGCCCAAAAAACACCCCAAAACAGTAACAAGAACTGCACTCTAAAACCCCTAAAAGAAACCCCAAAACAGCAGCCCCTAACCCCTTTAAAAAACCACAAAAGCAGCCTCTAAATACAACAAACATAGTGACCAAAAATCAGCAGTAAGACAGCAGCAAAATAGCAGCAAAACGGAGCGAAAACGGTAGCTTCTGTAGCGAAACAGCGAGAGAAAATGTTGAACCAATGAACCAGAGAGTTGCGGTGCATCCACCCTTCCGACGACCATGTATGGTACTTCCGAGAGTCGACATAAAAGGTTAGACCTGATGGCACTTTTTGTATTTTTTTTTATTCATCATTTAATTGTTTTAGTTATTTATTTCGTATGAGAGTCGTTTATGGATGCATGTTGTGGTTTTGAATAAAATGGAAAATGTGTCGCCTCTTGTGGTATATAGGATGGAAACTCGGACATAAATTTCATAGCCGATTCCGAATGGACGGTAGTATGATCTGTACTCGGGATACAACTCCACGTACCACTAGAGTATACGTCACATATTTTATTTCATGTTATCTTGATTTGTTTATTATCGTTATTTAATTTCTGCATGTTATTTGTCTATGTAATAATGTGGCGCGCATGGGCTTAGTAAGTGGGATTAAAGGTCCTCCGTTTCGAGGGCTTAAAATCCTTTACCACGATGCTTCACCGCGCCGGATGACGTATATTCGGTTGAATGTAAGATGTGTTCGATCGGGTATACAAAGTCTGATATCGTTGTCTTTATTTTTTATGCATTATGATATTAGCGTATGAGCTTAGTAAGTTGGATTAAAGGTCCTCCGTTTCGAGGGGTTAAAATCCTTTACCACGATGCTTTACCGTGCCGGATGATGAATATTTGGTTGAATGTAGGATGTGTTCAATCGGGTATACAAAGTCCGATATCGTTGTCTTTATTTTTATGTGCATTATGTTATTAGCGCATGTGCTTAGTAAGTTGGATTAAAGGTCCTCTATGTCGAGGGGTTAAAATCCTTTACCACGATGCTTTGCTGCGCCTTGTAGCCCGTTAGTATTTATTAGGTGTCATATATTCATCTGTTCACGTATGTGTCATGTTGTTTACTGCATTTTGGGGGTCACTGCTGTAACCCCGTTCGAACGAGTTTCAGAACGCCGCACGAACGCATGTATTCTTTCTCAGTTCGTTCGAACGCGTTTACGAACGCCACTCGAACGCGCATGCATTTTGCCTTATCATGCATCAGGTCTCATTCCGTTCGAACGCATTTCCGAACGCCATACGAAGGTGAGCATTCTATTTCATTTTTGTTCGAACGCATTTACAAACGCTACTCGAATGCGAACCTTCTATTTACCGTTCGAACGCCGCACAAACGCCCACGGTAAATAGGCCATCTTCCATCACATGTCATGAATAATTGTTTCTTAGGTGATTTCTCTTGTATCATGTAATCAATCATACTATTTGTATTCCTGCATTTATCTATTTGATGTGTCCATGAGATGGTATTCAAGCATGATTAGGCCGTTAGTATGTTACTTGGTTCTTAAGCATGATTTAGCCTATTTAGTTGTTCATTTTCAAGCATGATTAGTCATTTATTTTGCGTTTGGAGTTTGCATTATGTTTAGGTTGTTCTTTGTTTTCCGCATTATATGATCGAAGTATGTTCATGAGATTACTGTGTGCTATTGCATGTTCGCCGTTATGATGATTACTTTCATGCATGTGAACCTAAAAGTAGAATGCTCTTGGAAATATGTTGCTTAGGCTTGGTTAAATTATTGCACAAATCATTTCATTACAAGTGGCATAAGTAAGGGACCATTCCGAACCCAACTGTTTGAGGTCTTCCCTTGCGAGGGGTGAGTGCGGCCTTAAATTATTTTTCCCGGTTCACACCGGGTGGCGACTCCATTATTCTCTGGTTTAGTCCCCCGCGGGCTACTCCGTACTCCCAATCGGGCCGCGAGCCCAGAACAGCTGGCGTCTCCCATTTTATGTGTCCCACAGTCTGGCGACTCCAATGGGGATAGAGAATCGACCCCGAAATAATGTCTTGTAATATTATGATTTGTTCTTTAATTAACCGTGTCTACGGTGGGTTAAAAGGGGTTTAATCAAAGGCACTTTTAAGACTAGGTAATGGTTTGGTATGTTCCTTCATTCACTACCTTTCTATAAGGAAAAGCTGTGAAGGCACCTAGATAATCACTTACTTGTAGCCTATTGTGATGGACTAATTTGGAGGACTCGCTGTTTATTCCTGTCACCAAGCGATAAGACCTAAGAGGCTTGGGTACTTAAGAGAGCCTCGCTCCACCCTCCCTCTGGGGAATCTACAACGGGAAATCCATCTGACAGTCAGTCACACTACCATAACTCGTTGGCACGTACTCTAAGGTATAAAAAAGGTGCGCTCACTTGGTCACCGAACCCTCTAGTGGGGAGACCTAGTTGTGGGCAATCCTTCGCCAGCGAGAGTCTTTATCTACACTCCCGCAAACCCACACGTAGACTGGAGTTTTATGGCCTATGGCAACTATTTCCTTGTGCTTGTGGACCGTCCTCATTCGGACGCAGTTGGACTTCTTGTCAGAAATGCGAACTTGATGGGCCATTTAAACTTGGACGAGTTCGTATCCCATGACAATCGGGCCAAAAGCTTCTGAAATGTGATGGGTCACTCTGTAGAAATTATTTTTATATGCTTGTGTTTGGGAACATTGTCGTTTGAATCCATTCGGACCTTTTGTCATGAGGTAGGCTTGTTGGGCCATTTAAACTGAGACAAGAACGTATCTTATGATGATTGGCCAAAAGCTTCTAAAACGCCAAGGGCCATCATATGTTTGTGTTAGGAACATTATCATTTGGATACGTTTGGACTTCTTGCCATAAGATGTGAACTTGTTGGGCCATTTAAACTGGGACGAGTTCACTCCTAGGACAGTTAGCCCAAAAGCTTCTAAAATTTTGATGGGCCGATTTGTGAGAAAATTTTAATGAGTTGATATATTCCTTGTATCACATGCATCTCATTCATCTCATGCATACATATATCATGTTAACACTCTCTTGTGTCAAAAGAGCCATCATAGATATCCGTTGGGTTAGGAAATAATGGAAGACTTGTTAAAAGACCAATAACGAACATGAGTGAATCAGAAAACGAGGTATCTCGCATAGATCAGCTGGAGAATGGTCTCACCAAGGTTACCAAACAATTACATGCCTTGACTAATGTTGTGGCTAATATAGTTGTGCCCCGTGCTGGGGGAAGTTCTAAGAATGTGAGGCGTGAGGAGCCTCTGAATGGGTTGGGGGATGATATCCCGCTTTTGATGATGACATGGCAGAATATGCAACAGGCAGAATGATTGGGTCTCAGGCAGAATTTTAGAAGCTCCAGGGGATCAGGTAGTAGAAACGGTTACCCGTAAAAATAAGGGGGTAAACATTAAGAGTTGTTAGATTATGAAGCAATGAATTTTGAAGAACAGTTGCCAGCTCAGTTCAAAATGCCTGATATGGCTAAGTTCAATGGGAATGGGGATCCGAGGGTCCATCTCTGACAATATGTGTCAGTTATGAGTTCAGTGGGCCTGACACAGCGCCAAGTTCAGAAGATGTTTGGGATGTCACTTAAGGGGGCACCCGTTAGTGTGGTACCATAACCTTGAAGAGAAGGTTAATGAGTATTGGAGGGATTTGGCAGATGCATTTCTGAAACAGTATGTTACAGACTTGGAGATTGATTTGTCACTCCGTGATTTGGGAACAAACGCAAAAGCCAGAAGAAAGCTTCAAGGAGTATATAGACCACTGGAGAAGCCAGCTTCTGAAAATGCAGACTCGGCCTTCGGAGAAGGACCAAATAAAGATGATCATCAAAGGTACCAAGCCTTCCATCTATGGCAAGTTGAGAGGATGACCTCCATGATTGCAGATTTCCGACAGCTGAGGGAGGGAGACTGTCATGGACATCGAAGAAGAAGAAGAAACGGAGAACAGAAAGTTCTTGGCCAGAATAGAAGACTTTTGGGGGACATCTCGAGACCAAGCCCACTACTACTGAGGTTGCTGCCATCAGGAACCGGCATTTCTCTACCTGGGGAAGCCTTTATCTAAGGTGCTTGAGAAGCTGAAGACACAAGGACTCCTAAAACCCTTAGAGCCAAACCAATTCCAGATCCTATACCACCCAACCTTGACCTAAGCCTATATTGTCACTTCCATTAGAGGAGAGGCCATGAAACTAACAGCTGCACCCACCTTAGGCATGAAATCCAAAACCTCATTGATGCCCATAAAATACCCGATCCTGAGAAAGAATAACCCAACACACACCAGAATCCTCTACCAAACTACCATTTCGTTCCCCCAACCACCTATATGATCAACTCCGGCCTACCCGAAAGCTTCATCCTCAAAGCTTTCAACCACTCAGCTTTTTTCATGGGGATAGGGAATGACAGCAGTGGCGAACCATAGGCCAAGGAAGAAGGCAATGCTGCGAATGATGAAGCTGTTACTCCTGGTTTATTTGATCTTGCATTTTCAAAGACATTGAGTTTTATCTACTTGTTTGAACCATTTCTTAATCATAATAAAGACGTTCATTTCACCTACTTTCCTGAGGCTCTTCCTTTCAACCTGCAACATGAGTATATTTGGCAAAAGCATTCAACCCTACTACTATGATACTCAGCAATGTTTAGAACACGTGGGAATTCCCGAAAGAAGCAAGCAGAAAGACAAGATAACCATTCAGAAATTGGGAAATGAGGCAGTAAGACTGTCAGATTTAGAAGGGAATGAGTTCACCGAGCCGATCAACGTAGACAGATTGAAGCAGTACTTTGCCTGAAAAAGAGAAAACAGCAAAAGCAAGCCAACCAGAAGCAACACCCACATCAGTATCAGTCTGGGGGCGAGGCCCACATCGATATCAGTCTGGGGCAAGGCCCACAGATAGCATCGATATCAGTTTAGGGGCAAGGCCCACATCCGTATCAGTTTAGGTACGAGGCCCACGTCAGCATCAGTTGGGGGATGAGTCCTAGGGTCGAGGCCCACATCCGCATCAGTTTGGGGGCGAGGCCCATGTCAACATCAGTTTGGGGTGAGTCCCAAGGCCGAGGCCCACATCAGTTTTAGTTTTGGGGATGAGTCCCAGGGCCGAGGCCCACATCAGTTTCAGTTTTGGGGATGAGTGCCAGGGCCGAGGCCCACATCAGTATGAGTATCAATCCGAGGGCGAGGCCCACATCAGTATAAGTCTGGGGGCGAGGCCCACATCGATATCAAATTGGGGGAGAGGCCCATATCAGTATCAGTTTAGGGCAAAGCCACACATAATCATCAGTTTTGGGGATGCGTCCCTGTTGGATAATATGACCCATAGCGTCACTATTTGCACAGATCATTGTGTTGTTGTAGCAAATTAACTATGTAATAAGGAAATTGCACTCTTATCATTTGTGATTAGATCACCATAGATATATAAATGAAGAGAGGTCCCTATGATTAGTTCCTGGATTGAGATGATATGAGACAGTATCAGTCCACGAAGGATTAATCATTAAATATCCCTAGCCGTAGTATTATCGAGACTGGACATCGATAATGCGGAATAGGCTAGTATTGCACTTGTGCGCGTTGTGAGGGCACAACGGCATAGTTCTCATATATATAAGTATTGGATACTTGTGCAAGTGCGATAGGAGGTCGTGTTTCACCGATGGTACGGGAAACAGCTTCGCTCTGGATAACCCCCTTCGGAATCCCATTGGTATTATGACTAGGTGTCTATGGGAGTCCGAAATCAAGGTAGGTGTGTATAGTCTTAACCTGAGACTTACATCGCTAATACTTACGACAATCGGTAAACTTTGGTTTTGGTGGTGGGGGATCTTAACTGGTTCTGTGTTCACCTCTTCTGGGTTTATCAGGAATCGTAGTGTATTGGATGTGATGTCAAGACGGAAGTGTCACTCCAGTCATAATGGAGATGATGTCACGCAGGCACGGATACGGTATAGTGCTCTTAAGTGATGCGCATCCAATCGTGATATTATGACCAGTCATGAATATCCGATTATAGAGACTAGTACCAGACATCCGATATGTGTTTCGGACGGGGTAGACACTTATCCAGCCCCAGCCCTAGCACGTGACTATCCGATACTGGACCGATATGCACAATACATTAGTATACTACGCTTGATACAGATCTTAATATTCTTAAATGGATATGTCCGGAGAATTGGGTAGACTTGGTGCTTTGCTAGGAGTCGACCTTGTCTAGTAAATCGGTAGAACGTAGTACTTGGTACGTACGTGATTCGGATACTCCGACGACCGTATTTACTGCCAGATTATCCGGGGATCTCATGGGTCGCTTCCCGATAATCCACCGATGACACACAACTCGCACTCTTGAATAATCTGGGATTATATAGAAGAGAGAGAAAATTAATCTAGGATTATAACGGAGATATTTTATCCGGGATAAAATGTCGTCTAAAGAGAGAGAACGATTAATTTGGAATTAATCGATGAATTAATATATTCGATATATTAAATGAAATTAGATTTCGACGCGGAATTAAAATTAGATTTTAATTCGGGCAAACGAGTTAATTTAGAATTAATTCGTTAGCGACGTAAATAATAATTTCGCCAGGCGCAATTATTATTTAAATTCGATTGAATTAACGTCGCGACGTAAGCACGGTATTTCGGAAATATCGAACCCGAACGCGTGAGTGCACGTGGGCCCACTTTCATTTGGAAAGTGTGGGGCCCACATGACACATGTCATTCTAATGCTTTGCATGTAGATTGTGTACATTGCACTCAATGTCATTGCATGGAGTTTGAGTGTTTGACACTCTAAGCCATTGCATTTTTGTGTCATAATTTTATTATTAATTTAATAAAAATATTGGCATAAATATAAATTGATTTTGGTAAATCATTTTTAACTTAACACAAAACTTCTTCTCTCTCATTTCTCTCTTCTCTCACGCCCAAATGAAGAAAATCTTCACTGGTTTGGAACCAGAAATGGCGTGAACAAAGGGAAGCCAAGAGTGGTTTCTCATGGTGAGAAATCAAGTGCTAGCACAGTTACAAGTCTTGCGAAGGTGGTAGGGAGGTTCGACCATGAGGCGGGACTCATCCGATGGAGTTTGGAGCTTCGTTTTGAGACCCGAAATTCTGTTTTGCAAGGACAGTGGACTGTTGCAGTTTGGCGTGAAGGGTAGTACGTTTTTGGCCTTGATTCGTCTTCAAATCGACATAACCGATCAATGTGAGTATTCCGCTACCTCCGTTGATGTATTCATGCATTATTTCATGTCTTGATTTGATCTTGGGACCTTAGAAATAACCTACAGTCCCATGGTCGAGGCCCCACGTCATCAGAACGCCGAAAATGGCACTCTGAAAGTGGAGCATGGTTCGGAAATGGACCACCATCACATCAAATGCCGAAAATGACACTCCAAAAATGGAGCACGGTTTGGAAATGGACCAAGGAAGGCCTAACCCATCGGAATAGGAAACATATCCACGCATACATGCATACATATCACACATGCAATTTTTGTTTGTATTCGCAGGTTTGTAGCGGCAAAGACCATCTCATCCATAAACGGTTCAAAAATGAGCCACGTTCTCGCACAACACGGTTCGAAAATGGACCAAACAGATGCCGAAAATGGCGCTCCAATTGGAGTACCACACACAACAGATGCCGGAAATGGCGCTCCAAATGGGAATACACCAAAATGCCAGAATTGGCGCTCCAAAATGGAGCACCACATGACAGATGCCGAAAATGGCACTCCGAAAATGGAGCACGGTCGAAAATGGACTACTGTCACATCTCGCTGAAAAATGGCACTCCGAAAATGGAGCATAGTTCGGAAATGGACTACTATCACATTCGCTGAAAATGGTACTCTGAAAATGGAGCATGGTTCGGAAATAGACCACTATTGTCACCGAAAATGGCACTCTGAAAATGGAGCACAGTTCGAAAATGGACAATCATCAACATCAGCAATGCCTCGGAAATTTGGTTTAGCATGCCGGAAATGGCGCTCCAAAAGTGGAGCTTGTTGGTTTATTCTAAGGTCCCAAGATCAAATCAAGACATGAAATTATGTGTGAACACATCAACGGAGGTAGCGGAATACTCACATTGATCGGTTATGTCGATTTGGAGACGATTCAAGCCCAAAAACGCACTGCCTTTGTAAGCCCACTGCAGCAGCCCACTGCCTACAAAAACAGAAAATGGAGTGAAGAAATGGAGCTCCTAGCTCCGTTGGATGGATCCCGTCTCATGGTCGAACCTCCCTACCACCTTCGCAAGACTCGTAGTGTGCTAGCACTTGCGGTTTTCACCATGAAAACCCAACTCTTGGCTTCCCTTGCTCACGATTTTGTGATGAAAAACAGTGAGCAGTTTGCCCCATTTGGGCGTGAGAGAAGAGAGCATTTTTTAGAGAGAAAAAAGTGTTGTGTTAAGTTAAAATGATTTACCAAAAATCAATTTATATTTATGCCATAATTTTCATTAAATTAATAATAAATTATGATACACAACATGCAATGGCTTAGAGTGTCAAACACTCAAACTCCATGCAATGACATTGAGTGCTATGTACACACATCTACATGCAATGCATTAGAATGACATGTGTCATGTGGGCCCCACACGTTTCCAAATGAAAGTGGGCCCACGTGCACTCACGCGTTCGGGTTCGATATTTCCGAAATACCGAGCTTACGTCGCGACGTTAATTCAATCGAATTTAAATAAATAATTGCGCCTAGCGAAATTATTATTTACGTCGCTAACGAATTAATTCTAAATTAACTCGTTTGCCCGAATTAAAATCTAATTTTAATTCCGCGTCGAAATCTAATTTCATTTAATATATCGAATATATTAATTCATCGATCAATTCCAAATTAATCGTTCTCTCTCTTTAGACGACATTTTATCCCTGATAAAATATCTCCGTTATTAATCCTAGATTAATTTTCTCTCTCTCTTCTATTATAATCCCAGATTATTCAAGAGTGCGAGTTGTGCGTCATCGGTGGATTATCGGGAAGCGACCCATGAGATCCCCGGATAAGTTGGCAGTAAATGCGGTCGTCGGAGTGCCCGAATCACGTACGTACCAAGTACTACGTTCTACCGATTTACGAGACAAGGTCGACTCCTAGCAAAGCACCAAGTCTACCAAGTTCTCCGGACATATTCATCAAAGAATATCAAAGATCTGTATCAAGCGTAGTATACTAATGTATTGTGTATATCGGTCCAGTATCGGATGGTCACATGCTAGGCCTGGGGCTGGAGATGTGTCTGCCCCGTACGAAACATATATCGGACATCAAGCAGCTAGTCTCTTTAAATCAGACAATCCTGACCTAGTCATATTGTCCCGACGGTTGCAACCTTTTATAGAGTACTAGTTCTGTGTCCTGCGTGATCATCACCTCCATATGTCTGAAGCGATACTTCCATCTTGACATCACATCCAGTACACTACGATTCTCGATAAACCCAGAAGAGGTGTACACAGAACCGGTTAGGGTCCCCAACCACCAAAACCAAAGTTTACCGATTGTCGTAAGTACTAGCGATGTAAGTCTCAGGTTAAGACCATATACACCTACCCTGATGCGGCCATAGACACGCAGACATACTACCATGACACAACCATATGGGATTCCGCGGGGTCTATCCAGAGCGAAGCTGTTTCCCGTACCATCGGTGAAACACGACCTCCTATCGCACTTGCACAAGTATCCAATACTTATATATATGAGAACTATGCCGTGTGCCCTCACAACGCGCTCAAGTGCAATACTAGCCTATTCCGCATTATCGATGTCCAGTCTCGATAATACTACGGCTAGGGATATTTGATGATTAACCTTCGGGGACTGATACTGTCTCATATCATTCTCAGTCCAGGTACTAATCATAGGGACCTCTCTTCATTTATATATCTATGGTGATCTAATCACAAATGATGAGAGTGCAATTTCTTTGTCACATAGTTAATTTGCTACAACAACACAATGATCTGTGCAAATAGTGACGCTATGGGTCATAATGTCCAACAATCTCCCACTTGGCACGTAGCGAGTCACTCAAGTGTCCTACACCTGAACTATGTACGGTTCGCTCAAATTGCTGAGGAAAGGTTTTCGTCAGCGGATTTGTTCGATTATCGTTTGACGCGATTTATACGATCATCACATCGCCACGATGTATGATCCGAACGAATCAGATGATGTAGAAGTATATATCTGGATCGTCGATGAGACCTTTAATTCCTTAGCCTGTGCTGACGCCTAGCTCAGCTGCTAACAGAACTATATCTAATCTAATTAGACTTACTTTCGACCAAAAGACTTCTATTGCTGCCTCAGCTGCAGCAATAATCCGCATTTGTTGTTTATTCGGCAACAGTTATCTTGCTTGGAAGATTTCCAGCTCACTGTCCCGTTATTCAAACTTTATAGTACCGCAATATTTAATCGTTTGGAAACTTGCTCCAGTGATCCCAGTCACTTCAAGTTCTCATTCTCCATAGTAAAAGATAGCATCTTTAGTTCTCAGAGATACTAACAGATGTTCTTAACTTCAATCCAGTGATTATCACTTGGATTGACCCGATTGTGACTCCATATGCTCGAAGCGTATGAGACACCAATACAAGTACATTTTAAATGTACAATTTCCTAGAGAGTGTTAACAACTCCAAATCTATCCCAGTAGATCTTTATTCCTTGAATAAAGGTTGTTACTCCCCAGAATTCTACGGAGAATTTCTATGAAAGAATATTTATGAAAGCCAAGCTTTCACCAATAGCCATATGGGAATATGGGAATTTCACTGTCAGTGCGCTCTCCCACTAACCTCCTTATATACACAAGAATTATTTCGTTTTGAGTCAAATCATAAACCATTATGATTATTTCAAAACGTCAGTTCCAAGAACCTTATGCTTGCATTGATCCAAACATGGATCGAATAACCCGCAAACCTTGTTTGTCGGTTATACAAAATCGTCAGGATGTTGTAAACATCCTCCAAAAGGTTTCCTTTTCAGGAAAGCGATTTTGATTTATAACTGACATATTTCATAAATGAAATATATAGTTATTTTCAAGCATTTTCAAAATGGATTTACCATGGCAACAGGTAAAAGGTTGAACCGTTATTAACACAATGTTGATAACGATACCTTTCCATCAAAAGCCTAGCTTTGTACGTTGGTATGTTGCCATCCATGTATGTCTTCCTTGAAGACGTTAAATGTACCATAGGCACAATGCCTTGTGGTACAACAACTAGTATCCAAAATAGTTGTTATACATGGAATCCATTTCGGATTCATGGCACTTTGCCATAACAGAGAGTCGATACCTCGTATCACTTCCTCTAAACGTAGTCGGATGGTACACCACCATAAGATTGACATCATTATGGGGTGAGATCAGAAACCCATACCCTAGGTTGTTTTCTGACTCTATCCAATTACGAAGTTCTTGTGTATTTGAAGATTAATGGTATAGTTTCATCATAGATGAACTATTTGTGTTCCATTACGGACTTCGTGCCTTGAACAGTATTACTCCGATTTTCATCGAGTATTACTATCCTCCCACTGACCACTGCATATCGGTATTCCTCTCAGGAAAAACCGCATGGTGAGCAACAATCACGTTGTTCTCATGTGAGATTTACAAGTACTATACTTAAGGTTTCCCTTAGGATAACCTATATTGGCACTTATCCAATTTGGGTCCTTAGTTTGGTATCATCCAAACGCTATGCCTGGCATACCCAAATTATCAGGAATGAGAAACCTCGTTTCTTCCCTGTTCATATCCTATATGATATCTGTCAAACAGATTTATATGGAACCTTATTCTAAATAAGTTTTGCACTGTTAATACATATCCTGTAGAAGGTAATAGTAGCTCAGAGCGACTCGTGATAAACCTTATCATGTCCAACAAAATTCGGTTTTAGTTCAGACACACCGTCTAACTGACGTGTATCGGGAGGAGTCCTCACATGAAAGAACACCGTACTCTTTTATTTATATATGAAACTTACTGCTTAAGTATTTTCCATTTCGGTCTTACCGTGGCGGAATAACACTATAGCCGATCTGTTTGTTTTCTTCGTGTCGAAACTTCAAAAGTTTTCGATCTGTGTTCTTCAAAAGAAACACATAACTACAACGTGATGATGCTACATCCGTTAAGGTCACGAAATATTCATGTTCACATCTAGCCTAGCTAGATATGGGCCCACTTAATTCACCATGAATAGGGCTAACAGATCGGTGGCCCTTTTACTATTACCAAGTAAATAGTATTTTAGGTATTCAACCTAATAAACTAGATTCGTAGACCTTATTTGAATAGTCAAATCAGTCCTAGTATCCACTCTTCAAAAGTGTGGATATACGAGTCTTGTTTAATTGTGTCCTAGACAACAATGCCACAAATAAGTCTCCATTGATCAAATCAATTTGAGCTATTTATTTGTCATTTTATATGTTTGAGATTTTATTATATTCAAAATATAAATTCTGTTATTTACATCCAATGTATTTATCTCAGTATCAACTTTATATAATGAAACACTTTAGTGTTCTAGAATATAAAGGTTTCATCCGCAATGGATTAAACACTGATATAGAGATAATGTCTCTAGTCAAACTAGTTACATTATAACATATCCTAATTTAAGTACATACCCAAAGGGCAGTTCCTAAACTTAGGTATCTACGGTCGAAACAGCGACTTTCGTCCCGTTTCCAATTCGCAGAGAAATCTCGGCTTGAAGCCAGTATCCAGCTCACAGCGGATTCTGAACGTCAATACATATATGTATTATGTACCACACTAAGTATTTAAAAAACAATTTTAATACTAGTAGTGAACATAACTTTGACAAATATTTTAAAGTTAGAGCCTCGCCCTTTCTTTAATTCCTTCGTGTCTTCCATATCCAAATGGTAGTCACTTTGGGATATGTCAATTATCCTTTTCAATATTTCACAAACCTTTGGCCAAGCCTTGGGTTTCGGAATATCGAAACGATGTGCACCTTGTGCTACATGCCCAATTGCAAACTTTGACTTTTCTCCACTAGAATAGTCAATTAATTTGCAATTTTAATACTTTTAAATCTAAAGATAGATTTATTATAAGTATATTAATTAAGCACTAAAGTCATCATCACATAAATCTTCCAAAGACTTTATGCTCTACTATTTGCTTAATAATGGGCTTAGTCATAATAAGTTATTTTATCAAATAAATTAACCTATTATTAATTCCCAATTGAAAATTAAATCATTTAAAACATTTAATCCAAGGATTATATATTTTAAATATTCATCTTTTCTATTCTTTCTTGATTTTAATAGTCCAACTATTTAATCAATTTTAATAAGGTACTATTTATTATAATGATTACAATAACCCAATTATTTAATCAACTATAATTTTAATATTGATTACTATAATCCAATTATAAAATCAACTATCATTTTAATTCAATTATATTGATTACTATAATCCAATTATAAAATCAACTATATATTGAATGAGTTTGTATATAGTCCAACTATATATATTTTTTAAAAACAACACAAAATATTAGTCCAACTAATACTTTTGATAAATGTGACGAGTAAAATATAAATGAGCGTGTGTTTAGCGAGTATTCGAACGAATGTTGCAAATTCAATACTTGCCTCCCACTATTTTTCGTCGAGCCTCTAACCCTCTGTGGAGTACTCGGGAAACCGTGTTTCCTAGTGGGCTAGGATCCTATTAAATAACACACAACCCTGACTTTGGCCAATAAAAAGCTGTATGCTATTTAACTAGGTAGATCTCTCAGATCAATTGGATCTCATCCAATTCCTAGATCCGGTTAGGTGGACATCCAAGTCCGAAACATATGTATAATGTCAATGTATCCAATACATTTTCCTAACCATATCCTCTGAATCATTTAGGCCTTGGCTTTGGCCAAACACAAACCTAATGATTCCAGTTAAGCGGGACCCATTGACGAGGAAAGTTTCGTAATCAATGTCATTGGACAAAAGTGATCTGACTTTGGTCAATAAAAATCACGATTTGGACAAGACACCGATATGCAACAAAACTCTCATGATTCAAGTACATCCTTGATTGACAAAGGTCTTGACTTTGGTCAAACACAACCAATGCCAACTTCGGATCTTGAACAAGAATCATTCAATGGAAGGATATTTGCTTAATATAAAACGAGGGATTTTCGCGTGCAAATTGGCTACCAATTTAATTATCTTTGTTAAGGTCTCATCATCATACACCCTTAAACATGCATTCTAAATACATAATAAAGCGAGTATGAATAAAATAATAATGATATGCGGATGGATACTTAACACATTGATCCTAGATCAAATCTCTCCCTTTCTCACTCAAGCTAGCACTTGTACTACTTCTACCCGTTACACTACACTTCTAAAGAAACCTCATATACATAGAGGGGAATAGGTGAGAAGAGAATACAAAGAGAAAGAAGGTGATAAGGCTGGACACGCAGGTCCAATTTAATAAATCGAATTTATTACAACAATTTCTAAAATTGCCCACCCGACTAATATCCATCCGATATACATTATTCATTCAACACAACCACGTATTCACACACATAAGCATGCTATCAATCAATCTAATCAAATTAATTAATCTGATAATTAAGTGATCATCCAATGTTCAAACAACGATTTGATTTTGTTCGAGTCAAACTCGTTTTTGCGAATAAGTACTTAAAGTACGAATTATGAATTAAATTAAACTACATCATTAAATCAAATTTAACATGTATTTAATACTAATTCATTATTCAATTCAAATTAAACATTACACTTTATTTAATAAACCTTTTACGATTTAAATTCCAAATCTAATCGTAACGCGTCTCAAAGACCGATTAACGTCCAACGTCAATTCAATTAAAGTCCAATGGGCTTTTGATTGATTTCTTAAGGCGTGGACTTTTGGTCAACTCGGGTCAAACCGACAACCAAAGTCCAATCCGGGATTTACCCCATAAGCCCATAAATCAATCTTGGCCCATTAGGCCCAATTGAACATTAAAGGTTCATTAGCCGCAATTGGGCTTTATGGTTAAGGTTTTGGGCCCAATTGGATCCAATCCACTTGGCCTAAACCAAACTTGATAAATCAAGCCCAAAAGGCCCAATTACAACAATTCAAGCCCAAATCCAATTTAAGCCTAAATAATTAAATTACACTAATCCAATTACGCAATTTAATTACCTAAAGTGCATTACGATGATTAATAACCTAAATTGATATTTCCGAAGCACCAAATTAGTCCAATTAATCATGCTTAATTATTATTACATGTCAAACACACATAATGAAAAATCAAACCCATAATCATGCTTCAATGCTCTCGGCCAAGGAAGGTAATTTTGTCCGATTTGAATTCAATCCGATTAATTACACAATCGACAACGTATTAACTTCCCGAATGATTTCATACACATCCAATGTTCATAAAATCAAAAAATCCAAGACATTAGGGCAATGACACATTCGGCCAAGGTAAGGAATTTGGGGTTTTTTGTCCAATTTAAAATTAAATCCAATTCAATCTTAAATTAACATCATCCTACTCCATTACAACTCATCCAATGAATTAATAATGAAAAATCCAAGATTCTAAAATTCATCACACATTCGGCCATGGCATAATATTTGGGGAAAATAATTCCAAATCATTTTTCATCAAATTAGTCCAACCAAAATGAAATTAAACATGTTATAAGCATACTCAAACAAGCATTTATTCAAATCATGCTCAACAAACATTTACCCAAATTTTAAACCCTACAAATTTCATGCTTGCAACATTAGCTCTGATGCCATTGTTGGTTTATTCTAAGGTCCCAAGATCAAATCAAGACATGAAATTATGTGTGAACACATCAACGGAGGTAGCGGAATACTCACATTGATCGGTTATGTCGATTTGGAGACGATTCAAGCCCAAAAACGCACTGCCTTTGTAAGCCCACTGCAGCAGCCCACTGCCTACAAAAACAGAGAAATGGAGTGAAGAAATGGAGCTCCTAGCTCCGTTGGATGGATCCCGTCTCATGGTCGAACCTCCCTACCACCTTCGCAAGACTCGTAGTGTGCTAGCACTTGCGGTTTTCACCATGAAAACCCAACTCTTGGCTTCCCTTGCTCACGATTTTGTGATGAAAAACAGTGAGCAGTTTGCCCCATTTGGGCGTGAGAGAAGAGAGCATTTTTTAGAGAGAAAAAAGTGTGTGTTGAGTTAAAATGATTTACCAAAAATCAATTTATATTTATGCCATAATTTTATTAAATTAATAATAAAATTATGATACAAAACATGCAATGGCTTAGAGTGTCAAACACTCAAACTCCATGCAATGACATTGAGTGCTATGTACACAATCTACATGCAATGCATTAGAATGACATGTGTCATGTGGGCCCCACACGTTTCCAAATGAAAGTGGGCCCACGTGCACTCACGCGTTCGGGTTCGATATTTCCGAAATACCGAGCTTACGTCGCGACGTTAATTCAATCGAATTTAAATAAATAATTGCGCCTAGCGAAATTATTATTTACGTCGCTAACGAATTAATTCTAAATTAACTCGTTTGCCCGAATTAAAATCTAATTTTAATTCCGCGTCGAAATCTAATTTCATTTAATATATCGAATATATTAATTCATCGATCAATTCCAAATTAATCGTTCTCTCTCTTTAGACGACATTTTATCCCTGATAAAATATCTCCGTTATTAATCCTAGATTAATTTTCTCTCTCTCTTCTATTATAATCCCAGATTATTCAAGAGTGCGAGTTGTGCGTCATCGGTGGATTATCGGGAAGCGACCCATGAGATCCCCGGATAAGTTGGCAGTAAATGCGGTCGTCGGAGTGCCCGAATCACGTACGTACCAAGTACTACGTTCTACCGATTTACGAGACAAGGTCGACTCCTAGCAAAGCACCAAGTCTACCAAGTTCTCCGGACATATTCATCAAAGAATATCAAAGATCTGTATCAAGCGTAGTATACTAATGTATTGTGTATATCGGTCCAGTATCGGATGGTCACATGCTAGGCCTGGGGCTGGAGATGTGTCTGCCCCGTACGAAACATATATCGGACATCAAGCAGCTAGTCTCTTTAAATCAGACAATCCTGACCTAGTCATATTGTCCCGACGGTTGCAACCTTTTATAGAGTACTAGTTCTGTGTCCTGCGTGATCATCACCTCCATATGTCTGAAGCGATACTTCCATCTTGACATCACATCCAGTACACTACGATTCTCGATAAACCCAGAAGAGGTGTACACAGAACCGGTTAGGGTCCCCAACCACCAAAACCAAAGTTTACCGATTGTCGTAAGTACTAGCGATGTAAGTCTCAGGTTAAGACCATATACACCTACCCTGATGCGGCCTCCCATAGACACGCAGACATACTACCAATGGGATTCCGCGGGGTCTATCCAGAGCGAAGCTGTTTCCCGTACCATCGGTGAAACACGACCTCCTATCGCACTTGCACAAGTATCCAATACTTATATATATGAGAACTATGCCGTTGTGCCCTCACAACGCGCTCAAGTGCAATACTAGCCTATTCCGCATTATCGATGTCCAGTCTCGATAATACTACGGCTAGGGATATTTGATGATTAAACCTTCGGGGACTGATACTGTCTCATATCATTCTCAGTCCAGGTACTAATCATAGGGACCTCTCTTCATTTATATATCTATGGTGATCTAATCACAAATGATGAGAGTGCAATTTCTTTGTCACATAGTTAATTTGCTACAACAACACAATGATCTGTGCAAATAGTGACGCTATGGGTCATAATGTCCAACAGAGCACAGTTCAAAGATTTCAACCCAGTAGTAAAGGTTCGAAAATAAACCAACTCTCATCAACTCAACTCAACACATGGCAAGTCAAGTGGCAGCTGGCGAGCCAGGTAAGTAAAAATGCATTGCAAAACTTTGATAGGATTATCACTGTTACACATTACACAGGTCCCATCAAAGTGAGGGCGACTGTAGGCTCTGCATTTTTGCATATAAGTCCTTATGATGAGTCTCATTTAGAGGCACTACCTTTTTTGTCACGGAAGTCGCGGGAAACGGACGTCGGAAGGGGAAATACAGAATAAATATGTCATCAAATTCATTTCACAAGTTCACTGTTTTTGTTCGTGCTGCGTTCGTGACCACGTTCGAATGTCAAGCAGATTGCGGGCGTTCGTGTACCATTCGAATCGGCGTTCGAACGGCGTCGGTACTTCTGGTTTTGCTGCTAGCCTCACACCCAAGCCCAATTAGCCCACCAAAGCCCATAAAACATATCCAAATTAATAAAACACATATTTAATACATGGTGAAATTAAATAAAATCTAAAAATCATATACCAAATTAAAATAAATATCAAATAAAATCATGCCTAATTAAAATTAATCAAGTATATTATATTCCTAACTAAACAAATCTCATGCCTAAACAAAACAAATTAAATATATTAACTTCCTAATTAAACCAAATATTGTCCCCAATCAATCTTTTGATTTCCTTGTAAGACACTAATTAATTCCTACCTTTTCAAACAAGGAGAAGCCCTAGCCTTTGTCTATAAAAGAAACCCTATTCCAACCCTTCACAACCTAGCTCATTCACACATAATTCACACAAGAAATACCATTGCATTGCCGCCCAACAGAAAGTAAAAGAACCCCTCCATTGATGTGAGCCATCTCCCCACACACTACCCCATTCACGTACCAAACATCTAGTCCATCATCAGCGCATAAGCATCCATTCACTAGCCCCCACTGCACGCCAAAATAGACCATGCACTGCCCTCCACTGCACGCCCAAACAGCCAGAGAAAACACCCCAAACTAGTACAAGAACTGCACTCTAAAACCCCTAAAAGAAACCCCAAAACAGCAGCCCCTAACCCCTTTAAAAAACCGCAAAAACGGTCCCTAAATACAGCAAACAGCGAGAGAAAACGTTGAACCAGTGAACCAGAGGAGTTGTGGAGCATCCACCCTTCCGACGACCGTGTACGGTACTTCCGAGAGTCGACATAAAAGGTTAAACCTGAGGGCATTTTTTATATTTATTTTTTATTAATCTTTTAATTGTTTTAGTTATTTATTTCGTATGAGAGTCGTTTATGGATGCATGTTGTGGTTTTGAATAAAATGGAAAATGTGTCGCCTCTTGTGGTATATAGGATGGAAACCCGGACATAAATTTCATAGCCGATTCTGAATGGACGGTAGTATGATCTGTACTCGGGATACAACTCCACGTACCACTAGAGTATACGTCACATATTTTATTTCATGTTATCTTGATTTGTTTATTATCGTTATTTAATTTCTGCATATTATTTGTCTATGTAATATATTGTGCGCATGGGCTTAGTAAGTGGGATTAAAGGTCCTCCGTTTCGAGGGCTTAAAATCCTTTACCATGATGCTTCGCCACGCTGGATGACGTATATTTGGTTGAATGTAAGATGTGTTCGATTGGGTATACAAAGTCCGATATCGTTGTCTTTATTTTTTTATGCATTATGATATTAGCGTATGAGCTTAGTAAGTTGGATTAAATGTCCTCCGTTTTGAGGGGTTAAAATCCTTTATCACGATACTTTGCCACGCCGGATGACGTATATTCGGTTGAATGTAAGATGTGTTCAATCGGGTATACAAAGTCCGATATCATTGTCTTTATTTTTATGTGCATTATGTTATTAGCGCATGGGCTTAGTAAGTTGGATTAAAGGTCCTCTATGTTGAGGGGTTAAAATCCTTTACCACGATGCTTTGCTGCGCCTTGTAGCCCGTTAGTATTTATTAGGTGTCATCTATTCATCCGTTCACATATGTGTCATGTTGTTTACTGTATTTTGGGGGTCCCTGCTGTAACCCCGTTCGAACGCGTTTTTCAGAACGCCGCACGAACGCATGTTTTCTCTCTCAGTTTGTTCGAACGCGTTTACGAACGCCACTCAAACGCGCATGCATTTTGCCTTATCATGCATCAGGTCTCATTCCGTTCGAACGCGTTTCCGAACGCCATACGAACGTGAGCATTCTGTTTCATTTTCGTTCGAACGCATTTACGAATGCTACTCGAACGTGAACCTTCTATTACCGTTTGAACGCCGCACGAACGCCCACGGTAAACAGGCCATCTTCCATCACATGTCATGCATAATTGTTTCTTAGGTGATTTCTCTTGTATCATGTAATCAATCATACTATTTGTATCCCTGCATTTATCGATTTGATGTGTCCATGAGATGGTATTCAAGCATGATTAGGCCGTTAGTATGTTACTTGGTTCTTAAGCATGATTTAACCTATTTAGTTGTTCATTTTCAAGCATGATTAGTCATTTATTTTGCGTTTGGAGTTTGCATTATGTTTAGGTTGTTCTTTGTTTTCCACATTATATGATCGAAGTATGTTCATGAGATTTCTGTGTGCTATTACATGTTCGCCGTTATGATGATTACTTTCATGCATGTGAACCTAAAAGTAGAATACTCTTGGACATATGTTGCTTAGACTTGGTTAAATTATTGCACAAATCATTTCATTACAAGTGGCATAAGTAAGGGACCATTCCGAACCCAACGGTTTGAGGTCTTCCTTTGCGAGGGGTGAGTGCGGCCTTAAATCATTTTCCCGGTTCACACCGGGTGGTGACTCCATTATTCTCGGTTTAGTCCCCCGCGGGCTACTCCGTACTCCCAACCGGGCCGCGAGCCCGGAACAGCATGCGTCACCCAGTTTCTGTGTCCCACACTAGGATCCTGTTAAATAACACACAACTTTGACATTGGCCAACAAGCTGTATGATATTTAACTAGGTAGATCTCTAGGATGAATTGGATCTCATCCAATTCCTAGATCCGGTAGGTGGACCTCCAAGTCCGAAACATATATACAATATATCCAATATATTTTCCTAACCTTTTCCTCTGAATCAACTAAGCCTTGGCTTTGGCACAACAAGCTTAATGATTATTGGAAAGCTTCGTAATCGATGTCGATGGATAAGAAGTGATCTTGACTTTGGCCAACAAATCACAACTTGGACAAGACATAAGATATGGAACAAAGCTTTCATGATTCAAACACATCTGCGATGGACAAAAGTCTTGACTTTGGCCACCAAACCAGTGCCAATCTTGGTTCTTGAGTAAGAATCACTCAATGGAAGGAAAACACTTAATATTTGTTAAGGGTTTTTCGCTTAAATTGGCAACCCATTTATTGTATTTGTTAGGTCTCATCATACACCCTTAATCATGCATTCTAAAAGCATAATAAGGGGCGAAAAATAAATTAATAACGATATGCGGATGTATATTTCACAGATTGTTCCTAGAATAAATCACTCCATTTCCTCTCCTCGACTAGCACTATTCTTACTTCTACCCAATTACATAATACAATTAAAGAAACCTCATTAACATTGAGGGGAATTAAGTGAGAATAGAATTACAAAGAATTGAGAGATAAGGCTGGACACGCAGGTCCAATTTAATAAATTCTAAATTTACAACAATTTTCAAAATTGCCCTTTCCCTTATAATATCCATCTGATATACATTATTCATTCAACAAATCCATGTATTCACACAAAGCATGTTATTCAATCAATCTAATCCAATTAATTAATATTTGAATAAAGTGATCATCCAATGTTCAAACAACGATTTGATTTGCGAGAGACCAACTCGTTTGAGAATAAGTACTCGAAATACGAATTCTTGAATTATATAAAACTACAATTTAAATCTAATTTAATTCGTATTCAATACTAATTTTATATTTAATTCCAAATTAAATAACTACAATTTTTAATACGCCTTTACGACTTAGATTCCAAATCTAATCTAAATGGGTCTCAAAGCCCAATTAACATCCAATGTCATTTAATTAAAGTCCAATGGGCTTTCAATTAATTTCTTAAAGCATGGACTTTGGTCAATATGGGTCAAACCCAAATACCAAAACCCGATCAATGAATCACTTTATTTGCCAAGAAACCAATTTAGGCCCATTAGGCCTTTCATCCACAACAAATTAATGACAATGACCTCCATGACAACAAGCTTTTGGCAGTTGGAGGAGACCGTTATGGACATAAAATATGAAGAAACGGAGAACAATAAGCTATATGGCTAAGAGCAATATATGATGTATAATGGAAGAGGATCGGGAATTGAAGTGGCAGAAGTAAACACCATCTAAAAGCATCACTTCTCCAACTTAGGAAGACCATTGTCTAAGATTTTGGAAAAGCTGGAAAGAAAAGGCTTATTGAAACCGCTAGAGCAAAAACCATTGCCGAACCTGTCACCATGCAAACTCAATCTGAATCTATATTGCCATTTCCTTCAGTTTCCAGGACACGAGACAGAAAGATATGCCCACCTCGTGCATGAAATACAGAACTTAATCCCACATCTGAAAAAACCTCAACCACCTACTGATCGGGTTCCAAATCCTCAAATTTGCATATTTACTTTTCTCATATAAAATGGATTTTGTAAAATTTTCCAAATCTTAACAAAAGTGAGCATGTCTAAACTCTTAAAACAATCTTAAACTTTGGAATCACTAGTAGAATGCTATCTTATATTGCATGTTAAACGTGCACTTAGAATTACAATGCTTACTTAGAAAGCGTTTATGCTGGCACAACTAATAGAGAGGTCAAAACACTTGACATTCATTTAACTCTTTTCTAAGTTGAGGCTCAGATGACACTAGGTTAATGAGATGACACAAGTAAAAAAAAGGAAGAAAAAAATAGAAAAAAAACATTAATCCCACGAATCTACTCCATTGTTTGAATTGTTTAGTAACAAGGAGTTTCGTGAACTCCATTAGTACTTTTACATCAAATGACATCTCAAAAATTGAGTATGCAAAGTAACTTCAGTTCGTGAAAATATTGAGTAACTAGGGGCTCGCATCACAAATATACAGGTATTTTCATCCAAAGGTAATTTGATGACCTAAGGAAGCTAGAGATGACCTACGAAAAATAAATCTTAAAGAGATTTTGTCTGTCTTTAACTAGGTGTAAGACTACCTTACCAGAGGAAAAGATAAGATGAACTAAAGTGTTAGCACTAATCTACAGTTGGCACCATCATAAACTAATCCAGATTGCACGTGATTCTTTGTATGAGAATCATACACACACCTATGGAGAAGCATTTGAAAGATGAAACCTTTGGTTAAAAGCTTGAAATTGAGTTTGAATTTAGACAATGATCATACTTTGAAAAGAGACGGGATTTTAAAAACAAAAAGGAAGGATTTTGAGAATATACGAAGAGTCATTGCATGATAACATAGAATTTTTAAAGCAAATTTGATGCTTTTGGAACCCCAAATGACAGTCAGGATAAAAGGTGAGGCAAAGCCTGATCATATCCATGAAGAGAAGTATCGCGATCTCTACACCCTCTCAAGCCGAAGAACAAGCATGAGACCAGAGATCGTTTGCATACATGCATTCATATGAAATTTCTTTTACAAGAAACTAATACAAAGAAAACAGAGAAATGTAAATCTTGAGAAATAAGGCATACAGTAAGAGCCTCCAAGACACGAGGCATCCAAAATCATATAAGTGAAGGCGAGGTCAGCCAAAAGAATAATACTGGGGGCAAGGCTCGCCAAAAGAATGACAGGGGCGAAGCCCGCCAAAAAAGGAATATTAGGGAGAGGCCCTCCAAAAGAAAAATATTAAGGGTGAAGCCCGCTAAAAGAAGAATGATAGGGACAAGACCAGTCCAAAAGAAGAATACTATGGGTGACGCCCGCCAAAAGAAGAATATTGGGGGCTAGGCTCTCCTAAAGAAGAAGTAGATGGAACAAAAGCCCATCAGAATGATCAAAAACCACAATTAAATGGAAGACAAGCCCATTAAAATGGATCAAAATGTTGAGAAACAAAGGGATCAAAACGCCAATAAACAGACGAAAGAAAAACCCATCAGTTGGATCAAAATGCCAAGATATGGATCAAAATTCCAAAAACCTATCTGTCGGATCAAAACGCCAAGAAGCAGATTAAAGAAAAGCTCATCAGATGTACCAAAATTTTAAGAAATAAATGGAAGAGAAGCCCATCAGATGAATAAAAATGCCAGAAATAGTTGAATGAAAATAACATCAAAATGGATTAAAATGTAAAGAAACATATGGAATAAAAAGGCCATTAGTCGGACCAAGTCGCCGCCAATACGAGAAGCAGATGGAACAAAAAGCCATCAAATAGACCAAAATGTTGTCAACCGAAAGAAAAATTCTCGAGCAGATTAAAATACCACTTAAGACAATAAGTGCCTCTAGAGCATCTCATATGGATCAAATACCATCATACTAGAAAGAAGAACTCCCCGATGGGCCGAAATTCCGCTTAAGTCAACTAGTCAACCCAGAACATCACAGCTTGATCAAAATGCCATCAAACATCAATCAAAAAAAAAAAAAAAAAACAACTACTACAAAGCCAAGTAAGTTTGGTGAGGCCCGACGAACTAGGTCAGTAAAAATATATACATAACTTTGATAGACTTGTAACTGTCAAACACTCCACAAGCCTACCAAGTAGGGGCCTGTTAGACATTATGTCCCATAGCGTCACTGTTTGTAAATGATATTGTATTATTGTACAAAATTAACTATGTGATAATGAAATTGCCTTTTGCCGTTTTGTAATATTATTTACTTTGATATATAAATGGCGAAAGTCCATATGATTAATACCGGATTGAGATGATATGAGACAGTATCAATCCATAAAGGTTTAATCATTAAATATCCCTAGTCGGAGTATTATCGAGATCAGACATCGATAATGCGGAATAGACTAGTATTGCGCTTGTGCACGTTGTGAGGGCACAACGACATAGTTCTCATATATTTAAGTATTGGATACTTATGCAAGTGCGATAGGAGGTTGTGTTTTACCGATGGTACGGAAAACAGCTTCGCTCTGGATAGACCCCGCGGAATCCCATTGGTAGTATGTCTGCGTGTCTATGGGAGGCCGCATCAGGGTAGGTGTATATGGTCTTAACCTGAGACTTACATCGCTAGTACTTGCGACAATCGTAAAAACTTTGGTTTGGGACCTTAACCGGTTCTGTGTACACCTCTTCTGGGTTTATCGAGAATCGTAGTGTACTGGATGTGATGTCAAGATGGAAGTATCACTTCAGACATATGGAGGTGATGATCACGCAGGACACAGAACTAGTACTCTATAAAAGGTTGCAACCGTCGGGACAATATGACCAGGTCAGGATTGTCCGATTTAAAGAGACTAGTTGCTTGATGTCCGATATATGTTTCGTACGGGGCAGACACATCTCCAGCCCCAGGCCTAACATGTGATCGTCCGATACTGGATCGATGTACGCAATACTACGGTATACTACGCTTGATATAGATCTTATATTCCTATAAGAATATTTCTGGAGAATTGGGTAGGCATGGCGCTTTGCTAGAAGCCAACCTTGTCTTGTGAATCGGTAAAAACGTAGTACGAGGTACGTACGTGTTCGGATTATCCGACGACCGTATTTACTGCCAACATATCCGGAGATCTCTTGGGTCGCTTCCTGAAGATTCACCTATGATATTTGATTCGGACTTAATTAATCTTGGATTAATTGCGGAGAAACTTTATCTTGGATAAAGTGCCTTGTTTAGAGAGAGAGAACGAATTTAGAATTAATCGATAAAATTATTATATTCGATATAATAATCGAAATTCGATTTCGACGCGAAATTAAAATTAGATTTTAATTCGGGCAAACGAGTTAATTTAGAATTAATTCGTTAGCGACGTAAATAATAATTTCGCTAGGCGCAATATTTATTTAAATTCGATTTAATTAACGTCGCGACGTAAGTTCGGTATTTCGGAAATATCGAACCCGAACGCGTGAGTGCACGTGGGCCCACTTTCATTTGGAAACGTGTGGGGCCCACATGACACATGTCATATTATGCATTATTTAATTCTAATGCATTGCATGGAGATAGTGTACAATGCACTCAATGGTTTTGCATGGAAATTGAGTGTTTGACACTCTAAGCCATTGCATGATTTGTGTCATAAGTTTATTATAATTTAATAAATATTATGGCATAAATATAAATTGATTTTTGGTAACAAAAATCATTCAACTTCTCTCTCTCACATTGCCGAAACCTGAAGCAGTTTTGGGCTCTCTATTCTTAAATTTTTGTTGCAAAAACTTGAAGAAATTGGTTTGTGAACATAAATTCACACACAAGGCTAGCACCTTCAAGGGATCATAAAGAGGTGATAGGGAAACCATCAAAGAGCTTGGAATACACAAAGCTTGGAGCTTTCCACACCTCTTGTCTCCTTGGCCGAAAATCATCAACCTTGGAGCTTCATCTTTTGGTTTGATTTTCTTCATCACACTAAAGCATTGTAAGTATGATTCCGCCATACTTCATCTTAATATATATTCATTGTTGTATTTCATATGCTTAATCTTTCCTTGGGACATATAATAGAAACCAACAATGGTATCATGGAGCCCTGGTTAAGCATGAAATACTTTAGGTTAAAATTTGGGTAAAATTGATTGAAGCATGTTCTTGTGAAATTTGATGAATGAGTATGCTTACATGTATAGAATGATATTATATGGAATCAATTTTGAGAAAAATGCATTGGATGATTTTTCCCAAAAATTTAACCTTGGCCGAATGGGTGTCACCATGGGATGTGTTGGAATTTTTTGTGTACAAGATCATTGGATGACTTAAAACGTACACGGGACGTAGATTAGTGTTCAATCGGATTGAAAAACAAATCGACACAAAAATTCTCACTTGGCCGAATACACATGGACATGAAAATGTTTTTTTTGAAATTTTGTTGGACATATGTTTTGAACAATAGATGATTAATAAATTAAATGGGTATTTTTGAAATATTTGGTTTATATATTAATCTTGGTTTTACACTTTAATTAATTGGACTTTAATGTTTGGAATATTAAAATTTAATTAATGGGCTTAATGGTGAATTGGGCTTTTAATATTGTATTTGGGCATAATGGGCTTGGTTGGACCAAGTAGATTTGGGCCAAAAGGATTGGATCCAATTTGGGCCTAAATCACTCCATTAAGTCCAAATATAATTAATGGGCTTTAAAAATTTAATTGGGCCTTATGGGCTTAAAATTGGTTTTATGGCATTTAGGGTGATTCCTTATTTGGGCTTGGTAATTGGGTTTGACCCACATTGACCAAAGCCCAAGCCTTAATAAATCAATTGAAAGCCCATTTGACTTGAATTAAATTAAACATTGGATGTTAGTTGGGCTTTGAGACCCAATAGAATTAGATTTAGAATCTAAGTCTTTAAAGCACATTAAAAGTGTAAACATTTAATTTGGAATTAAATAATGAATTAGTATTGAATACGAATTAAATTAGATTTAATAAGTAGTTCGATATAATTCGCGAATTCGTACCTTATGTACTTATTCTCAATCGAGTTGGACTCGCGCAAAATCAAACCGTTGTTTGAACATTGGATGATCACTTAAACAAAGACTAATTAATTGGATTAGATTGGTTGTAAAAGCATGTCTTGTTTGAATATATATGTATGTGATGAATGAATAGTGTATATCGGATGGATATTAGAAGGGAAAGGGTAATTTTAGAAATTATTGTAAATTTGGAATTTATAAATTGGACCTGCGTGTCCAGCCTTATCTCTTTATCTCTTTGTATTCTCTTCTCACCTAATTCCCCTCAATGTAAATGAGGTTTCTCTTATTGTATTATGTAATTGGGTAGTAGTAGAATAGTGCTAGCGGGGAGAGGAAAGGGAGTGATTTGTTCTAGGAACAAGTTGTTTATATATCCATCCGCATATCACTATTAATTTACTTTACGCGCTTTATGATGTTTTAGAAGCATGCTTAAGGGTGTATGATGATGAGACCTAACAAAGATAAATAAATTGGTTGCCAATTACGCGAAAATCCCTCAATTTATATTAAGCAAATATCCTTCCATTGAATGATTCTTGTTCAAGATCCGAAGTTGGCATTGGTTTGTTTTTGGCCAAAGTCAAGACCTTTGTCAATCAAGGATGTACTTGAATCATGAGAGTTTTGTTGCATATCGGTGTCTTGTCCAAATCGTGATTTTTATTGGCCAAAGTCAAGATCACTTTTTGTCCAATGACATTGATTACGAAACTTTCCTCGTCAATGGGTCCCGCTTAACTGGAATCATTAGGTTTGTTTTTGGCCAAAGCCAAGGCCTAGATGATTCGGAGGATAGGGTTAGGAAAATGTAATGGATACATTGACATTATACATATGTTTCGGACTTGGATGTCCACCTAACCGGATCTAGGAATTGGATGAGATCCAATTGATCATAGAGATCTACCTAAGTTAAATAGCATACAGCTTTTATTGGCCAAAGTCAAGGTTGTGTGTTATTTAACGGGATCCTAGCCCACTAGGAAATTCGATTTCCCGAGTTCTCTACAGAGGGTTAGAGACTTGAAGAAAATAGTGGGAGGCTATTATTGAATTTGCAATTTCGTTCAGATACTTAGCCTTACGCGTCTTTCAAAATTATTTCGTCAATATTTTAATAATTAGTTGGACTAATATATTGTTATTGCTTGTAACAGTTTGACTGTACCCATAACATCGTTGACTTTATAGTTGGACTATAGTTGTCAAGATGACTGGCAAGGGTAATGTCCGCGACATAATCATGGGCGATAATGTCTTCAAAGGGACAAACTTTGCCGACTGGGAAATGAACCTCAAGATAGTGCTTGGGGCTGAGAGGGTGCTGTATACTATTCAGAGACCTCTCCCGCCTAAACCCACTGAGCCACTGGAGCTAGAGTTATGGAAGACTCATAGTGACGATTGTGACCAAGCTCAGTCAGTTATGCTAGCTGCAATGACCCAGCATTTCAGACGCCAGATACAGGGACTTGGATCCCTATAACATGATGGCAAGATTGCGTGATCTCCACCGCACCAACAAGCGGATGGAGAGGTACGAGCTAGTAAGGAAACTCTTCCGCTCCCGGATGACAGACGGCGCATCAGTTGAGGCCCACGGGACTCAAATGATCGCTGACATTGATGAGTTAGCCAAGATGGGCATTGTCTTGGAGGCAGAGTGACGATTGATATGCTATTACAATCGCTACCCGATACTTGGAAACAAATCATCATCAACTATAAGTTGATGGACACTGACGACACTCTTGGAGAGTTGTTGTCCGTGCTGAAGGAGTCCGAAAAGGAACTCCTAAAGGGGAGCAAGCGCGAGGCGCATTATGCATCGACCTCTCATGCGCCAAGGGCTGGGCCCAAGGCAATTGGAGGTGCGAGGAAGAAGAAGTTCAAGAACAAGGGCAAAGGCAAGTTGACAGTGGCTTCTAGGAAGCCAAAGGACAAATCTCGCGACATCTGCCTCAACTGCGGCAAGAGGGGTCACTGGAAACGTGACTGCCGAATGGGCAAGGGCAGAGGGAGGATATCAAGGCTGGCAAGGCTATCGCCTCTGGTATGTTTGTTATTGAGATAAATATGAATACTTCTAGTTTTAAAAATTGGATTTTTGATTCTGGTTGTGGTGCTCATATTTGTACTGATGTGCAGGATCTGCAGGATAGCAGGGTGTGCTGGCATCGGGGGAGATGGATGGATCTACGGGTCGGAAACGGAACACCAGTTGCTGTTTTGGCCGTAGGGACTTTTGTTTTAGAACTGCCCTCAGGGCATGTACTTAAACTTTTGAACTGTTATTTTGTACCTAGTTTAACTAGGAATATTATATCTGTATCCTTGTTAACCCAGCAGGGTTACACTTTTGTATTTAGAAACACTGGGTGTTATTTATATAAAAATGATGCAGAAATTTGCACAGCTGTTGCAAATAACGGTCTTTATATTTTGAATATAAATGAATCTCCTAAAATGACAAACAAAAGGCTCAAAAGGAGTAATCTAAAAGATGAAGCTTATATGTGGCATTGTCGTCTAGGACACATCAACAAGACTCGCATATCCACACTTTCGAAGAGTGGGTACTTGGACGAATTTGATCCCAATTCATATGACGTCTGCGAATCTTGTCTTTTAGGCAAAATGCCTAAATCACCTTTTAGCGGTAAAGGTGAACGTGCCACAGAACTGTTGGCTCTCGTTCATACTGACGTATGCGGGCCCATGTCTAGCCAGGCTAGAGGTGGATTTCACTACTTCGTAACCTTCACAGATGATGCATCTCGTTACGGTTATGTGTATCTTATGAGACACAAGTCGGAAACTTTTGAGAAATTCAAAGAGTTTCGACACGAAGTGGAGAAACAAACAGGGAAGAGTATTAAGACATTACGGTCAGACCGTGGTGGCGAATACTTAAGTTATGAGTTTCAAGATTACTTGAAAGAATATGGTATTCTTTCACAGTGGACTCCTCCTGGAACACCGCAATTAAACGGTGTGTCCGAACGGAGAAACCGCACCTTGTTGGACATGGTAAGGTCAATGATGAGTCGCACTGAGCTACCAATATCCTTCTGGGGATACGCATTAAACAGTGCTATACTTATTTTGAATAAGGTACCGTCGAAGTCTGTTGAACAGACTCCATATGAGATATGGACAGGAAGGAAACCAGGTTTCTCTTTCCTGAAGATTTGGGGATGCTGGGCATATGTTAAACGTTTGGAAGGTACCAAACTTGAACCCAAATCTGATAAATGCCTTTTCGTAGGATATCCTAGGGAAACCAAAGGATATTACTTCTATCACCCACAAGAGAACAAAGTATTTGTTGCTCTACAAGCATTTTTCCTTGAGAAGGATTTTATAAATGCAGTGGTAAGTGGGAGGAAAGTAGAACTCGATGAAGATCGTAGTGATACTGTTCCTGGCAATGAATCAACGACGGAACAAGAACAGACCGTCCGGGATGAGTCTGTACCACAAACTTCACATACACAAGGACCGCGTAGGTCGGAGAGAGTCAGAACAGTACCTGAGAGGTATGGGTTCCTGATCTCACCTCATGTAGATATTAATCTTATTGAGGATAATGAGCCGGCTACGTATGAGGAAGCGATACAAAATATCGATTCCGCTTTATGGCAAGAAGCCATGAAGTCCGAGATGGATTCCATGTACGCCAACCAAGTTTGGACACTGGTTGATGCACCAGAAGGCGTAAAGCCTATTGGATGCAGATGGATCTTCAAGAAGAAGACCGACATGGATGGCAACGTACAAACGTACAAAGCTAGGCTTGTAGCGAAGGGGTATCGTCAACAATATGGTATTGATTATGACGAAACCTTCTCACCCGTTGCCATGATTAAATCCATTCGGATAATGCTTGCAATAGCTGCATATTTCGATTCGAGATATGGCAGATGGACGTTAAAACCGCTTTCCTTAACGGAAACCTTTTGGAGGATGTTTATATGCAACAGCCTGACGGTTTTATCGTACCTAGACTTGCAAACAAGGTTTGTAAGTTAAATCGATCCATTTATGGATTGAAGCAAGCATCACGGTCATGGAATCAGCGTTTTGATGAGATCATAAAAGAATATGATTTCGTGCAAAACGCAGATGACCCTTGTGTATACAAGAAGGTTAGTGGGAGAGCACTTACTTTTATTGTCCTTTATGTCGACGACGTATTGCTTATAGGCAATGACATTCCCATGCTAACGTCGGTGAAAGCTTGGCTTTCATTAAAATTCTCCATGAAAGATCTGGGAGAAGCAGCCTTTATTCTTGGAATAAAGATCTACCGGGATAGATCTAGAAAGCTGCTTGGACTCTCCCAGAGTACATACATTGATAAAGTGTTGAAGCGATTCAACATGGAACAATCCAAGAGGGGATTGGTTCCAATGGTACGTGGTACCTCTCTGTCTAAGGACATGTGTCCTAAGACTCAGGAAGAGAGAGACAACATGAGTCGGATACCGTTCGCCTCGGCAGTCGGATCGATCATGTATGCCATGATATGTACACGACCTGATGTCTCATATGCTTTGAGCATGTGCAGTCGCTATCAGGCCGATCCAGGTGAAGGTCACTGGATAGCAGTTAAGAATATCCTTAAGTATCTTAAACGAACTAAGGATGCTTTCTTAATTTATGGAGGTGGAGAACTTGCGGTATCTGGGTATACCGATGCAAGTTTCCAAACCGACAAGGATGACTACAAGTCGCAATCCGGGTACATTTTTTGTTTGAATAACGGAGCAGTGAGCTGGAAATCTTCCAAGCAAGATACTGTTGCCGATTCAACAACAGAAGCGGAGTACATCGCTGCATCTGAAGCAGCAAAGGAGGCAGTTTGGATCCGAAAGTTCCTAATCGGATTAGGAGTAGTTCCGTTAGCAGCTGAGCCCGTTCCATTGTATTGTGACAATAACGGGGCTATAGCACAGGCTAAGGAACCAAGGTCTCATCAACGGTCCAAGCATGTTCTTCGACGTTACCATCTGATTCGGGAGATTATACATCGTGGCGATGTAAAGGTCGAGAAGGTCACATCAGATGACAACATTGCAGATCCGCTGACGAAGGCTGTTCTTCAGCAAGTTTTTGAACGACACATACATAGTTCGGGTATTAGATGCTTGAGTGACTGGCTATAGGCCAAGTGGGAGATTGTTAGACATTATGTCCCATAGCGTCACTGTTTGTAAATGATATTGTATTATTGTACAAAATTAACTATGTGATAATGAAATTGCCTTTTGCCGTTTTGTAATATTATTTACTTTGATATATAAATGGCGAAAGTCCATATGATTAATACCGGATTGAGATGATATGAGACAGTATCAATCCATAAAGGTTTAATCATTAAATATCCCTAGTCGGAGTATTATCGAGATCGGACATCGATAATGCGGAATAGACTAGTATTGCGCTTGTGCACGTTGTGAGGGCACAACGGCATAGTTCTCATATATTTAAGTATTGGATACTTATGCAAGTGCGATAGGAGGTTGTGTTTTACCGATGGTACGGAAAACAGCTTCGCTCTGGATAGACCCCGCGGAATCCCATTGGTAGTATGTCTGCGTGTCTATGGGAGGCCGCATCAGGGTAGGTGTATATGGTCTTAACCTGAGACTTACATCGCTAGTACTTGCGACAATCGGTAAACTTTGGTTTTGGTGGTTGGGGACCTTAACCGGTTCTGTGTACACCTCTTCTGGGTTTATCGAGAATCGTAGTGTACTGGATGTGATGTCGAGATGGAAGTATCACTTCAGACATATGGAGGTGATGATCACGCAGGACACAGAACTAGTACTCTATAAAAGGTTGCAACCGTCGGGACAATATGACCAGGTCAGGATTGTCCGATTTAAAGAGACTAGTTGCTTGATGTCCGATATATGTTTCGTACGGGGCAGACACATCTCCAGCCCCAGGCCTAACATGTGATCATCCGATACTGGATCGATGTACGCAATACTACGGTATACTACGCTTGATATAGATCTTATATTCCTATAAGAATATTTCTGGAGAATTGGGTAGGCATGGCGCTTTGCTAGAAGCCAACCTTGTCTTGTGAATCGGTAAAAACGTAGTACGAGGTACGTACGTGTTCGGATTATCCGACGACCGTATTTACTGCCAACATATCCGGAGATCTCTTGGGTCGCTTCCTGAAGATTCACCTATGATATTTGATTCGGACTTAATTAATCTTGGATTAATTGCGGAGAAACTTTATCTTGGATAAAGTGCCTTATTTAGAGAGAGAACGATTAATTTGGAATTAATCGATAAAATTATTATATTCGATATAATAATCGAAATTCGATTTCGACGCGAAATTAAAATTAGATTTTAATTCGGGCAAACGAGTTAATTTAGAATTAATTCGTTAGCGACGTAAATAATAATTTCGCTAGGCGCAATATTTATTTAAATTCGATTTAATTAACGTCGCGACGTAAGTTCGGTATTTCGGAAATATCGAACCCGAACGCGTGAGTGCACGTGGGCCCACTTTCATTTGGAAACGTGTGGGGCCCACATGACACATGTCATATTATGCATTATTTAATTTAATGCATTGCATGGTGATAGTGTACAATACACTCAATGGTTTTGCATGGAAATTGAGTGTTTGACACTCTAAGCCATTGCATGATTGTGTCATAAGTTTATTATTAATTTAATAAATATTATGGCATAAATATAAATTGATTTTTTGTAAAAAAAATCATTCAACTTCTCTCTCTCACATTGCCGAAACCTGAAGCAGTTTTTGGCTCTCTATTTCTTAAATTTTTGTTGCCAAAACTTGAAGAAATTGTGTTTGTTTGGAACATAATCACACACAGGCTAGCACCTTCAAGGGATCATAAAGAGGTGATAGGAAACCATCAAAGAGCTTGGAATACACAAAGCTTGGAGCTTTCCACTCTTGTCTTCCTTGGCCGAAAATCATCACCTTGGAGCTTCCACTTTTGGTTTGATTTTCTTCATCACTAAAGCATTGTAAGTATGATTCCGCCATACTTCATCTTTTAATATATATTCATTGTTGTATTTCATATGCTTAATCTTTCCTTGGGACATATAATAGAAACCAACAGGGCCGATTTAGACATTGTATTTTTAACGCATATTGTCGGTGATGAGTCTATTGATGAGATACCCTTGAAAAAGCTTAGAAAGTTGCAAGGTTGAATGCCGAAAAGAATAATAAACTCCAGGAAATAAAAAAACCAAAAGCCAGCAGAGAACATCACCTACTCTGGCCTACCTTATTCAGACCAGAAAGACGACCAGATATATACCTGAAACCCTAGATCTGGCGGATATGATATAACTATTAGTGAGTGTGTTGATGTCAATCGTTGTGAGTGTTGATAACGAATATGATTGATGTCCAGCCAGATATGTAATTCAGAATACATATTCAGCTAGATATATAATTCAAAATACATGTCCAGTCGGACATGTATCGAGCTGTCATCTAGCACGCAGATCATCAGCTACTAAAATCATTAGCATAATTATTTATGGCCAGAGGTATATCCTAAAATTTACATCCGGGTAGGCATGAGTTGATATGTAGCTTATGTTACAGATATCCAATCACTAGAGAAGGGGATGAGATTTTGTCCCTCCTTCCATTTCCAACCTTTGCCTTCATTTTCTAAGCCTTACCTTATCACTAGAAAGAGGGGCACCACTTCAAAACGAATGGGGGAAATTGAAAAGAGAGGTTAAAAAACTAAAATACGAGATCCTAAGATCTAGAGAGAGAAATGGAGATCCAATGAAGAAACCTTTAGAGTTTCCCTCCAGCAACAAGCAATCTAAGTATCGATCCAACTTTCAGAGGCACCTCATGAGCTAACTCACAGTTAAAAGTATGACCTGAGGGCACATTCCTTTGCTTTAGTGTATTTTTTTGAGATTTTTTGTTAATATAGTATCTTTGGCCTGACGTGAGATACGTCCGACCGAACATACCAAAATATTCGGCCAATTGATAATTATATCAGGCCATATTTACTGCTTTCTTTAGTTCAGTTACTTTATTAATATTTATTTCACCATTTTATTGTCATTTTCTTATCTTGTATTATCATTTCATACATGTTAGTATGATAGTTATCTTATTAATGCCATGTTTTTTGTTATTTCGCATGATTACTCTCTTTCTGAAAGCATATCCAGCCAGACTTACACTAAATATCCATGTGTTCTGATATGTTTACTTACTATTTATTATATTACATGATGTACTTTTATGGGGTAGTTATCACTTAATATCTTAAGGTTCTGTGTATTATGCTATTGTTTATTATTCCACCTGCTGCGATTTTAAGATTCTGATTTTGCGAAATTTATCTAGATGGACTCCTAATAAGTCCGGCCATACATTAATATCATAGTGAATAGTTGCCCTGCTGTAAAATATACCCGGTCAGGCGACTTCGAGGCCATGCCGAGGAAATGCATGCTTCGATGCCTTTAAACAACTTTTACGTGCTATTGCATTATAAGATATTGGGATACCTTCTTTAAGCTTAACTCTCATTCAGCTATAACTTAGTTTGTTTCCGATGAATAAAGGGATGCTCTTGACCGAGAGGTTCCATATGAGGACATTAAGGCTGTGATGTTTTCCTTAAAGGATAATAAATCCCTGGGGTCGGATGGTTTTAATTCGGGTTATTTTTATTAAGGCTTAGAGTGTTATGGTGATGATGTCATTTTTACTATTTGGTCTTTCTTTTGTTCGAGGATGCTTTTGAAGCATGAGAATGATACTAATATTGTACTAATTCTGAAGGTTCCTAATCCTTCACAAGTTACTAATTTCTGACCCATTTCGTGTTGCAATATTATCTATAAGTATACTGCCAAGATTATTGCTGATCGAATTAAGATGAGTCTTCCTTCGGTGGTTAGCCTTAGCTAATCTGCTTTTGTTGTCGGTCGACGTATTAGTGATAATATTTTATTTTGCCAATAGTTGAGGAAAAATTACCATATGAGTAATGGGATGCCGAGATGTGCGCTTAAGATTGATTTGATGAAGGCTTACGATAAAGTCTGTTGGGATTTCATGTTGATGTGTTGAAGACTATTGGTTTTTCGGAGTGGATCGTTGGCTGGATTTGAGAGTGTATGACCTCTATTATGTTCTCGGCTTATATTAATGTGGAGTTGATATGTGTTTCCCTGGCAATCATGGGTTGAGGTAGGGTGATCATATATCTCCTTACCTATTTATTTTAGATATGGAGGTTCTTTCAGGTTTACTTTGTAAAATGATTCTTGAGCGTAGTTTCAGGTTTCATTAGCATGTTTGAAGGACTATCTTACTTATCTTTGATTTGTAGATGATCTTATGATTTTCTTTAAGGCTGAGGAGGCCTCAGTTTCTATGATTGGGGAATGTCTACATCAGTTTATGGGCTTGCTATAGGAAACACTTTCCTTCGCGCCGTGGAAACGACTTAAGCACTAGGATCAACCTTGAAATATTTATATGCTCTCTCATTCTCTTAGCCAAATCTGACTAGCCGTTGTTTTGATATTGTTCTTTTATTCTTAACAATTTTCAGCTCCGGAATAGCCCCCGAAAAGTAAATCAGATCTGAACCGTTTGGCACCCAAAATGCGCGCACAGCTAACCCAAAACAGTTCGTAATTTATGTGTGATGTAGTAGTGTTTCAGGTCTAACTTTTCTCTAAAAAACAACCCATCAAGCCCCTTGAATTATCCATTTATGTTCCAACACCGAATGATCTTCCCTGATATGTCTCGCAATAAAAAAAAACAAGGGTGGGCTAGATTCACAAAATCAATCTCTAAACTCTTTAGAGATCCAGAAATTCCTATCAGAATTTTTCCTTTTATTTTTATTCTTTCTCTTTTTCTTTCGACAATTGAGAGAAAGCAAGAACAAGGATGGCTAGGTTTTCAAAAAATAAAATTATGGTAAAAGGATAACATCCTTATCTTTTATACTTAGGGTAAAATATTATCAAAAATTTAACAAAAACCCTAAACTTTTTGCATGCAAAGTTCGGCCACCCTTAAATTTATACATATAATTTTTGCAACAATCAATTTATTAATTGTCATCATAATGACAAAGTTTGATTGTCAAAATAATGTGTAAATGCCATTAATGAGATGTTGAATTTTTACAAATCATATTTGAAAAATTCCACATTACCATAAATGATATATCAAATCATTTACTATACTTATTAAATGATTATCTCATAATCATTTATTAAATAAAAATCTTATATTAAATATAATATAAAGTTATATGTGTGATAAAATGTATTATTAATCATATTACTAATAATATATGTATGTGAGTATATAATTGGGCTATCTAATTATATTTAATTTGCTACAGTATGTCGAGCTAGCACGGGGACCAAATGAACCTATAATTCCGAGCTCCAATAATCCCGAAATATTAATTAAACACTTTAATTATATATTTCGAATTATTAACTTCGCGTTATTCCACTAAAAACTCGAAGCTGCACTTTCGTTGTCGTAGATGGATAATATATGTCGAAATATGTCGGTGTCCATCGATATAGTCATTATATACGGATTGGCCCTTCATGAGTATCTCATAATTAGAGACGGGTCATATTGTCAGTTATATCCCTCTAATTATTTTTATCTTAAGTACTATTGATTCTCTAATGAACAATTTATTCATAACTATTATGAATATTAATCTTTCTATTCGCAGTAGAAAGACTTGAACGCTCTAATCGTTCAAGTACTGAATCAACCCTCAAGGAAAATACTCTTCTACTTCTCGCGAGAAAAAGTGAACTACATATCTATGTACAACATTCCCAGCTAAACACCAAACCATGTTCCCAAAGTACGTAGCTATTGGTCGAGATTGCTACACCAACCTCACCTTTGTAAATCAAAGGACATAGCCTGCCATGTAGGGATTTGCAGTACACTCAAGATTCAAATCATTCCATATATGACCATCTAGTAAATTGAAATGAATTTCTTTATTTAACGGATATTATAAGAAATTCATTTCCATATGGGTCGTCTTTTATGATCACATCATACAAAGTGCCTCCATTCTCATGTCACCACATAGACGATCCTGGATCAAGGTCGCCATACTATTATAGAATGGATCACAGCTATAGATAAATCGCAAACAAAGTACCGATTTTTCTGCTCTCTATGGACAATTTTAGATTAATAATTTCTGACTTAAAACCTCTTGTGTATGACACTCATACACTAAATCTGAAGGTACATGAGTAATCAAGGGTAAACAAGATAATTTACAATATGTGATTTAAATCAAACATTTTGATAAATAAATAATGCATCTTTTATTTCATAAGAAATAATTCTGTTTACATTATAAGATGCTCTAGGGCATATATCTCAACAAACTCCCAGTTGGAGTAGATCAAATAGGACATATCATGTAATCTCCAAGACAAAAACATCTCATCTCTGTAATATCTTCCTTATGAGATGATATTTTCTCTCTATATAATTTCCCCTCTTGTGGCTTCTTGGTTTTTTGGAGTTTGCCACTGCACCACTATTATCATAATAAAGTTTGAGTGGTTTATCCATGTCTAGAACAACTTCCAGATCTCTTAAGAATTTCTTGAGCCATACTGCTTCCTTAGCTGCTTCACAAGCTGCTACATACTCAGCCTCCATGGTGGAGTCAACAATACAAGATTGCTTTATGCTCCTTCACACAATGGTCCCACCACCTAGGGTAAAAACTGATTCAGATGTTGATTTCCTAGAATCAACATCCATCTGAAAATCAGAGTCAGTATATCCCTCTGAATATCCATTTCCTCAAATGGATGTTGAGGAAATCAGAATATCCCTTTGAATATCCATCCCTCTGAATATATGTCTCATTCCTCAACATCCATCTGAATTCCAAGAAAGACAATATCCCTTATACCAACTGCAATTTGTCTTTCTTGGAATTCTGCATCCCAAATTGTATAAGGATTTTGTCGATATAGGATGCCTGAGACATAGCTAACTGTCATCTCTTGCGATCCCAAAGAATCTGGATCACAAGTATATAACTGGCATCTCCCAAATCTTTCATTTGGAAGCCAGATTGTCACGTCCGATAATATTTTTACATCATTCCCAATGAGTAAAATAT
>SKCR01003440.1:0-213006 GCA_019454045.1 Zanthoxylum bungeanum
ATTTTTCCGTCATTTGAATTCCGCATGTGACTTGTTTAGGCAGATGCGATCGAGCGCATGGGCTGAGTAAATTTGGATTAAGGTCCCTGTAGGCAACTGGCATTTTTACACATAAGTCCCTATGATGAGTCTCATTTTGGAGACACTACCTACTTTAAGTCACGGAGGTCACGGGAAACGGACGTCGGAAGGGGAAATTCAGAATAAACAAGGTTCACTGTTTTCGTTAGTGCTGCGTTCGTGTTTACGTTCGAACGTCAAACGGATTGCGGGCGTTCGTGCCGCGTTCGAGGAAGCGTTCGAACGGTGTCGGTAATTCTGGTTTTGCTGCTAGCCTCACATCCAGCCCATTAGCCCCCCAAAGCCCATAAAACACATCCCAATTTAAATAAATAAATATTAATTAAAACATTAACTAAATAAGATAATAATTAAATTAATTAAATAATTAAATAAAACATATACCAAACATAAAATAAACAATTACCAACTTAAACTAAAATCATGCCTAAATTAAACAATCACATACTAAATCAAAATATAATCATGCCAATTAAATCAATCAACCAATTAAAAGCCAATCAAATATTCAACCTTCCCTATCTAGCAAGATTTGTCCCCCCTCAATCTTTGACTTCCCTTAAACAAACCAAATCAAATCCCTGACTTCAATTAGCCAAATCCCTTTCCTTGTCAAGCCCAACCCTTTGCTATAAAAGAACCCTTCACCAACCTTCTCAACTAGTCCTCTAGCTCCCTAGTCCCTAGCTCATACACAACACACATAAAATTACAGGAAGAACACACCCAAGAAAAAAGGAAGCAAAGATAAAGAGGAAACGGCAGTGAAACCACAAGGAAACAGCAGCAAAACGGACTCAAAACAGCAAGACAACGAACGAGAACAGTGAACCAGTGAACCGGGAGAGTGCGGAGCATCCACCCTTCCGACGATCGTGTACCGTACATCCGAGAGGTGATTTAAAAGGTTAGACCTGAGGGTACTTTTCACACTCGTCTTTATCCGATTTTTGTTATTTATTTTGATTGTATTTTACTTGTTTATTAAATCTTGTGTGTGTATGATGTGTGTTGTGGGTATTGGATGAATGGAAGAGTGTTGTCTCTTGTGGTATATAGGATGGAAACCCAGACGTAAATTCTGTAGCCGAATCCGAATGGACGGTAGTGCGGTCTGTACATGGGACACAACTCCACGTATCACTTGAGTAAACAGCACCTTCTCTTGTGTTGTGTTGCTTTGGTTTATTTATTTCTTGTCATTTAAATTCTGTATGTTGCTTATTCTCGTATGATATGATCGAGTGCATGGGCTTATAAGTGCGATGAAAGTTCCCTAATTGGAGGGGTTAAAAATCCTTCACCACGACGCTTTGCCGCACCGATTGATGTGTGTTCGGTTGAATGCGAGATACGTTCAATCGAGCATACCTAGTTTGATATGATTGTCTTTATTTTCGTATGCATGATTCAACCGAGCGCATGGGTTTAGTAAGTGCGATGTGAGATCCCCTATGGGGAGGGGCTAAAACCCTTTACCACGATGCTTTGCCGCGCCGGTTGATGTGTGCCCGTTGGATACAAGATACGTTCAATCGGGCACACTATGTTTAATATCATTGCTTTTAATTCTTTGTATGCATGATTCAGTCGAGCGCATGGGTTAGTATGTTGGTCTAAAGTCCTCTCTTTGAGAGAGATCAAGAGCCCCAAAAGGCCACCTTTACGGCAGTTACTTCGCCGCGCCCCACTATTTTGTTGTTTATGTATTGTGTCCCATTTTCATGCATCAGGTCTGTTCCCGTTCGAACGCGTTTCGAACGCAACTCGAACGCGCAAGCATTTTTGCCTTATCATGCATCAGGTCTCATTTACGTTCGAACGCGTTCACGAACGCCATACGAACGTGAGCATTCTGTTTCATTTCCGTTCGAACGCGTTATCAAACGCCATACGAACGCGAGCATTCTGTTTCATTTCCGTTCGAACGCGTTATCAAACGCTACTCGAACGTGAGCATTCTGTTTCATTTCCGTTCGAACGCGTTTACGAACGCTACACGAACGTGAACACACTGAACTGAGTCTGTCTTATCATATTCATGCATAATTGCCTCTTGGTTGATCTTTCTTGTGTTATATAGCCAACCGTATTGTTTGTATTCCTGCATTTATCCATTCTATGTGTTCTTGGGATTGTATTCAAGCATGATTAGGCTGTTAGCATGTTATTTGGTTAATAGGTTCATGAGATAGTACTCAAGCATGTTTATTCCATTGGTTGCGTCGTTTGCCTTGGTCTTGATTTAACGCATTACGATTCATATGCCTATGCCATGATGACTTTGGAGTATTATTTCTTGTGATATATCGGATGGAAACCCAGACATAAATTCCGTAGCCGATTCTGAATGGACGGTAATGCGGTCTGTACTTGGGATACAACTCCACGTATCACTTGGAAGAGTGCTCACATGTATGCTTGTGCGGATATTATGTATGCTTGTGTTTTCATGAATATGATATGCTGAATGAAGTTGTATGTTCATTGTTACTTTGAGGTATTTTGTTAGACATGTGTTATTAGATATGAGATATATGCGAAATGTATGTATTAGTGTTATTTTGTACCATGAATATAGAAGCATGATATTCTTAGGAATAAGTGTTACTTAAGCTGATTAAATTATTATGTAAATCCTTTCATTACAAATGGCATAAGTAAGGGACCATTCCGAACCCAACGGTTTGAGGTCTTCCCTTGCGAGGGGTGAGTGCGGCCTTAAATCTCATTTCCCGGTTCCCGGTTCACACCGGGTGGCGACTCCATTACTCTCCGTTTAGTCCCTCGTGGCTACTCCGTACTCCCAACTAGGCCGCGAGCCTAGGGACAGCATGCGTCGTCCAGTTTCTGTGTCCCACAGTCTGGCGACTCCACTGGGGATAGAGAATCGGCCCCGAATATTGTCTTGTAATGTTTGGATTTATGTTTTAATTGACCGTGTCTATAGTGGATAAAATGAGGGTTTAATCAAAGGCATTTTAAGGCTAGGTAATGGTTTGGTGTCTTCCTTCATTCACTACCTTTCTAGAAGGAAAAGCTGTGAAGGCACCTAGATAGCCATCTACTTGTAGCCTTTGTGATGGACTAATTTGGAGGACTCGTTGTTTATTCCTGACAACAAGCGATAAGAGCCTAAGAGGCTTGGGTATTTAAGTGAGCCTCGCTCCACCTTCCCTCTGGGGGATCTACAACGGGAAATCCATTTGACAGTCCGTCACACACCATAGCTCATTGGCACGTACCTTAGTGTATAAAAATGGTGCGCTCACTTGGTTGCTCGAACCCTTGAGTGGGGAGACCTAGTTGTGGCCATCCTTCGCCGGTGAGAGCCTTTGTCTATACTCTTACTAACCCACCTATAGACCGGGTTGGCTAAAGTAACAATTATTTCCTTGAATATGTGCTTGTGGACCATCCTCATTTGGATGCAGTTGGACTATTGTCAGAAATGCGGGCTTGCTGGGCCATTTAAACTGGGGCAAGTTCGTACCTTATGACTATTAGGCCCAAAGCTTCTGAAATGTTGATGGGCCATACTGTAGAAATTATTATTATGTTTGCATTATCTTTCTTCTATGCTTGTGTTTGGGAACATCGTCGTTTGGATCCGTTTGGACCATTTGCCATGGGATATGGGCTTGTTGGGCCATTTAAACTGGGACAAGAACGTATCTCATGACTATTGGGCCAAAGGCGTCTAAGTGTTGATGGGCCACTTTGTACTTGTGTTCGGAACATTACCATTTGGCTTTAGTTGGGCTCCTTGTCATAAGATGTGAACTCGTTGGGCCATTTAAACTGGGATGGGTTCACTCCTGTGACAATTAGCCCGAAAAATTCTAAAATGGTAACGGGCCGATTTGTGTGAAAATTTTAATTGATTTAGATATGTAATATTTCTTATGCATATCATGCATACATATACCCATTAACACCCTTGTGTCTAAAAGCCATCATAGACTCCCGTTGGGTTAGGGAAAGAAAGACTCACCAAAAGAGAACAGACATGAGTGAATCAGATACTGAGGTATCCCGGATAGATCAGTTGGAAAATGGTTTCGCCAAGATTACTGAACAGTTGCAAGCCTTGACTACTGCCATGACAAATATGGCTGTACCCCGTGCCGGGGGAGATTCTGAGAACGTAAGGCGTGAGGAGCCTCCGAATGGGTTAGGGGATGATGTCCCCACTTTTGATGATGACATGGCAGAATATGCAACAGGCAAAGTGATTGGGTCTCAGGCAGAATTTCAGAAGCTTCGGGATCAGGTTGAAACAGTTACCCGCAAAATGAGGGGTAAGAACGAGGATTTGCTAGATTATGAGGCAATGACCTTCGGAGAACAGCTGCCAACTCAGTTTAAAATGCCCGACATGGCCAAGTTTAATGGGAACGGAGACCCGAGGGTCCATCTGCAGCAATATGTCTCAGTCATGAGTTCAATGGGCCTATCACAGCGCCAAGTCCAAAAGATGTTTGGGATGTCACTCGAGGGGGCACCTGTGGTTTGGTATCATAGCCTTGAGAAGAAGGTTAAGGAAGATTGGAAGGAACTAGCTGATGCCTTTCTGAAGCAGTATGTTACAGACTTAGAGATTGACTTGTCACTCCGTGATTTGGAGAACACTAAGCAAAAGCTGGAAGAAAGCTTCAAGGAGTATGTAGACCGCTGGAGAAGCCAGCTTCTGAAAATGCAGACTCGGCCCTCTGAGAAGGACCAGATTAAAATGATCATCAAGGGCACTAAGCCCTCGATCTATGGCAAGTTGAGGAGGATGACTTCAATGATTGCGGATTTCCGACAGTTGAGGGAAACTGTCATGGATATTGAGGAAGAAGAGGCTGAAAACAGAAAGTTTTATGGCCAGAATAGAAGAACTTTTGGGGGGCCTGCTGAGACCAAGCCCGCTACTGCCGAGGTCGCTACTACCGTCAAGAACCGGCATTTCTCTAACCTGGGGAGGCCGTTATCTAAGGTACTTGAGAAGTTGAAGGGACAAGGACTCCTAAAACCCTTAGAGCCTAAACCACTTCCAGATCCTATACCACCCAACCTTAACCTAAGCTTGTATTGTCACTTCCATCAGAGGAGAGGCCACGAAACTGACAGCTGCACCCGCCTTAGGCATGAAATCCAAAACCTCATTGATGCTCACAAAATACCTGACCCAGAAAGAGAAGACAACCCCGCATACCCAATCCCCTACCCACTACATGATCAACTCTGGCTTACCCGAAACCCTTGTCCTCCAAACTCTCAACCACTCAGCTTCATTCATAGGAATAAGGGATGACAACGGTGGAGAACCATAGGCCAAGAAAGAAAGCAATGTTGCGAATGATGAAATCATCCCTCCTAGTTTATTTGATCATGCATTTTTAATATAGACATTGACTTGGTCTACATGTTCGAATCATTTTTCTTTAAATGATAATAAAGACATTATTTCGCTGAATCTCTCCTACAATATGAGTATGTTTGAGAAAAACATTCAACCTTGGCACCATGAAATTCAGTGATGTTTAGAACACGGGGAATCTTCAGGAACAACAACAGTACAGTCAGTTTCAGAAATGAATCAGTATCAGTTTGGGGATGAGTCCCAGGGCCGAGGCCCACATCAGCATCAGTTTAGGGCGAGACCCATATCAGCATCAGTCTTGGGGCGAGGCCCATATCAGCATCAGTCTTGGGGCGAGGCCCATATCAGCATCAGTCTTGGGGCGAGGCCCATATCAGCATCAGTCTTGGGGCGAGGCCCATATCAGCATCAGTCTTGGGGCGAGGCCCATATCAGCATCAGTCTTGGGGCGAGGCCCATATCATTCAGTCTTGGGGCGAGGCCCATATCAGTATCAGTCTTGGGGCGAGGCCCATATCAGTATCATTTTGGGGCAAGGCCCACATTATTATCAGTAACGGTTCGGAAATGGACCATTATCACATCTCGCCGAAAATGGCACTCCGAAAATGGAGCATGGTTCGAAATGGACCATCATCTCATCACTTGCCGAAAAGGGCACTCCGAAAATGGAGCATGGTTCGAAATGGACCATCATCTCATCACTTGCCGAAAAGGGCACTCCGAAAATGGAGCATGGTTCGAAAATGGACTACTTTCACATCTCGCCGAAGCGGCACTCCGAAAATGGAGCACAGTTCGGAAATGGACCAAGGAAGGCCTAACCCATCGGAATATAATACATATACATGCATACATGCATATATATCACATACATGCAATGTTTGTTTCGTGTTCGCAGGTTTATAGCAGCAAAGACCATCTCATCAAGTAACGGTTCAAAAATGAGCCACAATCTCGCACAGCACAGTTCAGGAAATGGACGCTACCACAACAGACGCCGGAAATGGCACTCCAAAATGGAGCACTCACAACAGACGCCGGAAATGGCACTCCAAAATGGAGCACTCACAACAGACGAGACGCCGGAAATGGCACTCCAAAATGGAGCACTCACAACAGAGGCCGAAAATGGCGTTCCAAAATGGAACACACACAGCAGATGCCAAAATGGCGTTCCAAATGGAACACACACACAAATGCCGGAAATGGCGCTCCAAAATGGAGCACATACACGAAAGATGCCGAAAATGGCGCTCTAAAATAGAGCACGGTTCGGGAATGAACCAGGGGTCGCAGCACCTCACCACCAAATCAACTCAACTCGACACATGGTAAGTCAAGTGGCAGCTGGCGAGCCAGGTAAGTAGAAATGCATTGCATAACTTTGATAGGATTGTCACTGTTGCACATTACACAAGTCCCATCAAAGTGGGGGCGACTGTAGGCACTGCATTTTTACACATAAGTCCCTATGATGAGTCTCATTTTGGAGACACTACCTTTTAAGTCACGGAGGTCACGGGAAACGCACGTCGGACGGGGAATCAGGAAAAAACATTCACTGGTTCGTTAGTGTTGCGTGAGTTTAGTGTTCGCGTGCGATCACAACGGACGCGGGACGTCAAACGGATTGCGGGCGTTCGTGCGCGTTCGAGGAAGCGTTCGAACGGTGTCGGTAATTCTGGTTTTGCTGCTAGCCTCACATCCAGCCCAATTAGCCCCCCAAGCCCATAAAACACATCCCAATTAAATAAATAAATATTAATTAAAACATTAACTAAATAAGATAATAATTAAATTAATTAAATAATTAAATAAAACATATACCAAATAAATAAAAAAATTACCAACTTAAACTAAAATCATGCCTAAATTAAACAAATCACATACTAAATCAAAATATAATCATGCCTAATTAAAATCAATCAACCAATTAAATCCAATCAATATTCAACCTTCCCTATCTAGCCAAGATTTGTCCCCCTCAATCTTTGACTTCCCTTAACCAAACCAAATCAATCCCTCTTCAATTAGCCAAATCCCTTTCCTTGTCAAGCCCAACCCTTTGCCTATAAAAAGAACCCTTCACCAACCTTCTCAAAGCTACTCTAGTCCCCTAGTCCTAGCTCATACACAACACACATAAAAATTACAGGAAGAACACACCCAAGAAAAAAGGAAGCAAAAGATAAAGAGGAAACGGCAGTGAAACCACAAGGAAACAGCAGCAAAACGGACTCAAAACAGCAAGACAACGAACGAGAACAGTGAACCAGTGAACCGGGAGAGTTGCGGAGCATCCACCCTTCCGACGATCGTGTACCGTACATCCGAGAGGTGATTTAAAAGGTTAGACCTGAGGGTACTTTTCACACTCGTCTTTATCCGATTTTTGTTATTTATTTTGATTGTATTTTACTTGTTTATTAAATCTTGTGTGTGTATGATGTGTGTTGTGGGTATTGGATGAATGGAAGAGTGTTGTCTCTTGTGGTATATAGGATGGAAACCCAGACGTAAATTCCGTAGCCGAATCCGAATGGACGGTAGTGCGGTCTGTACATGGGACACAACTCCACGTATCACTTGAGTAAACAGCACCTTCTCTTGTGTTGTGTTGCTTTGGTTTATTTATTTCTTGTCATTTAAATTCTGTATGTTGCTTATTCTCGTATGATATGATCGAGTGCATGGGCTTAGTAAGTGCGATGAAAGGTTCCCTAATTGGAGGGGTTAAAAATCCTTCACCACGACGCTTTGCCGCACCGATTGATGTGTGTTCGGTTGAATGCGAGATACGTTCAATCGAGCATACCTAGTTTGATATGATTGTCTTTATTTTCGTATGCATGATTCAACCGAGCGCATGGGTTTAGTAAGTGCGATGTGAGATCCCCTATGGGGAGGGGCTAAAACCCTTTACCACGATGCTTTGCCGCGCCGGTTGATGTGTGCCCGGTTGGATACAAGATACGTTCAATCGGGCACACTATGTTTAATATCATTGCTTTTAATTCTTTGTATGCATGATTCAGTCGAGCGCATGGGCTTAGTATGTTGGTCTAAAGGTCCTCTCTTTGAGAGATCAAGAGCCCCAAAAGGCCACCTTTACGGCAGTACTTCGCCGCGCCCCCACTATTTTGTTGTTTATGTATTGTGTCCCATTTCATGCATCAGGTCTGTTCCCGTTCGAACGCGTTTACGAACGCAACTCGAACGCGCAAGCATTTTTGCCTTATCATGCATCAGGTCTCATTTACGTTCGAACGCGTTCACGAACGCCATACGAACGTGAGCATTCTGTTTCATTTCCGTTCGAACGCGTTATCAAACGCCATACGAACGCGAGCATTCTGTTTCATTTCCGTTCGAACGCGTTATCAACGCTACTCGAACGTGAGCATTCTGTTTCATTTCCGTTCGAACGCGTTTACGAACGCTACACGAACGTGAACACTGAACTGAGTCTGTCTTATCATATTCATGCATAATTGCCTCTTGGTTGATCTTTCTTGTGTTATATAGCCAACCGTATTGTTTGTATTCCTGCATTTATCCATTCTATGTGTTCTTGGGATTGTATTCAAGCATGATTAGGCTGTTAGCATGTTATTTGGTTAATAGGTTCATGAGATAGTACTCAAGCATGTTTATTCCATTGGTTGCGTCGTTTGCCTTGGTCTTGATTTAACGCATTACGATTCATATGCCTATGCCATGATGACTTTGGAGTATTATTTCTTGTGATATATCGGATGGAAACCCAGACATAAATTCCGTAGCCGATTCCGAATGGACGGTAATGCGGTCTGTACTTGGGATACAACTCCACGTATCACTTGGAAGAGTGCTCACATGTATGCTTGTGCGGATATTATGTATGCTTGTGTTTTCATGAATATGATATGCTGAATGAAGTTGTATGTTCATTGTTACTTTGAGGTATTTTGTTAGACATGTGTTATTAGATATGAGATATATGCGAAATGTATGTATTAGTGTTATTTTGTACCCATGAATATAGAAGCATGATATTCTTAGGAATAAGTGTTACTTAAGCCTGATTAAATTATTATGTAAATCCTTTCATTACAAATGGCATAAGTAAGGGACCATTCCGAACCCAACGGTTTGAGGTCTTCCCTTGCGAGGGGTGAGTGCGGCCTTAAATCTCATTTTCCCGGTTCACACCGGGTGGCGACTCCATTACTCTCCGGTTTAGTCCCTCGTGGCTACTCCGTACTCCCAACTAGGCCGCGAGCCTAGGGACAGCATGCGTCGTCCAGTTTCTGTGTCCCACAGTCTGGCGACTCCACTGGGGATAGAGAATCGGCCCCGAATATTGTCTTGTAATGTTTGGATTTATGTTTTAATTGACCGTGTCTATAGTGGATAAAATGAGGGTTTAATCAAAGGCATTTTAAGGCTAGGTAATGGTTTGGTGTCTTCCTTCATTCACTACCTTCTAGAAGGAAAAGCTGTGAAGGCACCTAGATAGCCATCTACTTGTAGCCTATTGTGATGGACTAATTTGGAGGACTCGTTGTTTATTCCTGACAACAAGCGATAAGAGCCTAAGAGGCTTGGGTATTTAAGTGAGCCTCGCTCCACCTTCCCTCTGGGGAATCTACAACGGGAAATCCATTTGACAGTCCGTCACACACCATAGCTCATTGGCACGTACCTTAGTGTATAAAAGGGTGCGCTCACTTGGTTGCTCGAACCCTTGAGTGGGGAGACCTAGTTGTGGGCCATCCTTCGCCGGTGAGAGCCTTTGTCATACTCTTACTAACCCACCATAGACCGGGTTGGCTAAAGTAACAATTATTTCCTTGAATATGTGCTTGTGGACCATCCTCATTTGGATGCAGTTGGACTATTGTCAGAAATGCGGGCTTGCTGGGCCATTTAAACTGGGGCAAGTTCGTACCTTATGACTATTAGGCCCAAAGCTTCTGAAATGTTGATGGGCCATACTGTGAAAATATATTACGTTTGCATTATCTTTCTTCTATGCTTGTGTTTGGGAACATCGTCGTTTGGATCCGTTTGGACCATTTGCCATGGGATATGGGCTTGTTGGGCCATTTAAACTGGGACAAGAACGTATCTCATGACTATTGGGCCAAAGGCGTCTAAGTGTTGATGGGCCACTTTGTACTTGTGTTCGGAACATTACCATTTGGCTTTAGTTGGGCTCCTTGTCATAAGATGTGAACTCGTTGGGCCATTTAAACTGGGATGGGTTCACTCCTGTGACAATTAGCCCGAAAAATTCTAAAATGGTAACGGGCCGATTTGTGTGAAAATTTTAATTGATTTAGTATATTATATATTTACATGCATCTCATGCACCCATATAATACATAACATGCTAACCCTTGTGTTCTAAAAGCCATCATAGACTCCGTTGGGTTAGGGAAAAGGAGACTCACCAAAATAACGAGAACAATGAGTGAATCAGATACTGAGGTATCCCGGATAGATCAGTTGGAAAATGGTTTCGCCAAGATTACTGAACAGTTGCAAGCCTTGACTACTGCCATGACAAATATGGCTGGGTCCGTGCCGGGGGAGATTCTGAGAACGTAAGGCGTGAGGAGCCTCCGAATGGGTTAGGGGATGATGTCCCCACTTTTGATGATGACATGGCAGAATATGCAACAGGCAAAGTGATTGGGTCTCAGGCAGAATTTCAGAAGCTTCGGGATCAGGTTGAAACAGTTACCCGCAAAATGAGGGGTAAGAACGAGGATTTGCTAGATTATGAGGCAATGACCTTCGGAGAACAGCTGCCAACTCAGTTTAAAATGCCCGACATGGCCAAGTTAATGGGAACGGAGACCCGAGGGTCCATCTGCAGCAATATGTCTCAGTCATGAGTTCAATGGGCCTATCACAGCGCCAAGTCCAAAAGATGTTTGGGATGTCACTCGAGGGGGCACCTGTGGTTTGGTATCATAGCCTTGAGAAGAAGGTTAAGGAAGATTGGAAGGAACTAGCTGATGCCTTTCTGAAGCAGTATGTTACAGACTTAGAGATTGACTTGTCACTCCGTGATTTGGAGAACACTAAGCAAAAGCTGGAAGAAAGCTTCAAGGAGTATGTAGACCGCTGGAGAAGCCAGCTTCTGAAAATGCAGACTCGGCCCTCTGAGAAGGACCAGATTAAAATGATCATCAAGGGCACTAAGCCCTCGATCTATGGCAAGTTGAGGAGGATGACTTCAATGATTGCGGATTTCCGACAGTTGAGGGAAACTGTCATGGATATTGAGGAAGAAGAGGCTGAAAACAGAAAGTTTTATGGCCAGAATAGAAGAACTTTTGGGGGCCTGCTGAGACCAAGCCCGCTACTGCCGAGGTCGCTACCGTCAAGAACCGGCATTTCTCTAACCTGGGGAGGCCGTTATCTAAGGTACTTGAGAAGTTGAAGGGACAAGGACTCCTAAAACCCTTAGAGCCTAAACCACTTCCAGATCCTATACCACCCAACCTTAACCTAAGCTTGTATTGTCACTTCCATCAGAGGAGAGGCCACGAAACTGACAGCTGCACCCGCCTTAGGCATGAAATCCAAAACCTCATTGATGCTCACAAAATACCTGACCCAGAAAGAGAACAACCCAACGCATACATAAATCCCCTACCCAACTACATGATCAACTCTGGCTTACCCGAAACCCTTGTCCTCCAAACTCTCAACCACTCAGCTTCATTCATAGGAATAAGGGATGATAACGGTGGAGAACCATAGGCCAAGAAAGAAAGCAATGTTGCGAATGATGAAATCATCCCTCCTAGTTTATTTGATCACGCATTTTAATATAGACATTGACTTGGTCTACATGTTCGAATCATTTTTCTTTAAATGATAATAAAGACATTATTTCGCTGAATCTCTCCTACAATATGAGTATGTTTGAGAAAAACATTCAACCTTGGCACCATGAAATTCAGTGATGTTTAGAACACGGGGAATCTTCAGGAACAACAACAGTACAGTCAGTTTCAGAAATGAATCAGTATCAGTTTGGGGATGAGTCCCAGGGCCGAGGCCCACATCAGCATCAGTTTAGGGCGAGACCCATATCAGCATCAGTCTTGGGGCGAGGCCCATATCAGCATCAGTCTTGGGGCGAGGCCCATATCAGCATCAGTCTTGGGGCGAGGCCCATATCAGCATCAGTCTTGGGGCGAGGCCCATATCAGCATCAGTCTTGGGGCGAGGCCCATATCAGTATCAGTCTTGGGGCGAGGCCCATATCAGTATCAGTCTTGGGGCGAGGCCCATATCAGTATCAGTTTGGGGCAAGGCCCACATTATTATCAGTAACGGTTCGGAAATGGACCATTATCACATCTCGCCGAAAATGGCACTCCGAAAATGGAGCATGGTTCGAAATGGACCATCATCTCATCACTTGCCGAAAAGGGCACTCCGAAAATGGAGCATGGTTCGAAATGGACCATCATCTCATCACTTGCCGAAAAGGGCACTCCGAAAATGGAGCATGGTTCGAAAATGGACTACTTTCACATCTCGCCGAAGCGGCACTCCGAAAATGGAGCACAGTTCGGAAATGGACCAAGGAAGGCCTAACCCATCGGAATATAATACATATACATGCATACATGCATATATATCACATACATGCAATGTTTGTTTCGTGTTCGCAGGTTTATAGCAGCAAAGACCATCTCATCAAGTAACGGTTCAAAAATGAGCCACAATCTCGCACAGCACAGTTCAGGAAATGGACCGCTACCACAACAGACGCCGGAAATGGCACTCCAAAATGGAGCACTCACAACAGACGCCGGAAATGGCACTCCAAAATGGAGCACTCACAACAGACGCCGAAAGGCACTCCAAAAATGGAGCACTCACAACAGAGGCCGAAAATGGCGTTCCAAAATGGAACACACACAGCAGATGCCGAAAATGGCGTTCCAAAATGGAACACACACAACAAATGCCGGAAATGGCGCTCCAAAATGGAGCACATACACGAAAGATGCCGAAAATGGCGCTCTAAAAATAGAGCACGGTTCGGGAATGAACCAGGGGTCGCAGCACCATCACCACCAAATCAACTCAACTCGACACATGGTAAGTCAAGTGGCAGCTGGCGAGCCAGGTAAGTAGAAATGCATTGCATAACTTTGATAGGATTGTCACTGTTGCACATTACACAAGTCCCATCAAAGTGGGGGCGACTGTAGGCACTGCATTTTTACACATAAGTCCCTATGATGAGTCTCATTTTGGAGACACTACCTTTTAAGTCACGGAGGTCACGGGAAACGGACGTCGGAAGGGGAAATTCAGAATAAACAAGGTTCACTGTTTTCGTTAGTGCTGCGTTCGTGTTTACGTTCGAACGTCAAACGGATTGCGGGCGTTCGTGCCCGTTCGAGGAAGCGTTCGAACGGTGTCGGTAATTCTGGTTTTGCTGCTAGCCTCACATCCAGCCCAATTAGCCCCCCAAAGCCCATAAAACACATCCCAATTTAAATAAATAAATATTAATTAAAACATTAAAAATAAGATAATAATTAAATTAATTAAATAATTAAATAAAACATATACCAAACATAAAATAAAAAATTACCAACTTAAACTAAAATCATGCCTAAATTAAACAAACAAATCAATAACTAAATCAAAAATATAATCATACCAAGTTAAAATCAATCACCATTAAAGCCAATCAAATATTCAACCTTCCCTATCTAGCCAAGATTTGTCCCCCCTCAATCTTTGACTTCCCTTAACCAAACCAAATCAAATCCCTCTTCAATTAGCCAAATCCCTTTCCTTGTCAAGCCCAACCCTTTGCCTATAAAAAGAACCCTTCACCAACCTTCTGAAAGCTAGTTCTCTAGTCTGTAGTCCCTAGTCCCTAGCTCATACACAACACACATAAAAATTACAGGAAGAATACACCCAAGAAAAAAGGAAGCAAAAGATAAAGAGGAAACGGCAGTGAAACCACAAGGAAACAGCAGCAAAACGGACTCAAAACAGCAAGACAACGAACAAGAACAGTGAACCAGTGAACCGGGAGAGTTGCGGAGCATCCACCCTTCCGACGATCGTGTACCGTACATCCGAGAGGTGATTTAAAAGGTTAGACCTGAGGGTACTTTTCACACTCGTCTTTATCCGATTTTTGTTATTTATTTTGATTGTATTTTATTTACTTGTTTATTAATCTTGTGTGTGTATGATGTGTGTTGTGGGTATTGGATGAATGGAAGAGTGTTGTCTCTTGTGGTATATAGGATGGAAACCCAGACGTAAATTCCGTAGCCGAATCCGAATGGACGGTAGTGCGGTCTGTACATGGGACACAACTCCACGTATCACTTGAGTAAACAGCACATTCTCTTGTGTTGTGTTGCTTTGGTTTATTTATTTCTTGTCATTTAAATTCTGTATGTTGCTTATTCTCGTATGATATGATCGAGTGCATGGGCTTAGTAAGTGCGATGAAAGGTTCCCTAATTGGAGGGGTTAAAAATCCAGTCATCACCACGACGCTTTGCCGCATGCCGATTGATGTGTGTTTCGGTTGAATGCGAGATACGTTCAATCGAGCACACTTATGTTTAATATCATTGCTTTTAATTCTTTTTATGCATGATTCAGTCGAGCGCATGGGCTTAGTATGTTGGTCTAAAGGTCCTCTCTTTGAGAGATCAAGAGCCCCAAAAGGCCACCTTTACGGCAGTACTTCGCCGCGCCCCACTATTTTGTTGTTTATGTATCGTGTCCCATTTTCATGCATCAGGTCTGTTCCCGTTCGAACGCGTTTACGAACGCAACTCGAACGCGCAAGCATTTTTGCCTTATCATGCATCAGGTCTCATTTACGTTCGAACGCGTTCACGAACGCCATACGAACGTGAGCATTCTGTTTCATTTCCGTTCGAACGCGTTATCAAACGCCATACGAACGCGAGCATTCTGTTTCATTTCCGTTCGAACGCGTTATCAAACGCTACTCGAACGTGAGCATTCTGTTTCATTTCCGTTCGAACGCGTTTACGAACGCTACACAAACGTGAACACACTGAACTGAGTCTGTCTTATCATATTCATGCATAATTGCCTCTTGGTTGATCTTTCTTGTGTTTTATAGCCAACCGTATTGTTGGTATTCCTGCATTTATCCATTCTATGTGTTCTTGGGATTGTATTCAAGCATGATTAGGCTGTTAGCATGTTATTTGGTTAATATGTTCATGAGATAGTACTCAAGCATGTTTATTCCATTGGTTGCGTCGTTTGCCTTGGTCTTGATTTAACGCATTACGATTCATATGCCTATGCCATGATGACTTTGGAGTATTATTTCTTGTGATATATCGGATGGAAACCCAGACATAAATTCCGTAGCCGATTCCGAATGGACGGTAATGCGGTCTGTACTTGGGATACAACTCCACGTATCACTTGGAAGAGTGCTCACATGTATGCTTGTGCGGATATTATGTATGCTTGTGTTTTCATGAATATGATATGCTGAATGAAGTTGTATGTTCATTGTTACTTTGAGGTATTTTGTTAGACATGTGTTATTAGATATGAGATATATGCGAAATGTATGTATTAGTGTTATTTTGTATCCATGAATATAGAAGCATGATATTCTTAGGAATAAGTGTTACTTAAGCCTGATTAAATTATTATGTAAATCCTTTCATTACAAATGGCATAAGTAAGGGACCATTCCGAACCCAACGGTTTGAGGTCTTCCCTTGCGAGGGGTGAGTGCGGCCTTAAATCTCATTTTCCCGGTTCACACCGGGTGGCGACTTTATTACTCTCCGGTTTAGTCCCTCGTGGCTACTCCGTACTCCCAACTAGGCCGCGAGCCTAGGGACAGCATGCGTCGTCCAGTTTCTGTGTCCCACAGTCCCCTATTTGGAGGGGTTAAAATCCTTTAACCACGATGCTTTGCCGTGCCTGTTGATGTGTGTTCGGTTGGATGTAAGATAATGTTTCAATCGGGCATACTAAGTTTGATATGATTGTCTTTATTTTTGTATGCATGATGGCGATCGAGCGCATGGGCTTATAAGTCGTATTAAAGGTCCCCTATTTGGAGGGGTTAAAATCCTTTACCCGATGCTTTGCCGCGCCGGTTTTGTGTGTTCGGTTGGATGTAAGATATGTTCAATCGGGCATACTAAGTTTGATATGATTGTCTTTATTTTTGTATGCATGATGCGATCGAGCGCATGGGCTTAGTAAGTCGGATTAAAGGTCCCCTATTTGGAGGGGTTAAAATCCTTTACCCACGATTTTGCCACGCCGGTTATGTGTGTTCGGTTGGATGTAAGATATGTTCAATCGGGCATACTAAGTTTGATATGATTGTCTTTATTTTTATATGCATGATGCGATCGAGCGCATGGGCTTAGTAAATCGGATTAAAGGTCCCCTATTTGGAGGGGTTAAAATCCTTTATCACGATGCTTTGCCACGCCGGTTGATATGTGTTCGGTTGGATGTAAGATAATGTTCAATCGGGCATACTAAGTTTGATATGATTGTCTTTATTTTTGTATGCATGATGCGATCGAGCGCATGGGCTTAGTAAGTCGGATTAAAGGTCCCCTATTTGGAGGGGTTAAAATCCTTTACCACGATGCTTTGCCGCGCCGGTTGATGTGTGTTCGGTTGGATGTAAGATATGTTCAATCGAGCATACTAAGTTTGATATGATTGTCTTTATTTTTGTATGCATGATGTGATCGAGCGCAAGGGCTTAGTAAGTCGGATTAAAGGTCCCCGAATTGGAGGGTTAAATCCTTTACCACGATGCTTTGCCGCGTCGGTTGATATATACTCGGTTGAATGTAACATGTATTCAATCGGGTATACGAAATTTCATATAGTTATCTTTATCTTTGTACGCATTGTAACGAAAGGCGCATGGGCTTATTGTGTTGGATTAAAAGGTTCTCCATTTGGGGGAAGAAAAGCCTAAAAGGCTACCTTTACCACGATATTTGCCGTGTCTTTCATATTTTGATTGCATCATCTATCCCTTAGTCTTGGCTTAACGTATTACAATTCATATATCCATGTCATGATAGCATTTGAGTATTATTTCTTGTGGTATATCGGATGGAAACCCAGACATAAATTCCGTAGCCAATTCCGAATGGATGGTAGTGCGGTCTGTACTTGGGATACAATTCCACGTACCACTTGGAAAAGTGCTCACATGTGTGTTTGTGTCCGTATTAGTTATCTTCTTTTGCACCACGTCATAACATGCTTACTTTAATGCCTAATTGCATCTTTAAGTGTCTTTTTGCATTATGTACTTAGTTGACTCTTTTATTTATGCATGGACATGTAATGGCTATTTGTTTATGATATGTCTATGAAATCACATGTTCGCCATTATTTGATTCGCCTTTATGAGTGCTTGTGTGGTTAGTGTGTGCTTGTGTTTCCATGAATACAATATGCCAATGAAGTTGTATGTTCGTTGCTACTTTGATGTACTTTCAAGCATGCATCTTAGATGTGAATATATGAAATATGAAAGTGGTGTAAGTTTTATTTTTGTGCATATGGATTTAGAAGCATGATACTCTTGGAAATAAGTGTTACTTAAGCTTGATTAAATTATTACACAAATCCTTTCATTACAAGTGACATAAGTAAGAGACCATTCCGAACCCAACGGTTTGAGGTCTTCCCTTGCGAGGGGTGAGTGCAGCCTTAAATCTCATTTTCCCGGTTCACACCGGGTGGCGACTCCATTATTCTCCGGTTTAGTCCCCCGTGGCTACTCCGTACTCCTAACCGGGCCGTGAGCCCGAAACAGCATGCGTCGTCCAGTTTCTGTGTTCCCACAGTCTGTCGACTCCACTGGGGATAGAGAATCGGCCCTGAAATATTGTCTTGTAATGTTTGGATTTATGTTCTAATTGACCGTGTCTATAGTGGATGAAATGAGGGTTTAATCAAAGGCATTTTGAGGCTAGGTAATGGTTTGGTGTCTTCCTTCACTCACTACCTTTCTAGAAGGAAAAGCTGTGAAGGCACCTAGATAGCCATCTACTCGTAGCCTATTGTGATGGACTAATTTGGAGGACTCGTTGTTTATTCCTGACACCAAGCGATAAGAGCCTAAGAGGCTTGGGTATTTAAGTGAGCCTCGCTCCACCCTCCCTCTGGGGAATCTACAACGGGAAATCCATTTGACAGTCAGTCACACACCATAGCTCATTGGCACGTACCTTAGTGTATAAAAAAGGTGCGTTCACTTGGCCGCTCGAACCCTTGATTGGGGAGACCTAGTTGTGGGTCCTTCGCCGTTGAGAGCCTTTGTCTACACTCTTGCGAACCCACCCATAGACGGGGGTTTTATGGTTAAAGTAACAATTATTTCCTTGAGTATGTGCTCGTGGACCATCCTCATTTGGATGCAGTTGGACTATTGTCAGAAATGCGAACTTGCTGGGCCATTTAAACTGGGGCGAGTTCATACCTTATGATTATTAGGCCCAAAGCTTCTGAAATATTGATGGGCCATTCTGTAGAAATCATTGTTTGTATTATCTTTATTTTATGCTTGTGTTTGGGAACATCGTCGTTTGGATCCATTTGGACCATTTATCATTGGATATGAGCTTTTTGGGCCATTTAAACTGGGACAAGAACGTATCTTATGACGATTGGGCCAAAGGCTTCTAAATAATGATGGGCCATTTTTGTGCTTGTGTTCGGAACATTACCATTTGGATTTAGTTGGACTCCTTGCCATGAGATGTGAACTCGTTGGGCCATTTAAACTGGGACGGGTTCACTCCTATAACAGTTAGCCCAAAAGCTTCTAAAATGATAATGGGCCAATTTGTTTGAAAATTTTAATTGATTTAGTATGTTCTATATGTTACATGCATCTCATGCACCTCATACATACATATATCATGTTAACACCCCCTATGTCTTAAAAAGGCATCATAGATTCCTGTTGGGTTAGAAAAAAGGGAAGACTCACCAAAATACTGAGAACAGACATGAGTGAATCAGATATTGAGGTATCCCGGATAGATCAGTTGGAGAATGGTTTCGCCACGGTTACTGAACAATTGCAAGCCTTGACTACTGCCATGACAAATATGGCTGTGCCCCGTGCTGGGGGAAATTCTGAGAATGTGAGGCGCGAGAAGCCTCCGAATGGGTTGGGGGATGATATCCCCACTTTTGATGATGACATGGCAGAGTATGCAACAGGAAAAGTGATTGGGTCTCAGGCAGAATTTCAGAAGCTTCGGGATCAGGTTGAAACAGTTACCCGTAAAATGAGGGGTAAAAATGAAGAGTTGTTAGATTATGAAGCAATGACCTTCGGAGAAAAGCTGCCAGCTCAGTTTAAAATGCCCGACATGCCAAGTTTAATGGGAATAGAGACCCGAGAGTCCATCTGCAGCAATATGTCTCAGTCATGAGTTCAGTGGGCTTATCACAACGCCAAGTCCAAAAGATGTTTGGGATGTCACTCGAGGGGGCACATGTGGTTTGGTATCATAGCCTTGAGAAGAATGTTAGGAAGATTGGAGAGAACTAGCTGATGCTTTTCTGAAGCAATATGTTACAGACTTAGAGATTGACTTGTCCTCCGTGATTTGGAGAACACTAAGCAGAAGCCAGAGGAAAGTTTCAAAGAGTATGTGGATCGCTGGAGAAGCCAGCTTTTGAAAATGCAGACTCGACCTTGAGAAAGACCAAATTTAAATGATCATCAAGGGCACAAGCCCTCTATTTATGGTAAGCTGAGGAGGATGACCTTCATGATTACTGATTTCCGACAGTTGAGAGAGACTGTTATGGATATTGAAGAGAAGAGGAAGCGGCTGAAAACAGAAAGTTCTATGGCCAGAATAGGAGGACTTTTGGGGGGCATTCTGAGACTAAGCCCGCTACTGCCGAGGTTGCTGCCATCAGGAACCGGTAATTCTCCAACCTTGGTAGACCTTTATCGAAGGTATTTGAAAAGTTACAGGGACAAGGAATCTTGAAACCCTTAGAGGCAAGCCACTTCCACACCCCCCACGCCACACATAAATGTGAACCTTTATTGTCACTTCCACAGTACATGGCCATGACACGGACAACTGCACCCGCCTCAGGCATGAAATTCAAGATCTCATAAATTCCCTAAAATACCCGACCCCGGAAAAGAACAACCCAACACACACAGAAACCCTCTACCAAACTACCACTCTGTTCCACCACCCACCTACATGATCAACTCTGGATTGCCCGAAACTTTTGTCCTCAAGCTCTCAACCACTCAGCTTTTTTCATGGGGATATGGAACGATAGCAGTGGGGGAACATCGGCCAAGAAGAAGACAATGCTGTGTGAATGATGAAGCTGTTACTCCTGGTTTATTTGATCTTGCATTTTCAAAGACATTGAGTTTATCTACTTGTTTGAAACCTGTTTTAATGATAATAAAGACGTTCATTTCGCTTACTTGCCTGAGGCTCTTCCTTTCAACCTGTAAAATGAGTATATTTGGCAAAAGCATTCAACATGGTACTATGATACTCAGCGATGTTTAGAACACGGGGAATTCCCGAAAGAAGCAAGCAGAAAGATAAGATAGACATTTAGAAATTGGGAAATAGATGCAGTGAAAATATCAGACTTGGAAGGGAATTAGTTCACCGAGCCGATCAACGTAGACAGATTGAAGCAGTAGCTTGCCTGAGGAAAAAAGACTGAGCAGTCGCCAAGAGAATTAGCAGAAGACCTAACCCAACGGGATGGGAAACACACTCATGCATGCATGCATACATGTAACACATTTTTGCATTCGTTTGTGTTTGTTTTGTATTCGCAGGTTTTGAAGAAGAAAAGAGAAAGCGGCAAAGAACAAGCTAATCAAAAACGGTGAAAGCACAATATCGAAGTCGGGTAATAATCCCAGCGTTGAGGCCCATATCAGTATCAATCAGGGCCGAGGCCCGCATCATACCAGTCTTAGGGATGAATCACAGGGTTGAGGCCCATATCAGTATCAATCTGGGGCGAGGCCCCCATCAGTAACAGTGTTGGGGCGAGGAGGCCCACATCAGTTTCAGGGGGTGAGCGCCCATATCAGTATCAGTGGGGGCGAGGCCCATATCAGTATCAGTTGGGGGCGAGGCCCATATCAGTAGTAGTTAGGGCCGAGGCCCACATCAACATCAGTTTGGGGATGAGTCTAGGGCCGGGGCCTACATTAGTATCAGTTTGGGGATGAGTCCCAGGGCCGAGGCCCACATCAGTATCAGTTTAGGGGCGAGGCCCACATCTGCATCAGTTTGGGGTTGAGGCCCATATCAGTTTCAGTCTCGGGGATGAGTCCCAAGGGCGAGGCCCATATCAGTATCAGTTTGAGGCGAGGCCTACATCATTCTGGGGGCGAGGCCCACATCAGCATCACTCTGGGAACGAGGCCCACATCGTCATCAGAATCAGTCTTGCTGGGTATGGCACTCTGGGGGCCAGGCCCACATCAGCATCAGTATCAGTTTAGCCGGGAATGGCACTCAAAGAATGGAAACACAGTTCGAGAATGGCACTCCAAGAATGGAAACACAGTTCGAGAATGAACAAGCCGAGAATGGCACTCCAAGAATGGAAACACAGTTCGAGAATGAACAAGCCGGGAATGGCACTCCAAGAATGGAAACACAGTTCGAGAATGAACAAGCCGGGAATGGCTCTCCAAGAATGGAAACACAGTTCAGGAATGAACAAGCCGGGAATGACACTCCAAGAATGGAAACACAGTTCGAGTCGAGAATGAACAAGTCCGGAATGGCACTCCAAGAATGGAAGCACAGTTCGAGAATGAATAAGCCGGGAATGACACTCCAAGAATGGAAGCACAGTTCGAGAATGAACAAGCCGGGGGAATGGCCACCCAGAATGGAAACACAGTTCCGGAATGAACAAGCCGGGAATGCACTCCAAGGAATGGAGCAAGGTTCGGGGAGTGGACCGCATCACAGTAATGGTTCGGGAATGGACAAGTCGGGAATGAACTCCGAGAATGGAGCACGGATCGGGAATGGACCACACCATGGTAAGGTCCGAGAATGGACCCCCTCTCCTCAACTTGGTTCGAGAATGGACCACCTCACAACAAAATCGACTCCTCAACGACAGTAAGTTAAGCAACAGCTGGCGAGCCAGGTAAGTGAAAATGCATTGCATAACTTTGATAGGATTGTCACTGTTACAACATTACCAAGTCCCATCAAAGTGGGGACGACTGTAGGCACTGCATTTTTGCATATAATCCCGATGATAAGTCTCATTTGGAGGCACTACCTTTTAAGTCGCGGAAGCCGCGGGAAACGGACGTCGGAAGGGAAAAGATGGAAATCAGTACTTTGTCGAATTTGACTCGCTTGTTAGCTTCGGGCTCGCTGGTGGACCTCCGGTTTAAAGCACCTTTAGCCGAAAAAACCCGCAAACACTTAACCTTGGCCCAAAACCCCCCAATCCAAGCCCATCTCACCCAAGCCCCAACCAAATAATTAAACCTTTAAACTACCATGTCCAAAGTTAAAGTAAAGGAAGTAAAGGTAACGAATTTCAAAATAAAGTAAAATCCAACTCAAATTAAAATCCAAACACATTAAAATCAACACAAATTAAATTCCAATTTAAATTAAACAAATTAAATTTAAATTAAATCTAAATTAAATTAAACAAATATTAATAAAAAATCTAATACCAAAATTAAAATAAATCACTTCCTAATTTAATAAATCACTCACCAATTTAAAATATTTACTCACCTAATTAACAAATTACATGCCTAATTAAAATCAATCATAACAAATTAAAATATTGTATTCCTAATCTAAACCAATCAATATTCACCTTCCTAATTCACCAAAATTTGACCCCCACTCAAATATTATTTTCCTTTTGTGACACTAATTAGATATTACAAATCCCTATCCATGCAAACCCTAATGACAACTATAAAACACAGACTAAATCAACCCTAAGCGCTCTCTCATTCACACTCCCCACTCACGGCAAACAACAAAAGTAAACCCTAGATAGCTTCTCTCACTAACCTCAAAAACACTCATCCAATAACCAGCCTTTGCTCCACTCACCTTCATGTAAACCCTCCACTCACAAAGCCACACAAGACACTCGCTCTTGACTCTCCACGCCACATGCCCTCAATTTCACTCACAACGTCTGCCGCATAAGCCCTTCACGAGCAAACCTCTCCACACATAACATTGCCCCCACACGCATAGCACCACACTCACACACGTCCTCACTCAGTCCACAGCCAACTCTCTCGCACCTTACGCTCCCCTAAACCTTCTCCACGTCCAACACGTAATAGCACATTAACACCCTCTGACTCACGTTACTAGCCTCACGCATCCACGGCCCCCTTTGCCTTCAATTGCCCCCTTCAAAAAGCTACAACACTGCCCTCACGTAAGCCATTCCATAAGCACGCCATCTGCCCCTTCAAGCCAACTTCACCCTTCACGCCTAGGCACCTACCCAAGTCACGCATAAGCCAAAAAATGCCACCCCTCACTGCTAAAAAAACTGCCGCCCAAATAAGCCAAAAAATTGCCGCAATATAACCCAGTCCAGTCACATATTTCACCCCGAAAATCAACACCAAATAGCCCCTGAAACTGCCCAAACGTTTGCCCCAAAACTGCATCAAAAAATGCCCTCGAACAGCCTCCAAATCACCCAAAATAGTAGCCTAAAACTACCAAAAACAGTGACCATAAAATACCTTGAATACAGCAGCAAACAGTGGCAAAAACGGGGCGAAAACAACAGTCCGCAGTGAAAACAGTGAGGAAAAAAGTGAACCAGCGAACCAGAAAAGTTGCGGAGTGATAGCCCTTCCGACGGTCGTGAAACGCGAGTTCAAAAGTCGACATAAAAGGTTAGACCTGAGGGGTATTTTCCACATTCGTTTTCTGTTTTATTTGTATTATTTATTGAATATTGCTTGCATGATTGTTATGTTGAAATAATGTTGTGGCCCTTGAGTAGATAAATATGCATGTATTGCGAAATATTGTATGTTGTGGCCTTGGAATAAAAATGAAAGATGTGTCAACTCTCGCGGTATATCGGATGGAAACCCGGACATAAATTTCATAGCCGATTCTGAATGGATGGTAATGCGGTCTGTACTTGGGATACAATTCCACTTACCACTTGGAAAAGTGCTCACATATGTGTTTGTGTCCGTATAGTTATCTTCTTTTGCACCACGTCATAACATGCTTACTTTAATGCCTAATTGCATCTTTAAGTGTCTTTTTGCATTATGTACTTAGTTGACTCTTTTATTATGCATGGACATGTAATGGCTATTTGTTTATGATATGTCTATGAAATCACATGTTCGCCATTATTTGATTCGCCTTTATGAGTGCTTGTGTGGTTAGTGTGTGCTTGTGTTTCCATGAATACAATATGCCAATGAAGTTGTATGTTCGTTGCTACTTTGATGTACTTTCAAGCATGTAATCTTAGATGTTGAAATATATGCAAATTAGGGTGTAAGTTTTATTTTTGTCCCTATGGATTTAGAAGCATGATACTCTTGGAAATAAGTGTTACTTAAGCTTGATTAAATTATTACACAAATCCTTACATTACAAGTGACATAAGTAAGGGACAATTCTGAACCCAACGGTTTGAGGTCTTCCCTTGCGAGGGGTGAGTGCGGCCTTAAATCTCATTTTCCCGGTTCACACCGGGTGGCGACTCCATTATTCTCCGGTTTAGTCCCCTGTGGCTACTCCGTACTCCCTACCGGGCCGCGAGCCCAGAACAGCATGTGTCGTCCAGTTTCTGTGTTCCCACAGGTATGCTCTGTAGCCTTTAGCAACTTTGTGAGATTATTGGGATCAGAGTCGATTTTTGTTTCTCCCTGCACTGCAGGAATCATAACATGAAAGCTTGGGAGATCAAGAGAAAGCAGACAAGATTCTGCACCATTCGTAGTACATATACTCTACAGTCGATAGTCAGCATGCATGTGTGATCCTTCCACTTGCTGACGGCTTGATACATATTCGAATGACGATATTCGGCATAAAGCATCATATAGCTCATGGTCGTTGCTTCAAATAGGGGATGATTCCCACTGCTCTGAGTTTGAATCAGAATGAGGGCTGGCACAGTCATCTGACATACATAGAGATGATCTACAGAAGGCGTCATCATCAGAATCAGAACCATGGCCATGCAGTGGTATAGCAGGCTCAAGGACCAACTGAAATGAAGGAAACAAATCTCTAACACTTTCAGGACACCGACTCCCATCAGGAAATTTCAGTTTGAGTTTGGAAGTCTCGGAGCCATCTACAGGGTTGAAAGATATTTTCATATGTTCAAGTGGTGGTGAAGAAGTGAGTGAACCTAGAGGAGATCCACACCCGAACTGCTTCATGAAGGCCGTCTCTGAAATTGTCCGATATGCGTCATGGTGGTGCCCACTTCCCCTTCTGTCATCGTCTTTCTTTGGCCAATATAAAACCACAGTACGGATGCCAGTGGATGGAGAAGTGAGCTCACAATCGTCATCTATTCTACTGTTGAACTCCCTGACGACCGGTGATTTCCGCCCTCTGCCATCGTCTTACTACGTGAACTGCTTTTTTCTTAATTCCCCACAGACGGCGCCAACTGTTGACGGCTGATTTTGGTCTCAGGGCAATATGGAAATATTACTCCCGAGACAATCCTCCCTCAATAGTGAATTTGTTTGGTTATGGGGGACCAAAAGCAAACTTAGCAAAAGACAAATAATACGCCTAATCGACAAGGAGATTTAACGTGGTTCGGCGGATCTTGTCCGACCTACGTCCACGGGCACAAAAAGGATTATACTTTTATTACTCAAACACGCTTCTCGGCTCTGCTTCTGGTTTCTTACAAGTCTGATGGTAATGATTCTGATCCTGATATTGGTTCTGATATTGGTTCCCTTCTTATTCTCCTGCCTTTAAGCATATTCTACCCTCCTATTTATAATAGTGCAGAAATCAGATTCCTTCTTTTACAAGGGTTTCCTAGTTGAAACAATTTCCCTTTCCCATAAGGATTCCTAGTCAAAAACTACATTTACTTCCTTTATCATACTAGGACATTGACTTACTAGTTTACCCCATGAAAGTAGGATAACTTATTATCTTATCTTGTATGGATGGAATGTCTTATCTTCCCGAACATGTCTTGCCCTATGCTCGGTCTTCATGTGGTCGGTCATAATAGTCTTTTGTACTGAGAATGCTGCTGTCGATCTGATAATGCCCGGTCTTCCGATCTTATGTGGTCGGGTTACCGATCATAAGGTGCTCGGCCCCTAACTCATATGGTCGGGTCGGTATTAATGATCTTGATCAACAAGGGAGTTACCCTTTTTACCCATGCGGTACTGCTTAAATATCATAGTGCTTAAAAAACACCATCAACATCTCAGATGTTGATGGTGTTTTCAGGACCTATGTTATTTAAGGAGTACGGTAGGGGTAAAAAGGTTAATTCCCTTATTGGTCGAAATCATTAAATGCCAACCCGACCACATGAGTGTTATAAAGCCAACAGGTAGAGACCAGACACTTGATGATAGGTGACCGACCACTTTGGTTCGGATGACCGAGCATTATCAGATCGGTAGCAGCATTCTCAGCTCAAAGGACCATCATGACCGACCTCATGAAGACTGAGCATATGGCGAGACGTGCTCCAGAAGATAATGCATCCTATTTTTACGAACAAGATAATAAGTTATCCTACTTTCATGGGGTAAACTAGTAAGTCAGTGTCCTAGTAGGATAAAGGAAGTGGAGGTAGTTTTTTATTAGAAATCCTTATGGAAAATGGAAATTGTTTCAACTAGGAAATTCTTGTAGGAGAAGAAATCTGATTTCTACACTATTATAAATATGAGGGTAGAGTGTGCATGAGAAAAAAGATCAATATGAGAATCAATATCAAGATCATTGCGATCAGACTTGTAAACAAAAGAGAGACCAAAGAAGCATATCTCAGTAATAAAAACATCGTCCGTTCTGTGCCCGTGGACGTAGGCTGGATCTGATCCGCCGAACCACGTTAAATCTCCTTGTCGATTGGCGTATTTATCTGTCTTTTGCTAATTTGCTTTTGGTTTCCCTTAACCGAACAAATTCACTATTGAGGGAGGATTGTCTCGGGAGTAATATTCTCATATTGCCCCTGAGACCGAAATCAGCTGTCAACAACGGTAATTATAAAATATTAGTTAAAGAATCAGTTTTAAATGAGTTAATTTTATTTTTAGATCAAATTATCAGTTATTTGAGATTTTGTTTTCTTCAGAATCATTTTAATTATTTAGGGATATTTATATCCTCCTTTCAATACTATGAGAGAAATGAAAATACATGTATATTAATAGAAATAGAATATTGAAGATGGATACCGAGTGATAACAAACAACCCAACAATATTGAGAGACGCGACTATTATTGTCTAATTCACGGATAAAAAGGAAAAGGTGCAACAATGACATTTGAAGGTATCTCCGCTAATAGATGACGTGCACACAGTTATTTCATTATATCATGCCGACAGACTCACAACTCACCGAATGATTTTTTACTCTCAAATATAAAAGTGTCAAAATAATAAAATAACTCAATAAGTCCGGGATCGATCCACATGGAATAGATTCAGTAAAATAAAATAATAATTTGAGTAAAAAGAAAGTGAATTGATTTAACTGATTATCAATTTTTAAATTGAGATGCAACAATAAATTAAAAATGCTGGGATTAGAAGATCCACTCTTAATATTTCAAATATAAAGAAATCTTACATTTTATAATTTATAAATTGTCATTATTACTCAGTTAATTTACTTCAGGAATTAATTATGCCAAAACATATAAAATCAGCCATAAAGACGGTGATAACATTTGTCTATAACAAGTCTAGTTAGGTACTCAATTATGCTAAATATATAAAATCAGTCATAAAGGCGGTAACAAAATTTGTCAATAATTAGTCCAATTTAAATATTAGTATTCAGATTGCAATTCATATATTATAATATAAATAATATTAATTCATATTCTCATATTAAGAGCTTCACTCTTTACCTCAACATGATAAAATTAGTTACTAATGCTTTGAATAAAAACACACACAATTTTATTATTGAAAGAAAAAAAAATTACAACAAAACTTGAAAAATAAAATATACAAAACACTCTCTCCCAAATTCTACCAGAGAAATTGAAAGAAAGCATGAATTCTAAAGTGTCGAGCACCTTCTATTTATAGAGGTGATTAAGCACTTCTGTAAAGCTTTCCCAATTCAAATTACATGCAAATTTCAACATATGGGGGCCATCAATTAAAGTCATGAACAAAGTGGTGCAATAATTCTATTACAAAGCAATTGTAACTTTGACTTAAAATACTAAAGAACAAGGAGCTGAATCATTGAAGAAGCCAAATTGGACTTTTATTGCCAAAGAACATATTGCATGCGATGGCTTTACTTAATTATGCATTAGCTTCAGAAAAAGCCACTCACTCCATCTTTAATTCTCCATACTTGCTCATAATCCAAATACAGCCCCGGTGTGTCATCATCTTTAATTCTCCATACTTGCTCATAATCCAAATACAGCCCCGGTGTGTCATCATCAATGATCATAAGTGGCGCATGTGAACAAGCAAATTTAGAAAGTAGTGTACACAAAATTTATGTTTTGGCCATTCAGATAAAACAATATTTTATTGTTAGAACTCTCTTTCAAGTTTCTAGCCTCCAAAATCCAAATGTCACGTCCATTTTTCTAGTTATGTATCCAAAATATTATTTTACATACATAAGAAATGTAAATCACAATAAATATATATAACATAAATTTAATTATTTCACAAATGTGATAAATTAAAGAGATTAATGAAACTATAAGTGTAAAATAATTAATTTTCCTTTTAATAAATAACTTTTTAGTATTCATCACACTCCAACCAGCTTATTACTAGTCCTTAGTAATTTAAGCGAAAACTAAAAAGATAAATTTTTATCCAAGTTAGTAATTATTTTATTTCTTTCTAAATGATCAAATAAGCTAATTCTCATGTACTTTTTACACCCATTCTTCCATACACCCATAAGATAAAATATCAATCAATTCCAACACATCAATGAATGCCAAGTTGGAGCAGATGTGAAAATGCCTGGAAACATTTAGCATGCAAGTTGTAAACATCACCGGTGCTATAAGTTCACCATATGGAGGAACACCAGAGGCAAACCAACATGATGAGACGGTGAATTATGTCAACAATTTCAACAGACTGGGAAACAATCCATATTCCAATACCTACAACCCAGAGTGGAGGAATCATCTCAATTTTGCATGGAGCAATAATTCAGAGTTACAGACCGCAAGATACCATTCCTAGCAACATAGAACCAAATCCAAGGAACTAATGGAAGGATCAATGTCAAGCAATTACTTTAAAAAGCGGTACTGAGATCAACAAAGATGTTGGAGTCAAGGCATCCATTAAGGAATTTCCAAAAGAAAGCAGCGAAGCAGAACCACAGATGAGGGAAAAAGAGACTAAAGAAAATGATCGAGAAAGATTCACTCTACCTCCACATTTTCCACATCGTCTCCAGAAAAGTAAACTGGACAAGCAGTTTGCTCGATTCCTGAAGATCTTCAAAAAGCTGCATATCAACATTTCATTTGTAGAAATATTGGAACAAATGCCCAGCTATGTCAAATTCATGAAAGACATTATGTCACGAAAGACATTATGTCACGAAAGCAAAGATTGGGAGATTACGAGATAATAGCATTGACAGAAGAATGCAGAGCCATCATTCAGATGAAGCTTCCTCAAAAGTTGAAAGATCCTGGCAGTTTCACCATCCCTTGCACCATAGGCGAACATTACTTCGGTAAGGCTTTGTGTGATTTAGGTGCCAGTATTAACTTGATGCATTTGTCTATTTACAGGAAACTATAGATTGGAGAAGCAATGCCCACCTCAATTACTCTACAGCTTACTGACAGATCACTCACATTTCCGAGAGGTGTAGTGGAAGATGTATCGGTTAAAGTTGACAAATTCATTTTCCCTGCAGATTTCATTATCCTTGACATGGAAGAAGACAAAGATATACCTATCATCCTCGGGAGACCATTCTTGGTTACAGATCGAACTGTTATTGATATACAAAAAGGAGAACTAACTATGAAAGTGCAGGACTAAGAAGTTACATTCAATGTTTTGAAAGTCATGAAATTCCCGAATGATGAAAAATATGAGGAATGTTTCAGAATTGATGTTTTAGAAAGTATCATCCAGGATACCGATGCAATGCAACTTTCCACGGATAAACTTAAAGCATGCATCATCAACATGACTGACAGCGAGCTAGATGATAAAATTCTGGAATGTATCAACCATCTTGACAGACTTTTTCGCTTCAAATCAACACCACAGATGGAAAATTTAAAATTACCGAAAAATAAGCGAATCAAGCCTTTGATTGAAGAACCACCACAGTTGGAACTAAAGCTACTTCTGAGCCATCTCAGGTATGCATTTTTAGGAAACCCTTCTGATTTACCTGTGATTATTTCTTCGTCCCTAACATTGAAGCAGAATGATAAGTTGCTAAGTGTGTTATGAGAACATAAGAAAGCCATTGGCTGGACTATAGCAGACATTCGAGGCATTAGTCCATCATTTTTCATGCACAAAATTATGATGAACGACGAGTACAAAGCCATAGTGGAGCATCAACAGAGACTAAATCCAATCATGAAAGAGGTCGTGAAGAAAGAAATTATCAAATGGTTGGATACCGGCATCATCTACCCCATCTCTGACAGCACGTGGGTGAGTCATGTGCAATGTGCCCCAAAGAAAGTAGGAATTACTGTAGTCACAAATGAAAAGAACGAGCTAATTTCAACAAGAACGGTGACTGGGTGGAGAGTATGCATGGACTACAAGAAGTTGAACAAAGCAACAAGGAATGATCATTTCCCGCTACCATTCATTTACCAAATGCTAAAGAGACTGGCGGGACATGAGTTCTATTATTTTCTAGACATATACTTGGGGTACAATCAGATTACCATTGCCCCAGAAGATTAGGAGAAAACCACATTTACATGTCCGTATGGTACTTTTGCTTTCCGCAGGATGCCATTTGGACTATATAATGCTCCTGCCACATTTCAACATTGCATGATAGCCACCTTCTCAGACATGTTGGAACAAAGTATGAAGGTTTTCATGGATGATTTCTCTGTGTTTGGAGACTCGTTCGACCACTGCTTGCAAAATCTGGAAAAAGTGTTACAAAGATGCGAAGATACCAACTTGGTACTCAATTGGAAAAAATGCCACTTCATGGTGTAGGAAGGCATTGTCCTGGGACATCGAATCTCACAAAAGGAAATCGAGGTAGAAAAGGCAAAGATCGAAACAATTGAAAAACTACCTCCACCATCATTTGTCAAAGGGATTCGTAGTTTTCACGGACATGCAGGCTTTTACAGGAGATTTATCAAAGACTTCTCCAAGATTGCTAAACCTTTATGAAATCTGCTAGAGAAAGATGTGTGTTTCAACTTCACCAAAGAATGCCACAAAGCTTTTGAGATCTTGAAACAAAAGCTGGTCTCTGCCCCCATCATAGTAGCACTGGACTAGACCCATCCGTTTGAGGTGATGTGTGATGCTAGCGATTTTACTGTAGATGCAGTTTTGGGACAACGCAAAGCAAAAATTTTCCATATCATTTACTACTCTAGCAGAATTCTGAATGAAGCTCAACTCAACTGCACAACCACTGAAAGGGAGTTGCTCACAGTTGTGTTTGGTTTTGATAAATTCCACTCTTATCTGCTGGGTCCCAAAGTTGTGGTCTACACAAATCATTCAGCAATCAAATACCTGATCGCGAAGAAAGATGCCAAACCTAGATTGATCCATTGGGTGCTTCGACTGCAATAATTTGACGTGGAGATTCGAGAAAGGAAAAGGACAGAGAACCAAGTGGCAAATCACTTATCAAGGCTCGAGAATAGAGAAACAGCTGACAATGAACTGAAAATCAAAGAAACCTTTCTAGATGAACAGTTGTTTGCTATGAAATAGCAGGATATCCTTTGGGACTATGTAAACTATATAATATCGGGAAAATGGCCGTTGTAATGGACTCATCAGCAACGAAAGAAGTTCTTCAAGGAAGTCAAGCACTATGTCTGGGATGAATCATACCTATTCAAACGTTGTGCTGATCAATTACTGAGACATTGTGTTCCACATGAGGAGGTCAATAGTGTCCTTCAGCATTGTCATTCATCACCATACGGTAGACACTTCAGCGGAAATAAAACTACAGCCAAAGTCCTACAATCAGGTTTGTTCTGGCCCACTCTATTTAAAGATGCTTACTTATTTGCTCTTCAATGTGACAGGTGCCAGAGAATGGGAAATATTTCGAGGAGAAATGAAGGACCACTGCAAAACATTCTGGAAGTGGATATATTTTATGTATGGGGGATTGATTTTATGAGACCCTTTGTTCCATCATTTGGGAATATGTACATTCTGGTTGTAGTAGATTATGTCTCCAAATGGGTTGAAGCAATAACACTACCATCAAATGATTCAAAAGTGGTGACAAAATTCCTTAAAAAAAATATTTTCACTCGCTTCAGAACACCTCGGGCAATTATCAGTGATGGTGGCACACACCTCTGCAACAAAAACTTCGATGCACTCCTATCCAAATACGGAGTTACTCATAAAGTTATCACTGCCTAACATCCGCAGTCGAATGGACAGGTTGAAGTTTCAAACAGAAAGATCAAAAGAATCTTTGAGAGAACCGTTGGATCAACAAGGAATGACTGGTCTATAAAATTAGATGACATACTATGGGCCTACCGGACAGCTTACAAGACACCAATTGGTGTGTCCCCATATCGAATGGTATTTGGGAAAGCGTGCCATCTGCTAGTGGAGCTTGAACACAAAGTGTACTGGGCCCTGAAGAAGTTAAATCTTGATCTACAAGCAGCATGATAGAAAAGGCTCCACCAACTCAACGAATTAGAGGGATTTCACATACAGGCTTATGAGAATGCCAGACTGTACAAAGAAAAGACCAAGAAATGGCATGATAAAAAATAGTACGCAAACAACTGGAACCAGGGCAACAGATGTTGTTATACAATTCAAGGTTGAAACTTTTCCCTGGAAAGCTTAAATCAAGGTGGTTAGGTCCAATTATGATTACTCAAGTGTTACCCTACGGAGTTGTTGAGATATACAACCCCAAGTCCAACAACACATTCAAAGTTAACAGCCAGCGTGTCAAGCACTACTGGGGAGAATCATTTGAGCGACCAAAAGAAAATGTCACACTTTCAGATCCAGCCTAACGTTCGGGCAGTCATGTCTAGCTGACGTTAAACTTAGCGCTAGCAGGGAGACAACCCATGCAATTTGTGTATATATTAAGATTTGGTGTGTTTTATTTGGTGTATTTAATTTTTGTAGGAAAAGTCACATTTCAGGATTGAAGACGTTCTCGCAAATCTTCACAAGCAATTTCCTTCTCTCCCTAAAAACTCTCTGATGAAAGTCTACAAAGCTCGAATAGAATGAATGAGACTTCTGATGATCAAAGGTATTCCTAATGACATTCGTTGGTTAATTGAAGCACGGGTCCGATTGGCAGGTGAGCCTTCTGACTCATTTATTTCATATCTGCATGGTTTAGGAAAAAACACCCATGCTAAGAAAAGAAGAGCTAAAAGAATGGGTGTTTGCTATAAATGTGCACGTATGACATGTAATACTCGTTGTCGTTCTTTAGGAATGATGTCTGATAACCGTGAAGATAAAATTAAATTCATTAGGGATGGCTTGAGTAAAGAGTCTTTGGATGACATATCATTGACTCTTGAGACACATCCCAATGGATATGTGCATCACTTAATTCACATGTTATATTTGATAGGGTCGGTGCTCGGAGTGCCAATCCGGATCATATTTATGTCCGATTCATGAATATGAGTAATTTTATTTTCCATAATATTACTTATTTAATGGTAGCACATCTTGTCTTTTATACACATATTCGATCTAATTACGATTAGATTGAAACTAAATCTGGTTTAGTGATACGTGTATATTAGACAAAGACCCTAAGATTTACAATATAGTGCGCAGTTACAACGTAGTTTGTAATTGACATTGGGAAGCGCACTATAAGATGTATATCCTTAAATAAAGTTTCTGGTCAAGATTTACTAACACGGGTCGGTTAGTAAAATCCGATGAGACCAGTACATGTCGTATATCGTGACTTGGTCCGATGGTTTATCCCAATGAACCATGAGTTTTGGGAGACTCGTATAGACATGTAGGTGTTTATTTGATAAACACTGAACGACTCACTGAAGATTTCCTAATAGATGGTACACCAACGTCAATAAGAATCTTCTGGAGTTGAGCAAGTATAGTGGTCATTCGACTTGAGATACCACAATAGATATATGAGTTATCCTCCACACTTTGATGGCAGTCACGTCACTGATTTACTTAGATCAGACCTCCGCATGTTCGTTAGGTGTGGACTGATGCTCATGATATCCAATGCGTATCAAAATAGAATATGCCAGTCATGTGTACAGGAAATAGGTATCATGCATGTGTTTGCGATCTAGTAAATACATGGCTGTGGTATAACTTCAGAAGTCAGTTCCGAGTGTTATTTAGAGATCGTAAATTAAAAGTCGATTATATTATACCGAAAGGATTTGACGTTTTTATCTATATCCCAGGTATAATATGGATAGTCTGTGACAGATGGATTATACGTATGTAATGAACTCGACTTGTGTAGTTTAGCGAGATTATCCGTGGTCGTCATAATTTACGAGTGGGTGAATTATGGATACGAAATTAGATTCCGTGATAGATAAACCTAAACTTAGAGAGTCCCACAATATGAAGTGTACTCGTTTAGCACTTGGGCAACACGTTATGAATAATACTGATTATTCGTAATATTTTATCGGATTAAATTAGTTAATTCGAATTGTTTAATCGGTAAACGAATTTACACATGCCGGGAAAATTTTGGTCGTTCTAATGGGTATTTGTATTTGATACATAATTAGATTAGATACACAGTTATTAATAAATGATGGCATGACACTTTAAAAGTAAATAAATAATTTATCTAATTAATGAATTAGACAATTTATTTTTACTTTATAAGTGTAACAAGTCTATTTGTTGTCTAATTTATATTAAAGATATATATGTTTTTATTAAGCCAAGTGTTGGCTTTACCACCTAGTATTTTAATATGATTAAAATTAAACAATTTTGACAAAAATTGATTCCCCTCCACGCCACTTTTGTTATTTGTGAGAAGAAAATTGTTTTCTTTTCTTTTGGTGGGTGGTTGACTAAAGAAATTATTATTTTTTCTTTCTTTACTGTGGTAGTTGGCTTAAATAAAGAAATGACCAAGTGCCCCCCATTTTTTGACCACTGACGCCATTTTTGCAAGAAGTTAGAAAAAAGTTTTCTTTGTTTTTGGTAAGGGTGTGGCCGTTAGTTCTCTTCCAAAAATGGATCCCAAAAATTCCAAATGAGAGAGAGTGAGAAGAATGAAACCAAGAACAAGGTTTTTTGAAGAAATTTTGAAGATTAAACGGTAGTCTTCAATACTCTTTAACCTAGAAATTATTTCTTTTTTTTCTTTTGTTTTCTTCAATTGTTGTAGAGATAATTCTTCTCTAATTTTTGGGGCTTTTTATTTGGTTGATGTTTTGAGAAGATAGAAGCATGTGTAAATGTATATTGAACTAGATTAAAGTAATTTGAGTTCAATTTGTTGTTGGACAACCTTGTTGCCATTCTAGAGTGTGATAACCACTCTTAGTATGCCTAGAATTGTTCTAAATTTCTTTATGTGTGGTGACTTTGAATGGGTGTTAGATTAAATAGATTAACCTTGCTAAAAATGGGATTTAAAACATGTTAAATGGACTGTTTTTGTGCTCACTGTTTTGGCCTGAAAATCTGAAAATTTTGTGATGAAAAATAAGTCATTTAAATTTATTGTATGTGTTTTGGGTGTTTGAACAATTGCCGGAAGTTATTTCGGAGTTGAAATAAGCGAAAATGGTGAAAAACGACGTTACCGGGTGACTTTTGAGCCTACCGGGAACTGCCCTAATACTATTGGGGCAGACCTGGGCAGCCCTCATGTGTATTGGGTGGTCGGTTCGGTCAAAAACGCGCTTTGTGCCATTTTACGGAAAAATATTTTCGTAAAAGTTTCGCGACGTTTCTTACTTATTTATATCGTTATTTGATATCAAATAAGTATGTTTAGGTGAAATATGAATAAATTATTCATATTAGATATTGAATAATTTATTCGATAATTTTAAAAAAAAATTATTACGATTTCGCCCGTACCGCTTCCGCCGCGCCCTTCGCCAAAAACCCTAACAAAATTGGTATCAGAGCAGGTCTGATGCTTCATCTATTACATTAGTCATGCTTGATATATGATATGTAATCTAATTATAATATTTACACATGCATGTAATATATATGTTTCTTGACTTTTCGGTTCTACGCTAACGAAAATTTAATGGTTAAATTGAGTTATGTTTTCTAAGGTATAATTGAATTGTTTAGAAAATGATCTAGATTAATATTCTGCATATGATATAGAACATTACTTCCTTGAGGAATTTCCCCGCTTAAATAAGGGTGTAAAGTAACGTGTATTGGATGCATGTTTCTTGGTCCGTCTTGCCAATACGGTTTATGGGTATCTTTCTATGGCTGCATCTGAGATCGTGCCAAAGCAGTGAGGGTGTAGTTGATAGAATTTTATCCATGCCGGATGTATATTTGATACTAGACAAATTCAAGTGAAAGTGGAAATCCTGAACGTCCGAAAGCTGTCATGACTACATCAGTAGCTTGAGTTTGTCATTGGCAAGTGTAGCATTGATACGCCTCCTTGTGAACGTTCCAAAGCTGTCATAACGAGAAACGATCAGGACCAAAATCAGGAGTCACAGTGAGTGTGATTGCCAATGAGTTGTCTACCTAATGAATATACGTAGGCGAGATCGTGCCAAAACTGTGAGTCGAAATATATTCATGAGGTCCACCTCTCACTATGGAATTCGATTTAATTATTGAATTCCCGTTTTCTGTTGGGGATTACGGTATTACGTAAAGTAGTGGGAGACACTGTTGGGTTAAAAATCCATAACTAAAGCAGTGTGTAATTTTATGGAAATTGTTGCTTTTGTTTTCCTTTACTCTATATTGTTAATAGAATTATATTTCTGATCCACTGCATGCATATTACTTGAATATTTTTTTTGACTTTACTTATGGTTGCGTATTTCTAGAATAGGTTCTAGATTGACAATAGACTTAGATATTGTTAGATTAGTTCAAACCATCGGGAACTGTTGTTCCAATTTTCTTTAAAAATCAAGATGGTTAGTGACTTAGTACCTAAGTCACGATTAGTAATCTAAATAGATATATGTTATGGATATAGTTATCTAGTAAGAATAGTTTCTTATGCAGTAAGAATTGACTTGAATTAGTTCATGTCTTGAGATTCTTGACTGGCATTAGGAAAACCCCATTAGTATTTGTTTATCTTATAATGAAGTTTCTTGGCTTTAGTGACTTTTAGAAGTCACGTGTCTGACACAGTTTGCTAATCAATCATTTGCAATTGTTGTGAATAATTGAACGCAAATTATAAAGCTTAAGAAATGAGATGTGTATAGTTGTGTATAGAGAATATTGATTCTCACAATACGACAACTATAGATATTGAATACTAGATCTCCCGTCTAGTTATTTAAAATAATGTTTAACAACTATTTTGATATTTGATATCAGAACTTGTGACTAGTGGATATTTACTTGTTTTATATAAACAGTTGTTACATATTTTAATATGACTAGTAGTGTCATTAATGAAAAAATAAACATTAAGAAAATATTCGGTTAACTAAATAACTTAGGACAATGCTTTATGAGATTTTATCACATAAGCATAAGATGTTTATTCCGTATGGTAAAGGATGGTCTGATATGAGATCACACCATATATCCTTATCCATTTAATGAATATTGTATTCAGGATGTGATTAAATCTCATTTAACCAATGATCGTCATTGGACCACAAATTTATTAAACTAATACATTGGATGTATGCAGTTTAATGAATTAGCAATTGCCATGGATAGTTTTCTTTACTACGTAACTTGGTTAATGAATTATCATGACTTAGTCGCATGTTTCTAAAGAATATATATTGAAAGTTCTCGAACTATTCAAGACGTTCAATATATATTCTTATGAAATGCGGATAGAATATTTTGAATGATTCAAAGATATTCTATTTGTAGTATTGAGAACTATATCTTTGAAATTCATCGTGAATCTTTGAGTTGTTCAAAGATGTTTGATATGATCAAAATGTTGGGGTTGGTGCTCAGAGCGCCAATTACTGGTTGTATTTCTTTGAGAATACTACTGTAAAACGTTATTATTATGAATAATATAAGCAATTTATGTAATATAATATATTTTTAATATGGTAAAGACGTAATGACCTTAGAATGACTAGTCGTGATGATGTTGCAAAAGCGTCGCAACTGACATTGAGTTGTATTATGATGTTGTCATTCTTAGACAGTTTCTGGTCAAGGTTTACACTACTTGGTCAGTAAAGTAAACCCGTTGAGACCGGCACATGTCGTATACTGGAATATATGATTCCAATGGTTTCTCAATGAACCATAAGTCTTGGAGACTAGTATAGACGTGTAGGTGTTTATAGCGGATAAACACTGAACGACTCACCAAAGATTCTTAATGGATGGTACACCAACGTCAATAAGAATCTTCTCGGGTTGAGTAGCACTTTTGATTCTTCAACTTGAGATACCACTGTGGGCGCATGAGACATCTTCCACACTTAGATGGCAGTCACATCACCGATCTATTTAGATCAGACATCCTCATGTTCGTTGGGTGTGGATAGTTCATCAGGGTGTCCTATGTGTATCGAGATAGGATCCGTCAGTTCTGTGTACAGAGCATAGGTAGTCCATATGATTAGCAATTAGATAAAACCATGGGCCCGTGGTACACTTTAGAAGTCAGTTCTAAGTGTTCTCTTTTAGAGATTGCTAATAAAGACGTCGACTGGATTGTTTCCATAGAGATTTGACGTTTACATCTATATCTCCGGGATATATCCGAATACCTGTGACGGAGGAATTATACATTTTCCATGACCTCGACCTGTATTATTCAGCGAGTTTATCCGTGGTCGTCATAATTTACGGGTGGATAAATTATGGACACGAAATTAGATTTCGTGACGGATATGCCTGAATCTAGAGAGTCTCACTAATGAAATATACTCGTAGAGCACTAGGGCAATAATTATATTTAATATTGATTATTTATAAAGTCGTTTAAAGGTTAAACGAAAAATACATGTGTAGGGACCCGATAGTCATTTCCTAATTTTTTTTGTGTATTTGCATTTAATGATGGATTAATTCAAATACACATTAATTGTCAAATTGAGATATTTGACTAATATCATAAATATATATGTATTTGATATTTATGTAAATATAATACATATATTTGATATATTTGTATTTAATTAATTAATTAATTGTTAATGATTAAATTAATTAAAATATAAATATTTTAAAATTATGATATTTACTTTAATGACTTAGTTGGAATTGTTGACTTGGTTGAATATATAATTAAAGTTTAATGATTATTAAAACAAGTTGGCAAGTTGTTATTAAATGAAACAAAAAGAAAATATATTGATATTTTAATATACCCATTTTCAGCCATGCCCTAATGTAGGAGGTAAATATTGTTTCTTTTAATTTAGGGTTTCATAAACCTTCAACACTTATAAAAAAAAACTCCATTGATAGAAAACAAAGAAGTTTGAGAGAATGAAAAAGAAAAACAAGAAAAGCTTGGATTTTTAGTAAGTTCCTCCAACTTACTATTAGAGAGGAAAATGTTCCTTGTGTTCTAGGCTACATACTATGATGTTCTCAATTTTTTCTATTCTTTATTCTTTGTGTTTTTTGTTGGATGGAAGTTTGATAATAGGCTTATGCATGTATAAAGATCATAGAATGTTACTAATGAGTTAATAAGCATTCTTTTGATGGTTTGAGAAACTTGTTGTCATTCTAGACTTATTGACCCACTCTTAAATGACCTAGATTTGTTCTATAGTTATTTCATTGTGGTGAGGCTTGATTGGTGTGGAAGAAACATGATTGAAATGTTGGATTTTACTAATTTGGTCTAATTTGTCCAATTTGATGAAATTAAAAAATTAGGGTTTAAGACCACTTCCAAATTTTGGGCTTTTCATTTATGTTGTGTATTTGGATGTTGATATGATGCATATAAAATCTTATGTTGATTGGATTTCATCTTAATGTGTTTTGAACACAAAAGGAACAAAATACATAATTTGGCCATGTAGGGAGGCTCTCGGCCTTGGGCAAGAATTTGGGGTTTCATTTCGTAATTTGATTTTTGAAGTGTGTGACATGTTAAAATCATCTTAATAATGATTTAGAATCATCCAAATTTGTTTCGAACAATTTAGGACTAAAATGAACAAAATGCAAAGTTTTGGGGCAATTTGGTAATTACACAAAAATTGATTTCTTGTGTGATATTTCATAATTTAATAATTGGGTAATTAATAAATAATAAGTTTATTTAATTGATTCGGGAAAAAATTTTGAAATCGGAAAATTTTGATTTTCCACTGTTCCTCTGCGTTACCGGATTTCCGCCATAAAACCCCTTCAAAATGGTATCATAGCACATATGATTCTAGGCCCCCTAATATGATTAGCCCTTTAAATCAATGTTTAATCATGTTTTCTTAACTTTATACATGCATGTTTTAATCTAATTTGATTAGATTTAGGGTGTATGACACTTAGCGGAAAATCCTTAATTAATAGGTTAAATGTAATTATGTATTTGATGCATGTTATATGGTCCGTCTTGTCAATACGATTGATGAATATTTCTCCGTGACTATATCGAGACCGTGCCTCTGCGTGAGGTGTTGATGCATGTTATATGGTCCGTCTTGTCAATACGATTGATGAATATTTCTCCGTGACTATATCCGAGACCGTGCCTCTGCTGTGAGGGTGTAGCCGATAGAGATTTATTTATGCCGGATGCATATTAGATACTAGATAAATTCAAGCGAAAGTGGAATCCTGAACATGCCCTAGCTGTCAGGGTTACGCAAGTAGCTTGAGTTTATCATTGACAAGTCTAACCTTGGTACGTCTCCTTGTGGGCCTGCCTTAGCAGTCACAACGAGAAATGACCAGACCGGAAAGCAAGGAGTCACTAGTGAGTGATTGACAAATGAGTTGTCTACCCGATGAATATACGTAGGCGAGACCGTGCCTCTGCTGTGAGCTGAAATATATTCATGGGATCCACTTTTCACTATTTACATTTAATTTAATTATTAAATCTTTGTATTCTGTTTGGGGTTTACAGTATTGCGTGATTTAGTGGGAGAGGTATTTTTAGATTAAAAATCCATGATCTAATTTATACTTATGATATTATATGAAACTGCTTAATTTCTGCTAACCGTTTTTCATTATCTATATGATAGATTTGCGATGGTGGTACCATCCACTAATTATTTTGCGCGTATGCTTGATGTGAACAAACTCAAGGGCGCTAAGAACTTCGCCTATTGGGATTTGGATTTGAGGATTGTCCTCGATTCCGAGAAGTTGGGATATGTTCTTGAGGGTCCACTGCCCCTTGCTGTGGCAGAGGACACTACACCGGAAGAACGCGAAGTCTTCTAAGCTTGGAAGGATGATGATTTAAAAGTTAAATAATACATCTTAAGTTTGCTTTCACCGGGACTCAAGAAACAATACTATGGCATGTCAGATGCGTATAGTATGATGACATGATTAAGACAATCATTTAAGAACCAAGAACAAGTTGTTGTTCACAAGGTCGTAATGGAACTGTTCCATGCGCGATTGGATGAAGGGCAAGCTGTTAGCCCACATGTTCTTCAGATGATCGATTTGATCGATCAATTGAGGAAACATAATCTCATTCTGAATGACATTCTCGGTAGGAGTGTAATTCTTGGTTCACTCACAGCTTCTTATCACCAGTTCGTGATGTACTTCAACATGAACAAGATTATATGTACCTACCAAGAGCTGCATAAGATGTTGCTCACGGCGGAAGAGGACCTCAAAAAGGGAGTACCAACTCGCCCTCCCGGACCTACTTCACTTCTGCTTCTTCCCAGACTTGGTCAAAGGGAAATAAGAAGAAAGGGAAGAAGAAAAAGGGTCTCGGTCCTCAACCACAGGCAAAGATAGCTAAGCCCAAGAGGGCTTCTGACGACAAGTGCCATCACTGCAACAAAGTCGGGCACTGGAAAAGGAACTGTCCTGACCACATTGCCCAACTGAGGAATGAAATAGCATCTACATCAGGTACATTTATTTTTCCAGTTATTGATATATCTTTGGCTTGTGAAGTCGTTACATCCACCTGGATTTTAGATTCTGCTTGTCCCATTCACATTTGTAATTCGTTGCAGGTGCTGAAGAAAAGTAGGAAACTGAAGCCTGGAGAGATGCAGTTGCGATTCGGGAATGGAGACTCACTGGATGCAGTTGCAGTGGGAGTATGCGAGATCCATTTTCCAAATGGGACACTTTTGTTAAATGACTATTATTTTGTACCTGGATGTGTAACTAATATTATATCTCTTTTTGTATTTGATACAGAAGGTTATCGTATCAATATTAAGAACTGTTCTTTATATTTATATGATAAAAGTAATATTCAGATCATTTGTTGTCCAAATAAGCATGGTTATTATACATTGCAAACTTTTAAAGATATTTTAAATACTGGAGTTTATAAACCTAGTTTACCTGTTGTTAATAATACTGAACTTTGGCATATGCGGCTAGGTCATATAGGCGTTAAACGCCTTACCCAATTGGTTAGGAATGGTTTGATACCAGATCTTACCATTGAATCCTATCCAACTTGTGAATCGTGTATTCAGGGTAAGATGGCCAAAGCCCCAGTTTCATGTGTTGGACATCATGCCACTAACTTACTGGAACTCGTACATTCTGATGTATGTGGTCCATTAAGTCAGACTGCTCACAGTGGATATTCGTACTTCGTTACCTTTACCGATGATTTGTCACGATACGGTTATGTCTATTTGATGCGACATAAATCGGAAACCTTTGAAAAGTTCAAAGAGTTCCGAAATGAAGTAGAAAAACAAACTGGTCAATATATTAAATGCATTCGATCTGATCGAGGCGGAGAATGTATGATTGGTGAGTTCATTGATTATATGAAAGAGAATGGGATTCTCGCTGAATATACTCCTCCAAGTACTTCACAGCACAATGGAGTGTCTGAGAGGAGAAATCGGACTTTATTGGATATGGTCCGATCGATGTTGAGTTTCACAGATTTACCCTATTTCTTATGAGGCTACTCTCTTTTAACAGTTGCACATCTTTTGAATAAGATTCCTTCAAAAGTTGTTCCTACGACACCGTATGAGATATGGTTCGGTAGGAGACCAAATCTTAGTTACATTAAGGTTTGGGGTTGTCCTGCCTATGTCAGGGTGACTCAGCAAGATAAGCTTTCGCCTCGAGGGCAAAAGTTTAGGTTTGTCGGATATCTATCGAATATGAGGGGATATCTGTTCTATGATACCAAGCATCGAAATGTGTTCGTAGCTCGCTTCACAAGATTTCTAGAAGTAGAATTTTTGTCAGAAGGTGGTAATCATAGACAGGTTGAACTTGATGAAGTCCAACCTGAAAAAACCGAACCAACGGAGGAACCTGAAGTTCAAGTAGATGAATGACCTTCAACACACACACTCCGTAGGTCAGAAAGGGTATCTAGACCTCCTGAACGCTTGTATTTGATACAAGAAAAGAGTCTATATGTTCTCTTAGTTGAAGAGACTGATCCTTTTACCTATAGAGAATCGATGTTGGATTTCGACTCCGTGAAATGGCAAAGTGCCATGAAATCCGAGATAGACTCAAAGCATGAGAATCAAGTTTGGGACTTGGTTTCGCTTCTCGAAGTAATTGTTCCTATCAGTTGTAAATGGGTTTACAAAAGGAAGTGCGGGCCTGACAGTAAAGTTGAAACTTACAAGGCCCGACTGGTAGCAAAATGTTACACGCAGCGACCTGGAGTCGACTACGATGAAACTTTTTCACCAGTAGCAATGCTTAACTCTATTCAGATTTTGCTTTCTATAGCTGCGTATCATGACTACGAGATTTGGCAAATGGATGTCAAAAAGGCTTTTCTAAATGGATTTCTTGATGAAGAAATCTATATAGAACAGCTGGAAGGTTTTGCGTCCAGCGAAAACTCGGGTATGGTATGTAAGCTCAAGAAGTCTATTTATGGACTTAAACAAGCTTCACGAAGTTGGAATCTTTGATTCGAAGAGATTATTAGATCGTCTGGTTTTCTCAAGAAATATGAAGAATCATGTGTGTATCAGAAGGCCAGTGGAAGCATGGTCGTATTTTTAGTCCTATATGTTGATGACATCCTAATCATTGGGAATGATTTAGGTATGTTACAAAGCGTCAAAGCATATCTCTGTAAGAATTTCTCCATGAAGGACCTGGGAGAAGCTTCCTATGTTTTAGGGATAAAACTCTATAGAGATAGACAAAAGAAGCTGATTGGCTTATCCCAATCAACGTACATAGATAAGCTCTTGGAACGGTATAATTTTGGTAACTGTAAGACAGCAAACATACCGTTTAAACATGAGATTCATCTTTCAAAGAAGATGAGTCCACAAACAGAGGATGAGAAGGTTAGAATGTCTAACCAACCTTATGCTTCGTATTTGGGTAGCATAATGTATGACATGTTATGTACTCGGTCTGATATCAGTTTCGCTGTTAGCGTAACTAGTCGATATCAGTCCAACCCAGGTAATGACCATTGGATGGCCATTAAACATATCCTCAAGTATCTTAAAGGTACTAAGGATAAGTTAATAATTTATGGAGGAAACGAACTGCAAGTTAACGGGTATACGGATTCCAATTTCCAATCGAATCCCGATGATAGAAAGTCTACATCTGGGTTCGTATTTACTCTTAACGGATGTGCAGTTTGTTGGAAGAGTTCCAAACAGGGGTCAATAGCAGATTCCACCACTGAGGTGGAATATATTGCAGCTTCTGAAATTGTAAAGGTGGCTGTGTGGATAAAGAACTTTATCACAGAATTGGGAGTTGTCCCCAGTATCGAGAATGTGATTTCGTTATACTGTGATAATACTGGAGCCATTACGTAAGAAAAGAAACCGATGACGCATCAAAAGTCGAAGTATGTGGAATGAAAGTACCACATCATTCGAGAGATTGTGTCGCGATAGGACACTGTCGTGTGCAAGGTTCCGAGTGAAGATAATGTAGCAGACCCGCTGGCGAAGGCCATACCTCCGAAGTTGTTTGATAAACACCTGGAGTCGATGGGTATTAGATATAATCTATATTGGCACTAGAGCAACTTAGAGATTTTGTTGGGGTTGGTGCTCAGAGCGCCAATTCTCGGTTGTATTTCTTTGAGAATACTACTGTAAAACATTATTATTATGAATAATATAAGCAGTTTATGTAATATAATATATCTTTTAATATGGTAAAGACGTAATGACCTTAGAATGACTAGTCGTGATGCTGTTACAAAAGCGTCGCAACTGACATTGAGTTGTATCATGACGTTGTCATTCTTAGACATTTCTTGGTCAAGGTTTACACTACTTGGTCAGTAAAGTAAACCCATTGAGACTGGTACATGTCGTATGCTGGAATATATGATTCCAATGGTTTCTCAATGAACTATAAGTCTTGGAGACTAGTATAGACGTGTAGGTGTTTATAGCGGATAAACACTGAATGACTCACCGAAGATTCTTAATAGATGGTACACCAACGTCAATAAGAATCTTCTCGGGTTGATTAGCACTTGTGATTCTTCGACTTGAGATACCATTGTGGGCGCATGAGACATCTGTTATTGTTCTTAGAACATACTAAGGTCTCTAAGTTGTGATTTGTGTGTGAATGAAGAAGATTAGTTGCGGAAAAACTCACCTTGCTTGGTAGAGAAAGTTCAAAATTTTCTTTCTTTGTTGGATGTATTGAAGCTTCGAAGCTTGAGATCGAGTTCCAAACTCTCGGATTAGTCTCCCTATCACCTTCCTTTGACTCATTGAAGTGCTAGCTAAAAGGAATTTTGCAACCAAAACTCCATTGGAGAGAGTTTGGTTCACGCCCAAAGAGAGAAGAATAGAGAATTTTAGGTCCTGTGAATAGTAACCCATGACAACTTCCAAAGTTTGACTTGGTTTAAATAATAAGCTTGTGTGTTGAAATTGGCTTGAGTGTATCATAAGTAAAGCAAGCCTTACTATTAATAAATCAAAGCCATAAAATAAGTCCAACCACTTCCATCAAATGTCCAACAAATTGATGTAAGTGAAGTGGGTCCCACCACTTTTAAATTCCGAATTTAAGTCGGACAATCCAACACGCAACTTCGCTCGGGCCCGGATTCGTTTAATTCTGAATTAAACGAATTTTCCGTTGCGACTTTATTAAATCCAATTTAATTAAATAATAATGTCTCGCAATATTATTACGGAAGTCGCTTGTGAATTAATTTTAAATTAATTCGTTCGCACAAATTAAAATCCAATTTTAATTCCGCTTTGAAATCCAATTTCATTTAATATATCTAATATATTATTTTAGCCCAATTAAATAAATTAAATAGTAAAATCTAATTTCACCATTAAATTTATTTTGCCGATTAATTCCAAATTAATCGCGTTCTCTCTTCTCAACGAATTTAATCCCAGATAAATTCTTGACACAATTAATCCTAGATTAATTCTCTCTTTGATAATTAATTCTTAGATTAATTATTGTCGTAATTAATCCCAGATTAATTTTCTCTCTCATAATTAATGCCAGATTAATTCTGTTCGAGTCAAACATCATCGGTGAATCTTTGAGAGGCGACCCAAGAGATCCCTTGATATGTTGGCAGTAAATACGGTCATCGCACTATCCGAATACGTGCGTACCCGGTACCACGTTCCTATCGATTTACAAGACATGGTTGGCTTCTAGCAAAGCATTGTGCCTACCCAATTCTCCAGAAATATTCTTTAAAGGAATATGTAATCTTTGTCAGGCGTAGTATACGTAGTATTGTGTATTACGATCCAGTATTGGATGTCACATGCAAGGTTTGGGGCTGGAATTGTGTCTGCCTCATACGAAGCATATATCGGATCTCTGGTAACTAGTCTCTATAATCGGATAATCATGACCTTGTCATATTATCCCGATAGCTGCAGCATACAAGAGTACCAGTTCCATATCCTGCGTGATCATCATCTCCATATGACTGAAGTGATACTTCTATCTTGACATCACATCCAATACATTATGATTCTCAGTATACCCAAAAGAGGCGTACACAGAACTTGTTAAAATCCCAGACGACCAAAACCAAAGTATACTGATTGTCGCAAGTATTAGCGATGCAAGTCTCAGGTTAAGACCAAATTCACCTACCATGATTCGGACTCCCATAGACACATAGTCATACTACCAATGGGATTCTGAGGGGTCTATCCAGAGCGAAGCTGTTTCCGTACCATCGGTAAACACAACCTCCTATCACACTTGCAAAAATATCCAAAACTTAAATATATGAGAACTATGATGTTAAGCTTCCATAACACGCACAAGTGTAATACTAGTCTATTCCGCATTATTGATGTCCAATCTCGATAATACTATGACTAGGGATATTTAATGATTAAACCTTAGTGGATTAATATTGTCTCATATCTTATTAATCCGGTACTAATCATATGGACTTTTATCATTTATATATCCCGGTAATCCAATTACAAATGATAAAAGAGCAATTTCCTTTGTCACATATTTAATTTGTACAACAACACCATGTTCTGTACAAATAGTGATGCTATTGGTCATAATTGTCCAACAACATCTTCCACACTTAGATGCAGTCATGTCACCAATCTATTTAGATCAAACATCCGCCTGTTCGTTGGGTGTGGATAGATACTCAGGGTGTCCTGTATGTATCGAGATAAGATCCGTCATTTTTGTGTACAGAGCATAGATAGTCCATATGATTAGCAATCAGATAAAAACCATGGGCCTGTGGTACACTTTAGAAGTCAGTTCTAAGTGTTCTCTTTTAGAGATTGCTAATAAAGACGTCGAATGGATTGTCCCCATAGAGATTTGACGTTTACATCTATATCTTTGGGATATATCCGGATACCTGTGACGGATGAATTATACATTTTCCATGACCTCGACCTGTATGATTCAGCGAGTTTATCTGTGGTCGTCATAATTTACGGGTGGATAAATTATGGACACGAAATTGGATTTCGTGACAGATATGCATGAATCTAGAGAGTCTCACTAATGAAATATACTCGTAGAGCACTAGGGCAATAATTATATTTAATATTGATTATTTATAAAGTCGTTTAAAGGTTAAACGAAAAATACATGTGTAGGGACCCGATAGTCATTTCCTAATTTTTTTGTGTATTTGCATTTAATGATGGATTAATTCAAATACACATTAATTGTCAAATTTAGATATTTGAATAATATCATAAATATATATGCATTTGATATTTATTGTAAATATAATACATATATTTGATATATTTGTAATTAATTAATTAATTAATTAATTAATTAATTATTAAATGATTAAATTAATTAAAATATAAATATTTTAAAGTTATGATATATACTTTAATGACTTAGTTGCAATTGTTGACTTGGTTGAATATATCATTAAAGTTCAATGATCATTAAAACAAGTTGGCAAGTTTGTTATTAAATGAAACAAAAAGAAAATATCTTGATATTTTAATATACCCATTTTCGGCCATGCCCTAATGTAGGAGGTATATATTGTTTCTTTTAATTTAGGGTTTCATAAACCTTCAACACTTATAAAAAAACTCCATTGATAGAGAAAAAAGAAGCTTGAGAGAAAAAAAAAAAAAAAAACAAGAAAAGCTTGGATTTTTAGTAAGTTCCTCCAACTTACTATTAGAGAGGAAAATATTCCTTTTGTTCTAGGCTACATACTATGATGTTCTCATGTTTTTCTATTCTTTATTCTTTGTGTTTTTCATTGGATGAAAGTTTGATGATAGGGTTATGCATGTATAAAGATCATAGAATGTTACTAATGAGTTAATAAGCATTCTTTTGATGGTTTGAGAAACTTGTTGTCATTCTAGAGTTATTGACCTACTCTTAAATGACCTAGATTTGTTCTTTAGTTATTTCATTGTGGTGAGGCTTGATTGGTGTGGAAGAAACATGATTGAAATGTTGGATTTTACTAATTTGGTCTAATTTATCCAATTTGATGAAATTGAAAAATTAGGGTTTAAGACCACTTCCAAATTTGAGGCTTTTCATTTATGTTGTGTATTTGGATGTGTATATGATGCATATAAAATCTTATGTTGATTGGATTTCATCTTAATGTGTTTTGAACACAAAAGGAACAAAATGCACAATTTGGCCATGTAGGGAGGCTCTCGGCCTTGGGCACGAATTTGGGGTTTCATTTTGTAATTTGATTTTTGATGTGTGTGACATGTTAAAATCATCTTAATAATGATTTGGAATCATCCAAAATTGTTTCGAACAATTTAGGACTAAAATGAACAAAATGCAAAATTTTGGGGCAATTTGGTAATTACACAAAAATTTGATTTCGTGTGTAATATTTCATATTTAATAATTGGGTAATTAAATAAATAAGTTTATTTAATTGATTCGAGAAAAAATTTTGAAATCGGAAAATTTTGATTTTCCACTGTTCTGCTGCGTTACCGGATTTCGCCATAAAACCCCCTTCACAAACATATGAATTTAAGGCAATTAATCTAAAGTTATTTAGTGAATATGATTCTTACTCAATATTAAACTTCCAAGATTCCATCTTGATAGAATTAGTCTGTGGGAGTAATTGAATCTTATATGATTTGATTCGTTGATATTAAGTGTTACCGAATTAGTTTTCAATACTCTTGGGGTTATGCTCCAGTAACACTAATTCATCTCTTTATTTAAGGTTTCATTCGTTCCTACAGTTACATATATGATATGTATAGTAGAAAATTCGAATCTTGAAAGTCTGAGATTTGAAACTTTCTTTTGTATAATTGTTATATAATTGAAAGTACTTACGCCCCGGAGGTACAAGTAAAAATTTATCATTTATTCTATTTATTAGAATATTTTATTCTATTTGATAGAATATTTCTTCTACGATCCCGGGAAATAAATTTATTTTATTACTTGGTGTGTAATATCAGATGTTAGTAATTGTAGAAAAGACTTGACTTACTGAAGTCAAATGTGAAAGTGATAAACTGTAATGGAACTACGTAATTAATAAGATGAAAAGACCCTTAGACAACTTCCGTATAAATTCAATAGGATGTCAGAATCATTTGCGAAGTATTTGATACTTATTGGTTCTGTTGTTTTCTTATTGAAGAAAATTATCCTATAACTTATAATGGGAGCGATATTTGATATCGATTTCGGAAGTTAGCATTGATCTATAGATCTAAAATTATTCCTAGCTTACTACGATTAAGTTTTGAACTTGATTAAGCTTTCGTTATGAATAGTTCATAAAATGTGCAAATTATTTGCGCAGCAAAAGCAAAGTGAGCTTGTTAAAGGTTTGACATTTACAGTATGACAGTGAGAAAGGTTATGCTCAATAATCTATTATAGATTCTGAGAAAACTTGTCTCTAGTCGCACTAATTGAACAATTAAAAATATGTTGGTTAATGTTGATATTAAACTATGTATTTTGGCTAAAGAATGCAAAGTGATGTTCTTGAGTGATTTCTTCGAATGAGAGATCCGTCGTGATTTCTTTATTTGAAGAATTCATTCTAGAATGGCTCTGGAGTTTGTATTATGCTAAGATCACAATTTGATATACTAGCTTATAGAGCCTATTGTAGACTCAGGTAAGCTTTCCGTTCTCTAATTTTGATTACAGTTAGATTGTCTGATTCTATCAAAGCATAGAGAATACATATTTGTTAGTAGGGTCAGTGGGAGCGTACAAATTTCTTTCTAGCATTATATATATCATAAGTCTTCTTTTCTCCGTGAAAAGAGTATGAGTAGTCTCCGTTATATTTGATATAAAGTTTCATATATGATATAAAACTAAGAGACTTGTGAGATACTCCCATTAGTCTCGTATTAGATATGATCTAATAGAGGACACAATAAGACTATCTGTATGACAGTTAGTAAAACTGTTTGACAACTAACATGTCTTTTATATATATAGTATTCATCTTTCATAAAAGATGATTCATTTGTCGAAAGAGAGATTGATTAGAATGTCTAGTCAATCTTATGCATCATAGGATGATGGTGTAATGAATACTATATTATGTGTGATTAAAGATATCAATTTAATCGTAATTGTTACTAGTTATTTTGATATGTTGCAGACCATATGATGGGTCTTCAAACATGTTCTTTGTTATCTTAGAGATATTAAGAATGAGTTTCTTATTCATGGAAGAGATAAAGGCTAGACATGCAGGTCCAATTTAATAAATTCTAAATTTATTACAACAATTTCCAAAATTGCCTTCACCCATCTAATATCCATCCGATATACATTATTCATACAACACATCCATGTATTCACACAAAGCATGTTATTCAATCAATCTAATCCAATTAATTAATCTTTGAATTAAGTGATCATCCAATGTTCAAACAACGATTTGATTTGCGCGAGTCCAACTCGTTTAAGAATAAAGACTCAAAGTATGAATTCTTGAATTATATCGAACTACAATTTTAAATCCGATTTAATTTGTATTCAATACTAATTCTACATTTAATTCAAAATTAAATAATTACATTTTTAATTTGCCTTTACGACTTAGATTCTAAATCTAATCTAAATGGGTCTCAAAGCCCAATTAACATCCAATGTCAATTTAATTAAAGTCTAATGGGCTTTCAATTAATTTATTAAGGCATGGACTTTGGCAACCAAAGCCCAATAAGTAATCACCATTTGCCACAAAATTAATTTTGGCCCATTAGGCCCAATTAAATTTTAAAAGGCCCATTTATTATATTTGGACTCAATGGAATGGTTTAGGCCCAATTTGGATCCAATCCAATTGTCCTAAACCAACTTGGCCCAACCAAGCCCATTAGGCCCAAATACAACAATTTTAGCCCAATTCCAAATTAAGCCTAATTAATTAAATTCAAATATTCCAAATTTCACAATTTAATTAATTAAAGTGTATAGCCATAATTAATTATTCAAATTAACATTTCTAAAATACCAATTTACATAATTAATCATCATTTATTATTATCAATACATGTCCAACATTATTGAAACAAAATCAACTCATTTACATGCTCTAATGGTCACGGCAATCATGGTAATTTTTCATTAATTTTGATTTCAATCCAATTAAATCACAAATCAATTTATCCATGTATTTTAAACTCATCCAATGGTCTAAAAAATCAAAATCACCATGAGCTAGGGTTCATGTCCATTCGGCCAAGCCTAAAATTTTGGGGAAAATTAATCCAATTAATTTTTCATCAAATTGATCATGCATAACTCTAAGTTAACAATATATAAGCATACTCAAACAAACAATTTGATTAAATCATACTTAAATCAAAAATACCCAAATTTTAGATTAAGAACCCTAATACAATTCCATGCTCAAATAGGCTCATGATACCATTGTTGGGTTTCTAAGGTCAAACCAAGATCATTTCAAGCATAAAATCATGTGAATACGAAAAGAAGTATAGCGGAAATATACCCACTTTGATCGGTTATAGGATGTGTAGAAAATAAAGTTTTTGCTCTCTTTGAAGTTGAGTATCAAGCTCCAAGCTTTGATCTTTGATTCCAAGCTCAGTGGGAATGGTTTCCCTATCACCTTTGTATGATTCTTTGTGTGCTAGAAATGGAGAAATTTGCAACAAAATTCCCCTTTTTCTTCCTTGTGACTCTCGGCCAAGCCAAGATTTTGAGAGAGGGAGAGTGTTTTGGGCGTGAATGAGAAGAGAGGAGAGAGTGAGTGACTTGAGTGAAAAAGTTACTCAAATCAAAATGTCATATACCAAAATCATATTTGGTAAAAAATCACTTAAGTCAATCAAGTTGAGTGTAAAATAAGTCATCACCAACTCACCAAATTCCATCACCAAAAAGTGATGAGAATGACAAGTGATGTAACTTGTGGGCCCCACTTGAATTCAAAATCCGAGTGGGCCTGCAAACACATCCCGGGCTCGGGTTCGTTAATTCCGAATTAACGAATTTTCCGTTGCGACGTAAGTAAATCAAATTTAATTAAATAATTATGCCTAGTAAAATTACTATTAAAGTCGCTCGCGAATTAATTCTAAATTAATTCGTTCGCCCGAATTAAAATCCAATTTTAATTCTGTTATGAAATCTAATTTCATTTAATATATCGAATATATTATTTTATCGATTAATTCTGAATTAATCGTTCTCTCTCTTCTAATAGAATTTTATCCCAGATAAAATCTTGCCGTAATTAATCCTAGATTAATTTTCTCTCTCTTCTAATTAATCCCAGATTAATTATGTTCGAGTCATACGTCATCGGTGAATCTTCGGGAAGCAACCCATGAGATCCCTGGATATGTTGGCAGTAAATCTGGTCGTCAGACTATCCGAACACGTGCGTACCCGGTACCATTTTCTTACCGATTTACGAGACATTGTTGGCTTCTAGCAAAGCGACATGCCTACCCAATTCTCCAGAAATATTCTTTAAGGAATATATCATCTATGTCAGGCGTAGTATACATAGTATTGCATATTGCGATCCAGTATCAGATGTCACATGCAAGGCCTGGGGCTGGAATAGTGTCTGCCCCGTACGAAGCATATATCGGATCATAAACAACTAGTCTCTATAATCTAATAATCATGACATTGTCATATTATCCTGATAGTTGCAACATAATATAGAACCGGTTATGTATCCCTACGTGATCATCATCTCCATATGACTGAAGTGATACTTCCGTCTTGACATCACACCCAATACACTACGATTCTCAATAAACCCAGAAGAGGCGTACACAGAACCCGTTAAAGTCCCGGACGACCAAAACCAAAGCGTATTGATTGTCGCAAGTACTAGCGATGCAAGTCTCAGGTTTAGACCAAATACACCTACCCTGATGTGGATTCCCATAGACACATAGTCATACTATCAATGAGATTCTGTGGGGTCTATCCAGAGCGAAGCTGTTCCCGTATCATCGGTAAACACAACCTCCTATCACACTTGCATAAGTATCAATATTTAAATATATAAGAACTATGTTGTTATGCTCCCACAACGCGCACAAGTGCAATAACCCCTTATAAACCGGTGATAATGTAATTCATCACAACCCCAGATAACTAACTTAGTTACGACACATAACTAGGGCTAGTAAAAACTTAAATAAATAAAAGACATAAAGTAAAATGCTGAAAAGTAAATAAATAAAATTACAATAAAAGAAAATGTTAGGGCTAGAGGATCTACTTTTATCACTATTATTTTAGATATCTCCCTTAATACAATATATTAACTAGTGTGATATTACCAACCAGCCATATATGCGGTAACCTGATTAAGTCAAATTAAGTCCAATCGACCATAAAGGCGGTATCATTATTTGTCTATAAACCAGCCATATAGGCGGTAATTACCAACCGACCAACCAGGCGGTATCCATGCTTAGTCAGGTTAAAACCAGTTTATAATTGATTACCAACCGACCAATATAGCGGTATCCCTATTAAGTCAAATTTTAAATAGTGAATATATTATAATTAAGGGAGATTAATCTAAATAGCAGTATTAAAAGTTTTACCTTTCACCCTAGCATGGGGAAGTTACCTCCCCATAGCTGAATAGTAAAAACTGAAAAAGTAAAGAAAGTAAATTACTATTACAGAAAGTAATTAAAATTAATTACAAAATTAAAATTTAAAAGAAAACTAGATACAAACTCCTTATTTATTCAGAGAATTACAGAGAGACATCTGAAACTGAAATTTCGAGCTGAATTTATAGGCGTCTATAAGCCTCACGCGTTGCGACGCGTGAATTACTATTGTGTCGCGACACTGCCATATGTCAGTCGCTGATTGGCTGCTTCGGATTCTTATCTACTGACGTGGCATTTTGGATGATTAACTCAATAATTGTGCTGACGTGGCGCTGACGTGGCTATGACTTGGCGACACGGGTCGACGTGGATTGTCGGCACCATAGGATTGTGACACATGACATGCAATGATTGGCTGATGATGACGTGGCAATGACGTGGCACATTGACTTGGCATGTTGCTGATGTGGACGCCTATGTGGCTGATATGTGGCGATGGCGATTGTCGGCACCATAGGATGATGACACGTGGCACGGTGCACGTTAACGAATCGACTGTGATGTTGACACGTGGCACGGCGCACGTTAGCAAAGTCCGGCGCACGTTAGCAAGTCAAACTTCTCAGATTCTGACACGTGTCACCGGCGCATGTTAGCAGATTCCGGCCGCGTTAGGTAGACCGGGCCGGCGGTTCGGTTCGGTTCTGAACCAGAACCGAACCGTCCGGTTCCGGTTCCATTCGGTTTTTTTTTCCTTACTTTTTTGAAAATAAAAGTTAAATTACAAATAATTACATTAAATTATTTTTTTTGAAAATAATTACCAATAAAATTACATAATTACAAATAAAATTATGTAAATTACAAATTACGTTAAATTACATTACATAATTACACTAAATTACAAATAAAATTATTATCTAAAAAATTAAAAAAATATATTATTTTATAAATTCAAACCGGTTCCAACCGGTTCGGCTAGGGGAGGAACCCTAACCGAACCGGTTAGGTTCCGGTTCGGTTCTGGTTCCGAACCGGAACCTTGGCCGGGTCTAACGTTAGGTGTCGCGACGCGTGAAATGATGATTTTGCCATTTTGTATGTTTTTCACTGTTTTGTCCCCAAATCACCTCCAGAATGTCTTGAAACTTTATTTATCTACAAAATAACACAAAACACATCAAAATATTCACAAAACTCAAGAATCTATACAAAATATTAGGTCAAATGAGTGGAAAATAGTGATAGATTTACCACTCATCACACCCCCAAACCTAACATTTTGCTAGTCATCGAGCAAAACACAAATAATATAAACATCTTTAAAATAAAATTAAACTAAGCCACTTTCGTAGGGATCACGGTTGCATTTAGCGTATGCAACAAGCCTTTAAACCCCTAGGTGTCCCTAGTGGACGAGTTGTAGTCTCGTGAGGGTTTACATCAATGATACCCACAAACATTTTACAAAAGTAAAAAGATAGTAAAACTAATGCACACAAAAACAAAAAGACAAGAGAAAAGAGAATAAAGAAGTTAGTGACTAATCATGTGAAACTTCTACTCCAAGTTACTAGTTGTTTTCTTTCTTTCTAAATTACCGAATAAATAAATTCACCGATTGTATTTACCATTCTCCATATACACATGCAACAAAATATTAATCAACTCATTTTGCCCACAATAGTCACAAGTGCAATTGAGAAGAGAGTAATATTTTTGTCCTAAAGTTTTATTAGAATTCATACCTTTTTGCAGCAATGAAATATTTTTTCTGATTTTTATTTTATTTTTCTTTATTTTTGATTTTTTTTATTTATATACAATATCTTTTGTCTATGTAGCGAGCTTTGAGTCAGTGACTCCAAAACCAGTTGGCTTTAGGGCACTAGGTGTTAAGACACCCATACGGACTTAATTACTTAGACTTCAGATATATATATTTTTGCAACATCTTTGATCCATTAGCGAGCTTTGGGCTAGTGACTCCCAAACCAATTGGTTTTAGGGCACTAAGTGTTAAAACACCCTTACAGACTTAATAACTCGGATCTCAGACGTTTTTTTTTATCCTATCGTTTTTCATAAATGCTTCCTCCAATTAAACTAGAGCACTGAATATTACAAGCTTTTCAATTACAACTCATGTCCGTATGTTACCATGCACGTTAATAATACATGTCAAGTGAGCATATGAAGATCCATTTTTAGTCAATTTTATGGAGAATTCACAAATTAAATAATTCAAAAGGAAATAAACAAAAATTAACTTGTTCCGAAATAGGTTTTAGATACGTCTCAGGAGTGGAAACTCCTTACACAGCTATCTCACACCAATTTCACCCGATTAATCAAATTAAAAACACAAAATATTTTTTTTGTAAAAATTTTCAATTTTTTTTTGTATTTTCCGAAAAATTTTGGACTAAATATAAAAAAAATACAAACAAGATACTAATCAACTATTCCCCACCCCAAACCTAAATGAGACATTGTCCCCAATGTCATAAACAGTAGAAGAAAAGTTTAGAAGATAGTACCTGGTTAGATGAAATTCTACATCTAAATGGGAAATTAAAGGTTAAGATCCAGATTAATCAGATGCTTCTTACCACGATCATCATCGAACTATTTTATCTTGGAAATGATAGGGTCAATTTATGGTTCATAGGCTAAGATTTGGTCAATTAAATCCTGGGCAGTTCTGGCAGTGAAGAGGAGTTCTTTTAAAGGTTTTGACACGAATCCATGTCTCCGGGCATCATCAAGAAATATACAAAGAAAATCATAAAATCCTTCTGCGTTGATCAATCCAATTGGTTTCTGGTGTATGTTCAAGTTCGCCCAAGATAGCACTGTAAAAATCTCCTCCAACGTACCCAAACCACCTGGCAAAGCAATAAAAAGCATCAGCACGATTAATCATTTCCACTAGACGTTCAGACATACCAGGCATGATCAGTTCTTCTCTGTTTGATGATCCTATAAAATCTGCCTCTGCCAAAGGTTTTGGGATGATTCCCAGAATTTGATTGCCTCCATCATGTACGGCCTTTGAAACGATCCCCATTAGTCCAAGACTGCCTCCGCCATATACTAGGTGCATATTCTTCTCAGATATGACTCGTCCCAATTCTTGTGCTGCTGCTACATATTGTGGCTTAGTACCAACACTAGTACCATAAAAGACACATATATTTACAACTCGTCTTCTTGAAGTAGCTTCCATTTTATGTATGTTTCTTTTCTCAAATCTAGATGCCTTCAAAAGTGCAAAGATGAGTTGAATTTATAACACCTGAAAAGGGTTAGTAATAATAGCACTAATATCTTCCAAATGACGATTAGTAGCAAAACAGTAAATCATGAAAGGTCAAAAAGGGTATCGATCTTGTCGGAGAAAATAAAAGAAAACAACAAAACAAATTACAATTATTAGGAAAAGACAAAGAGATATAATATTTACAATAATTCACGGCTTGATTGACGTATATGCGACATGGACAAGCTTCCCATCCAATTTTATTAAAAATTGGCAAACATGGTCTTTTTGAGTCAGATTCCCAAGACTTAACTGTTGTCTTTCTCTTTGGAATTGTGTATATAACACGTGAATTTCGTGATACACATATCCACTGGGATGCGTCTCAATAGTTTTAGATATGTCATCCAAAGACTCATTACTCAAGCCATCCCTAATGAAATTAATCTTATCTTCACGGTTATCATACACCATTCCTAAAGAACGACAACGAGTATCACAAAACATGCGAGCACATTTATAGCATACACCCATTCTTTTAGCTATTCTCTTTTTAGCATAGGTGTTTTTTCCTAAACCAGGCAGATGTGAAATAAAAGAGTCAGAAGACTCACCTGCCAATCGGACCAGTGCTTCAATAATCCAACGAATGTCAGTTGGGATACCTTTGATCATCAATAGTCTCATTCGTTCTATGCGAGCTTTGTAAACTTTCATCAGAATGTTTTGAGGGAGAGAAGGAAATTGCTTGTGAAGATTTGCGAGAACGTCTTCCATCTTGAAATGACTTTACCTGCAAAAATTAAACACACAAAAATAAAACACACCAGATCACAATATATACACAAATTGCATGGGTTGCCTCCCTACGAGCACTAAGTTTAACATCGTCAGCTAGACGTGACTTCTCGAACGTTAGGCCGGATCTGAGAGTGTGACACTTTCTTTTTGTCGCTCAAATGATTATCCCTAGTAGTGCTTGACACGCTGACTGTTAACCTTGAATGTTTCGTTGGTGTTGGGATCCAGTAACTCAACAGCTTTATATGGTAAAACCTGAGTGATCACAAATGGACCTGACCACCTTGATTTCAACTTTCTAGGGAAAAGTTTTAACCTTGAATTGTACAACAACATCTACTGCCTTGGTTCCAGTTGTCTGCGCACTATTTTTCGGTCATGCCATTTCTTGGTCTTTTCTTTGTATAATTTGGCATTCTCATAAGCCTGCAGGCGAAATTCCTCCAATTCGTTGAGTTGGTGAAGTCGTTTCTCTCATGCAGCTTGTGGATCAAGATTCAACTTCTTCAGTGCCCAGTACGCCTTGTGTTCAAGCTCAACTGGCAGATGGCATGCTTTCCCAAACACCATACGATATGGGGAAATACCAATGGGTGTCTTGTAAGCTGTCCGATAGGCCCATAATGCGTCATCCAGTTTTGTAGACCAGTCCCTCCTTGTTGATCCGACGATTCTTTCCAAGATTCTTTTGATCTCCCTGTTTGAAACTTCAACCTGTCCATTTGACTGAGGATGGTAGGCAGTGGCAACTTTATGAGTAACTCCATATTTGGATAGGAGCGCATCGAAATATTTATTGCAGAAATGTGTGCCACCATCACTGATAATAGCCCGAGGCGTTCCGAAGCGAGTGAAAATATTCTTTTTAAGGAATTTGATCACCACTTTTGAATTTTTTGATGGCAGTGCGATTGCTTCAACCCATTTGGAGACATAGTCTACAGCAACCAGTATGTACAAGTTTCCGAATGAAGGAACAAAGGCCCCATAAAATCAATACCCCACACATCGAATATCTCCACTTCCAGAATATTTTACAGAGGTCTTTCATTTCTCCTTGAAATATTTCATGTTCTCTAGCACCTGTCACATTGAAGAGAAAACAAGTAAGCATCTTTAAAAAGAGAGGGCCAGAACAAACCTGATTGTAGGACTTTGGCTGCAGTTTTATTTCCGCTGAAGTGTCCGCCATATGGTGATGAATGACAATGTTGATAATCATTGTTGACCTCCTCCTGTGGAACACACCGTCTCAATAATTGATCAGCACATCGTTTGAACAGGTACGGGTCATCCCAAACATAGTGCTTGACTTCTTTGAAGAACTTCTTTCATTGTTGAGTTGTCCATTCCAACAGCCATTTTCCCGAGACTATATAATTGACATAGTCAGCATACCAAGGAGCATCATGTTGTTTCATGGCAAATAGATGTTCATATGGAAAAGTTTATTTGATTGTCAGTTCTTTGCCAGCTATTTCTCCATTCTCAAGCCTCGATAAATGATCTGCCACCTTGTTTTCTGTCTCTTTCCTGTCTCTGATCTCCACGTCAAATTCTTGTAGTCGAAGTATCCAAGGGATCAATTTGGGTTTGGCATCTTTCTTCGTGATCAAGTATTTGATTGCTGAATGATCTGTGTAGACCACCACTTTGGGACCCAGCAGATAGGAGCGGAATTTGTCAAAAGCGTACACAACTGCGAGCAACTCATTTTCAATGGTTGTGTAGTTGAGTTGAGCTTCATTCAAAGTTCTGTTGGAGTAGTAAATGGTGTGGAAAATCTTTGCTTTGCGTTGTCCCAAAACTACACCTACAGCAAAATCACTAGCGTCACACATTACCTTAAATGGAAGGGTCTAGTCTGGTGCTATAATGATAGGAGCAGAAACCAGCTTCTGTTTTAGGATCTCAAAAGCTTCCTGGCATTCTTTGGTGAAGTTGAAAAGCACATCCTTCTCCAGAAGATTGCACAAAGGTTTAGCAATCTTGGAAAAGTCTTTGAAAAATCTCATGTAAAAACCTGCATGTCCGAGAAAGCTCCGAATCCTTTTGACAGATGTTGGTGGAAGTAGTTTTTCAATTGTTTCAATCTTTGCTTTGTTTACCTCGATCCCCTTTTGTGAAATCCATTGTCCCAGAACAATGCCTTCCTGCACCATGAAGTGACATTTCTCTCAATTGAGTACCAGGTTGGTATCTTCGCATCTTTGTAATACATGTTCCAGATTTTGCAAGCAGTGGTCAAAAGAGTCTCCAAACACAGAGAAATCATCCATAAAAATCTCCATACTCTGTTCCAGCATGTCTGAGAAGATGGCCATCATGCAACGCTGAAATGTGGCAGGGGCATTACATAATCCAAATGGCATTCTGCGGAAAGCAAAAATACCATACAGACATGTAAATGTGGTTTTCTCTTGATCTTCTGGTGCGATGGAAATCTGATTGTACCCCGAATATCCGTCCAGAAAGCAATAAAACTCATGTCCCGCCAGTCTTTCTAGCCTGATCAATGAATGGCAGCAGAAAATGGTATTTCCTTGTTGCTTTGTTCAGTTTCCGGTAGTCCATGCATACTCTCCATCCAGTCACCGTTCTTATTGGAATCATCTCGTTCTTTTCATTTGTGACTACAGTTATTCCTTTTTTCTTCGGTACACACTGCATAGGACTTACCCAAGTGCTGTCTGAGATGGGGTAAATGATGCGAGCATCCAACCATTTGATGATTTCTTTCTTCACGACCTCCTTCATGATTGGATTTAGTCTTCTTTGATGCTCCACTGTGGATTTGTACACATCGTTCATCAGAATCTTATGCATGCAAAATGATTGACTAATGCCTCGAATGACTAATGCCTCAGCAACTTTTTTTTCTGCTCCAATGTTAGTGAAGAAGAAATAATAACAGGTAATTCAGATGAGTTTCCAAGGAATGCATACTTGAGATGGCTCGGAAGTAGCTTCAGCTCCAGCTGTGGTGGTTCTTCAATTGAGGGCTTGATTCGCTCCTTCTTCGGGAGTTCCAGACTTCCAACTGGTGGTGTCGATTTGAAGCGAAACGGCTTGTCCAAATAGTTGATACATTCCAGAATTTCAGCATCTAGCTCGCTGTCAGTCATGTTGGTGATGCAAGCTTCAAGTTTGTATGTGGGAGGTGGTACTGCATCAGTATCCTGGATGATACTATCAACAACATCAACTCTGAAACATTCTTCCATTTTTTCATCACTTGGGAATTTCATGGCTTTGAAAACATTAAAGGTAACTTCTTGGTCCTGCACTTCCATGGTTAGTTCTCATTTTTGCACATCAATCACAGTTCTACTTGTAGCCAAGAATGGTCTCCCAAGAATGATATGAACATCTTTGTCTTCCTTCATGTCAAGGATAATGAAATCTGTTAGGAGAATGAGTTTATCGACTTTGACCATCACATCTTCAACCACTCCTCTCAGAAATGCGAGTGTTCGATCAGCAAGTTGCTGAGAGACTGAGGTATGCATTGCTTCTCCAATTTGTAGTTTCCTGTAAATAGAAAAAGACATCAAATTAACACTTGCACCTAAGTCACATAAAGCCTTACCGATATAATGTTCTCCAATGGTGCATGGAACAGTGAAACTGCCAGGATCTTTCAACTTTGGGGGAAGTTTCCTCTGAATGATGGCGCTGCATTCTTCTGTCAATGCTATTGTCTCGTAATCTCCCAATCTCCATTTTTCGTGAAAGAATGTCTTTCATGAATTTGACGTAGCTGGGCATTTCTTCCAAGGCTTCTGCGAATGGAATGTTGATATGCAGCTTTTTGAACACTTCCAGGAATCGAGCAAACTGCTTGTCCAGTTTGTTTTTCTGAAGACGCTGACGAAAAGGTGGAGGTGGAGTGATTTGATCTTTTTCCTTTGCTTATTTTTCTTTTGCTTATTTTTCTTCCATCTGTGGGACTGCATCTTTTGGAATTTCTTTAATAGTTACCTTGATTCCAACATATTTATTGATCTCAGTGCCGCTTTTCAAGGTAATGGCTTGACATTGTTCCTTCCCTCGGTTCCTTGGATTTGGTTCTGTGTTGCTGGGAAGATTCCCTGACGGTCTGTAACTTTGAGCATTGGCCAATTGACCAATTTGATTTTCCAATGCTTTGATGGAAGTAGATTGGCTTTGAAAAATAGCATCATATACTGCTTGTTACTTTTTGAACATTTCTGCAATCCATTCTTTCATTTCTGGTTCTTTTTCAAACTCCTGGCCATTGTTCTGTTGCTGGAATCCAGGTGGTGGATAGTTCTTTTGCCCTGAATTATTGCTCCATGAAAAAATGGGATGATTCCTCCACCATGGGTTGTAGGTGTTATAATATGGATTGTTCCCATGTTTGTTGAAATTATTAACATAATTTACCGTCTCTTCAAGTTGGTTTGGTTCTGGTGCTCCTCCATATGGTGAACTTGTGGATCCAGTGCTGAGAGTCTCCATGAATTTGCATAGCTAATCCAGCTTGGCGTTAACTGCTGAATTGGCTCTAACTTCATAAATTCCAGCAATTCTTTTGAATCATGCTCCTTTCTGTTGGCCACAAGGAATTGTTGTTGGTCATTTCTTCGATTAGGTCCCAGGCTTGATCTTCTCCTTTTTGCCATCAAATCTCCTCCAGCAGCAGCATCAATTGTGGTTCTCATCAGTCCAGAAAGTCCATTATAGAAAGTTTGGACTTGAAGCCATTTTGGAATCTCATGGTGAGGACATTTCCGGAGCAAATCTTTGTACATTTCCCAAGCTTCGTAGAGAGTTTCCGAGTCATGTTGTACAAAGGATGTGATGTCATTCATCAGTTTTGCTGTTCTGGCTGGTGGAAAATACTTTGCAAGGAATTTGGTGGCAAGAGTGTTCCAAGTTGTGATGGAACCAGCTGGTAGTGAATGTAGCCAAGCTTTTGCTCTGTCTTTCAAGGAATATGGAAAAACCCGCAGTCTCATTGCTTCTTCAGCTCCTCGGTTGTAATTGAAAGTGCCGCAAACTTCCATGAAGTTGCTGATGTGGGTATTAGGATCTTCAGTTGCATTCCCTCCAAACTGCACTGACTGCTGAATCATCTGAATGCATGTTTTGATGTCACACGCATTTGCTGGTACAGGAGGAAGTACAATACAGGAAATGAAGTCGTCGACCACCGGAATGGTTCTTTCTCGAATGGGTATTGGTGGTGCAACTTCCAAAGGTTCAGGTTCCATGTTGATTAAAGCTTCTTGGCCTTCTCGCCTTTCCCTTCTCAACGGTCTGATGGTTCTTTCAATTTTTGGGTCAAGCGGTCGAAGTTCAAAGCTTCTGGTTCGTTTCATGTAGTGTCTGAGAACCTGAAACACAAAAAAACAGAAATAATAAGTAAAAAGAAATTAGATACAAGTAACGTATCTAACCCAAAACTAATAGTGAAAGATAAATAAGTCCCCGACAACGGCGCCAAAAACTTAACCGGTGCGAAATCACACGCGTATAACGCAAGCGCACGTATCGTTCAAGTAGTATAAAAAGTATCGATCCCACGAGGACTTAAAACCTAAGCTATTAATTTTTATGAGGCCAAATGATTATTAGTATCTAACAGATTGATTGATTGACTGGGTGATGACTTTAAACTTAAAAACACATAAATAAAATTACGCGAAAGTATGTTGAGGAAAATTCAAATTTATAAAACTATCCAGGGTTGTGATTTCTTTCCAATGTCTTTTTAAAGATAAAGTGGTTAATTCATGTTTGTGTAATATATCAGTTTACTAACCTGGAACACGAAATTATGCAAAAGCCTCTGTCGATGGTCAGATGCAAATACCCAGTATAACCCAATTGAACCATATGTCTATGTCAACCAAATTACCTGGATTTATTAAGATTAAGTTCCAATTATGGCTACCCCCGCCCGACAGGTATATGTCTATCCTGTAAGGAAATCTATTAAATGGTTATCTATCATCAAGGAAGATCGTGAGCTATTAAGTCTAGAGCTAAAACTAAAATTCCTTTGTCAAGTTATTTTAAGTTTACCAGATCAATCTTATTAATGGCCAGTTAACAAGAAGCATTAAGCTTAAGACTTAATAAGTAAACCTTTATATTACCCAAACTATAAAATAACCCATTATAAACCGGTGATATTGGAATTCATCACAACCCCAGATAACTAACTTAGTTACGACACATAACTAGGGCTAGTAAAAACTTAAATAAAATAAAAGACATAAAGTAAAATGCTGAAAAGTAAATAAATAAAATTACAATAAAAGAAAATGCTAGGGCTAGAGGATCTACTTTTATCACTACTATTTTAGATATCTCCTTTAATATAATATATTAGCTTGTGTGATATTATCAACCAACCGTATAGGCGGTAACCTGATTAAGTCAAATTAAGTCCAACCGACCATAAAGACGGTATCATTATTTATCCATAAACTAGCCATATAGGCGGTAATTACCAACCGACCAACCAGGCGGTATCCATGCTTAGTCAGGTTAAAACCAGTTTATAATTGATTACCAACCGACCAATATAGCGGTATCCTTGTTAACTCAAATTTTAAATAGTGAATATATTATAATTAAGGGAGATTAATCTAAATAGCAGTAATAAAAGTTTTACCTTTCACCCTAGCAGGGGGAAGTTACCTCCTCATAGCTGAATAGTAAAAACTGAAAAAGTAAAGAAAGTAAATTACTATTACAGAAAGTAATTAAAATTAATTACAAAACTAAAATTTAAAAGAAAACTAGATACAAACTCCTTATTTATTCAGAGAATTACAGAGAGGAAGGTACATCTGAAACTGAAATTTCAAGCTGAATTAATAGGCGTCCATAAGCCTCACGCGTCGCGACGCGTGAATTACTATTGCGTCGCGACACTGCCACGTGTCAGTCGCTGATTGGCTGCTTCAGATTCTTATCTACTGACGTGACATTTTGGATGATTAACTCAATAATTGTGCTAACGTGGCGTTGATGTGGCGATGACGTGGCTATGACTTGGCGACACTTGGCGATGTGGATTTTCGGCACTATAAGATTGTGACACGTGGCATGCAATGATTGGATGATGATGACATGGCAATGACATGGCACATTGACTTGGCATGTTGCTGATGTGGACGCCTACGTGGCTGACACGTGGATGACATGTGGCGATGGCGATTGTTGGCACCATAGGATGATGACACGTGACACGGTGCACGTTAGCGGATCGGCTGTGATGTTGACAATTGGCACGGTGTACGTTAGCAAAGTCTGATGCACGTTAGCAAGTCAAACTTCTCAGATTCTGACACGTGTCACCGGCGCATGTTAGCAGCTTCCGGCGCACGTTAGGCGTCGCGACGCATGAAATGAAGATTTTGCCCTTTTGTCTGTTTTCACTGTTTTGTCCCCAAATCACCTCCAGAATGTCCTGAAACTTTATTTATCTACAAAATAACCCAAAACACATCAAAATATTCACAAAACTCAAGAATCTATACAAAATATCAAGTCAAATGAGTGGGAAATAGTGATACATTTACCATTCATCAACTGGCCGAGCAACCAGTTTAGTTTTCCCTCTGGCCTCCACGGGAATCAGAGTGGTCAGCCGTTTTCGAGAACTTCCGGCTTCGTTCGGTCCGAGCCTCTTGGTTGCACCACTAAGCCATTCAAGGCAAAGAACATGGTCAGTCTATGAATTCAGGTAACTTCAATCATATTTGAATTAAACACACAAGTAATCTTTCTGAAGGTTAGTTGGAAGGTACCTAGCCGCCCCGGGGCCTGTGGGGGTGCGCTCCAGATAAGGCCTGACTCCACAAAGGCTGCATCATTGACTACTTTTCTCCAATGACCTGTGAGATTTCGGGCCATAATGATCCTGGTTCGGACCTCATGGGTAACTTTAGGAGGATCCCTCCAGCAGGCTGAGAAGGATTGGTGAGTTAGTATTTTGTCATAAAAGTTAAGAAAAGAAACTAAGGGTTCGGTTCCTAACCTCCCGCTCTGAAGACGTCTAAGACCTCTGTCTCATCCGAGCACGTTGGCCAAGTCTGTCCTCAATCGCCCGTAGCCCAAAACCAAGGGTCCTTGAAGTTTTTATTGGTCTGGGGGAGGTCCTTGATGAGGGCAAGGACGTCGGCATATGAAGAGAGGTAGTACCAACCGTGGTGCGACTTCGGGTTGGCCTTCAATTTGTATAGCCTCTTCAGCTCTTCAAATGTCGGTTCTCCGAGGCCTTCCTTGTGCCAGATCACATACAAGCCGGCCAGTATTCTCCAGCTATTCAAGTTTAATTGGCAGGGGGCATCTCCATCCTGGCTAGCATCCCAGCAAAATATGGTTGAATGGGCAGCCGGAGACTGCACTCGAAAAAAGAGGGAAGAATGGCCACCGAGCCGGAGTCAGGTTGGCTTGTACGCTCAAGCAGACTAGGGACCTCAAGAGCAATATCAATCGGGATTTCGTACTGATGGCGGAGTGCGCCCAAGGCCTCTTCCGTAATGGTGGAAGGTCGGTTCTTGTCCAAGGCAGAATAGTCTAATTCGCCCAGTTCAAGATCTTTCGAGGAATTTTGTGGTGATAGGTGTCGTTTTCTTCTTGAGAAGGGGTTGGGGTGGTATCTAGCTCCTCTAGGCTGGGTGCTCCAGAGCTGGAGGATGATTCTTCAATGCGAAGATGTTGAGGTTTTGCAAGTTTGGCCGAGGATGATTCGATGTCAGACATTCCTGACAACCGCAATGGATGGGAAGGTCAGTTAGTGGTTATGTTGAGGTACCGCGGGCTTGAAGAGTTACTCTGACTTTCGGGAATCTAGGCCTAAAGTCTCTAAATGTCCTAACAATGGCCACATCTAGTAAGTCTCTTCCTAAAAGCATCAAACCAAACACAACACACAGAAAACCCGAAACACATACATCCTACCCCACAGCCCATCCTCCCACCAGAAAACATATACATCATACACTCCACACCCTACCCGAAACATACTTCGCAACATGGGAAAAAGAAACAAACATGCTAGAAGGACTGAAGAACAAGCAGTAACAAGTAGACAAGCATTCACAAGCGACAAGCAGTTATGGTGGATTACAATGAATAAAAGGAAAGGGGTCGAGCATAAACTTACTTGGTTTAAGTAGATGTATTGACGGTTGATTTGATCGGGCTTGATGATTGCTAGTCTTGGGAATGACGAGAGCTCTACTACTTTGAGAATTCAGATTTTCGTAAAAGAGAGAAAGAAGCGTTGCTTGGCATTTTTATAGTCAGCTCGGGGAATTTCTGGCCGATTATTTTGGTTTTTGGCGGGAGGACCACAGATGTTTGACAAGTGTCACGCTCGGGTTAAACCCTAGAGATGATTTGATGGGCATTTAAAGAGGATATGATGGCTTGCGATTCTCGATGGACGGCTACCAGAAGGGTAAAAGGGACATTTTCTTTGAATTGGAGAGACGTTTGAGAAGACGACATAATTGTTAGTGACCGAGCACATGAAGATGACCGAGGATCATCTGCTTGAGGGTCGAGTTCCCGGCACCAACTCACACACTCGTTGGAACCGAGAACTAGGGGACAGATGTTGATAGTGATTTTTGGGACTAAGATATCTGAACAGTTCGGCAAGGGCAGAGAGAGAATTTTCCTCATTGGGAGGACTAGTGCTCGGGGTTGTATTGGTCGTTTCTCAACTAGACTTAGAGATCGAACTCGGTTTCCTGATCTAACCGACCAGAACACACAGTATGGTACAGATTCAGAGACCGACCACATCAGCACAGAGACCGACCACAATAGCCCAGCAGCTCAGCTCAGTTCTGTTTCACCTTCGGTACCACAGCAGATGGGTTGGAAGTCAGGGTCAGGACGGGAGCAGTTTGGGCAGTTCGGTAGATCATTTGACCGACCTCATGGAGAACTGACGAGTGATCAGGGTAGTTTGGACTTTTGTCTTTATCATGTGACGCTGTTCGAGAACACTTTACAGGCTGGCTTCGTTATATTGCATGTGGCAGAAGATAAGGCAGAGTGATGTGACAAGCCGTTAGATGGCAGAACTCACTTTCGACGATGACAGTTTTGGGGCGGAGAGCCCGTCAATCAACCGGAAGTTCACGTGGGTGACGTCATTAAAGCAGGGGAATAGTGTTGTAACTCCTTGAGTATATAAAGGAGAATCAGTTTCATTTGTAGGGATAGCGAAATTAATAGCATAATTTTGTAAAAGGAAGAGAATATTGCTTGTAAAAACACCACAAACAAACAGCTCGGTTTTCTTCAATTCTGTCCATAAACAGGTCGGCCGAGTTCGTTTTGGCAATAAAAACAACCCCCACTTTGTTTCCGTGGACGTAGGTTGGACTTGCTCCGCCGAACCACGTTAAATACTCTTTGTCGACCCCCTGTGTTTTTCTTGCCTTCTTGCTACATTTGCTTTTAGTCTCCCATAACCAAACAAAATCAAGGTTGAAGGAGGATTGTCTCGGGAGGGTTATCTTGAAACTGCCCCTGAGACGAAAATCACCGGTCAACAAGATCATTTCCCCTCGGGCTTAGAAGAATATGTTACATCAGTTGAAGAGCCAACCACCGGAACTCTTGTCATTCCCTTATCAAAACCAATAGCCTTTCCTCTGGGGTTGTAAAGCTAGTTCCTTCCAAGGATGCACTTTTGTTAGCCTCGCAAAACCCCTATTAAGTCCCCAAAGATAGAATAGGATCAACCATCAGAGCGCCATCCTTGTTGACTTCTACCTCAGTGTCTACTGCTCCAATGGCATCCAAACTCCCCATGTCAGCTGTGATTAGGGCCAAAGAATTCCGTTGTTGCTGCTTCCAATTCGACATTTCTAAACTGTACTCATCAATCCTATCAATTAGCCCTTGAGACATAGCCACAACAACATGCTCCCTTATATAAGAAGCCTCCTTTTTTTCCTACCTGATTCCATGTTTCTCATATGAAACCCATGGCTGCCTGTCTGATAAGGAGGAGGGTTCCCCCATCTCCATTTCCCCCTTGGTATTTCCAATTCCCAGTTCACTAGTCTCCTCATTGCTATCCCCACTCCTCCTGGACCAGCCCCAAGGGTATCAGCTAGAACCAGTATCCCTTTGCTTTCTTGCCCTACAACACATGACCTCTGCTCACCCTTTGCCTTCTTTTCAATCGCTTTCCCTGCCTCGCAATTGTGCCCATACACACAACCTCTTGCATACCTCTCCGGCTCCCATTCATAATCCACACCAATGCATATGGGATCAATAGATAGCTTGCACTTCAGAGCAAAATTGTGCACGTACGGCTTGTTAGCATTAACTTCGACACATACCGTAGCATAAGAAAGTCGGGACTTCTCATGTGTTGCCCGATCAAAAGACAATGGTTTCCCAACAATGCTAGCCACAAAGCTCAGGGCTTTATGGGACCACAAGGTAAAAGGCAGGCCCTTTAGCCTGATCCACACAGGCACCTTCGTTATCTTGCTCTTATCAAACACAAAGCACACATGCCACTGCTAGAGCATCATAAATTTTCCCCCAAATAGCCATGGGCCATCTGCAAGTACTACGTGCACATTTTCTTCACTAAGGAACCGAAACAGGAAGAAGTCTTCATAGGAAGAAACCGACTCTAAGCCGTAATATTTCCATTCCCTTAGAGCAATTGCGCGAGCAGCATGAAATGGAAAAGAAGATCCCGGAACAAACCCCACCAAACAGTGAGTCCAGTCCTCAAAATTTTTCTCAATGAGGTCATCTGGTAGCTTATATTCAGCACGCCCATGCTCCTGAACAAAGCTATTGTCCAGAGAGAACCTAGATTTAGTTGAGGTTGCACGAATCTTGTCAGCCCAAGATCCGCATGAATTTACAAATTTCCCTTTTCCATTCCTGTTCTCAATAGCCATACTTACACTTACAGTTTCAGTTTTGTTTCCAAAGGTCCGAGCCGAGAAGAAACCACAGGCACGTGCTTGCCTAGGAGGCCACGAGCAGAACGGCCCAAAACTGCTTCCTTCCCAGGTCTGCGTGTGTCTTCAGTCCTTTGTTCTCCACCAGCATTTTCTCCACCCTCAGCAGGCCCATTCCTAGGCCCAGTTTGTTCTGCAGGCTGGCCCAACAAACCCTTCTCAGAATAGCATTCATCCTTAACTCTCTGCCCATGAACAGCCATTCACCAAACAAACAGTCCAAATAGGTCATGTTTATCCGATTATAGAGACTAGTTACCAGAGATCCGATATGTGCTTCGTACAGGGCACACACAATTCCAGCCCCAGGCCTAGCATGTGACATCCGATACTGGATCGTAATACGCAATACTACGTATACTACGCCTGACATAGATTACATATTCCTTAAAAGAATATTTCTGGAGAATTGGGTAGGCACGGTGCTTTGCTAGAAGCCAACCATGTCTTGTAAATCGGTAAAAACGTGGTACGGGGTACGCACGTATTTGGATAGTCCGATAACCGGATTTACTGCCAACATATCCAGAGATCTCATGGGTCGCTTCCCGAAGATTCATCGATGACGTATGACTCGAACATAATTAATCTGGGATTAATTAGAAAAGAGAAAATTAATCTAGGATTAATTGCGGAAAGATTTTATCTGGGATAAAATTCTATTAGAAGAGAGAGAACGATTAATTTGGAATTAATCGATAAAATAATATATTCGATATATTAAATGAAATTAGATTTCATAACGGAATTAAAATTAGATTTTAATTTGGGCGAAAGAATTAATTTAGAATTAATTCGCGAGCGACTTTAATAGTAATTTTACTATGCATAATTATTTAATTAAATTTGATTTAATTAAGTCGCAACGGAAAATTCGTTAATTCGGAATTAACGAATTCGAGCCCGGAATGTGTTTGCGGGCCCACTTGGATTCTAAATCAAAGTGGGGCCCACATTAAGTCACATCACATGTCATTCTCATCATTTTATGTTGATGGAGTTTGGTATTTGGTGATGACTTACCAAACACTCAACTTTGAAAAGGTGATGGACTTTTTACCAAATCTTGATTTGGTATATGGTTTTGATTTTTGGAAAATCATTACACACTTCACTCATTTTTCTTTTCTCTCCTCCCCATGCCTTGGGCGTGAACTTCATCATCTTCATCTCTTCTCTTGGCTTGGCCGAGAGTCACACAAAGCAAAAGGAATTTTTGTTGCAAAAAATTTTAACTGCTAGCACACTAAAGAATCATACAAAGGTGATAGGAAACTTTTCCCATGAGTTTGGAATTCAAAAATCAAGCTTGGAAGCTCAACATACATCAAATGAGAGCTTGGAGCAAACTTCAAAGGTTGGAATTTTTGTTATCTCCTACATCCACTTAGCCAATCAAAGTGAGTATTTTCCGCTACTTTACTTTGCGTATTCACAAATTTTATGCTTAATGATCTTGGTTATTGTTCTTAGAGAACCCAACAATGGTATCAGAGCCTAAGTTAAGCATGAAATGAATTAGGGTTCTTAATATAAAATTTGGGTATTTTTAATTTGAGCATGATTTGATCAAATGTTTGTTTGAGTATGTTTAGATAATGTTAACTTAGAGTTATACATGATCAATTTTATGAAAAATTAATTGGATTAATTTTCCCCAATTCATTAGGCTTGGCCGAATGGTTAGGAACCTTAAGCTCATGGTAATTTTTGATTTTAAGCCATTGGATGTGTTTACAATGTTTGGATATATTGATTTTTGATTTAATTGGATTGAAATCAAAATCGGATATAAAAATCTCTAAATTATTGTGAGCCTAGTAAGCATGTTGGGATTGATTTTGCTTCAATAATGTTGGACATGTATTGATTAAATTAAAGCATGATTAATTAGTGTAATTGGTGTTTTGGAAATATTAATTTAACTAATTAATTATGGCTAATACACTTTAATTAAATAATTGTGATATTTGGAATATTATGATTAAATTAATTGGGCTTAATTTGGAATTGGGCTAAAAATGTTGTATTTGGGCTTAATGGGCTTGGTTCGGCCAAGTATGGTTTAGGATAATTGGTTGGATCCAATTGGGCCTAAAACCATTTCCATAAAGTCCAAATATAATAAATGGGCCTTTAAATAATTAATTGGGCCTAATGTGCCAAAATTAATTTTGTGGCAAATGGTGATTCCTTAATTGGGCTTTGGTTGCCAAAGTCCATGCCTTATGAATTAATTAAAAGCCCATTGGACTTTAATTAAAATTGACATTGGATGTTAATTGGGTTTGAGACCCATTAAGATTAGATTTAAAATCTAAGTCGCAAAGGCACATTAAAAGTGTAATTATTTAATTTGGAATTAATTATAGAATTAGTATTGAATACAAATTAAATTAGATTTAAATTGTAGTTCGATATAATTCAAGAATTTGTACTTTGAGTACTTATTCTTAAACGAGTTGGACTCGCGCAAATCAAATCGTTGTTTGAACATTGGATGATCATTAATTAAAGATTAATTAATTGGATTAGATTGATTGATAACATGCTTTATGTGAATACATGGATGTGATGTATGCATAATATATATCGGATGGATATTAGATGGGTGAGGGCAATTTTGGAAATTGTTGTAATAAATTTAGAATTTATTTAATTGGACATGCGTGTCCAGCCTATTACCTATTTTCTCATTGTATTTCTCTTCTCACCTATTCCCATCAATGTAAATGAGATTTCTTTAGAAGTGTTATGTAATTGGGTAGAAGTAAGAATAGTGCTAGCCGGGGAGAGGAAAGAGAGTGATTTGTTCTAGGAACAATTTGTGAGATATCCATCCGCATATCATTATTAATTTATTTACCACGCCTTATTATGCTTTTAGAATGCATGCTTAAGGGTGTATGATGAGACCTAATCAAAGATAATTAATTGGTTGCCAATTACGCGAAAAAACCTCAACAAATATTAAGCGTTTTTCCTTCCATTGAATGATTCATTCTCAAGATCCAAGATTGGCACTGGTTTGTTGGCCAAAGTCAAGACCTTTGTCCATCGCGGATGTGTTTGAATCATGAAGGCTTTGTTCCATATCGCATATCTTGTCCAAGTTGTGATTTGTTGGCCAAAGTCAAGATCACTTCTTGTCCATTGACATCGATTACGAAGCTTTCCAAAGTCAATGGGTCACGCTTAACTAGAATCATTAAGCTTGTTGAGCCAAAGCCAAGACTTAGTTGATTTAGAGGAAAAAAGTTAGGCAATATATCGGATATATTGGCATATATTGGATATATTTTTCGGACTTGGAAGTCTACCTACTGGATCTAGGAATTGGATGAGATCCAATTGATCTTAGAGATCCACCTAGTTAAATATCATACAATTTGTTGGCCAAAGTCAAGATTGTGTGTTATTTAACGGGATCCTAGCCCACTAGGAAACTAGGTTTCCCGAGTACTCCACATAGGGTTAGAGGCTCGCCGAAAAATAGTGGGAGGCAAGTATTAAATTTGCAATTTCATTTAGATACTTGCCAAAACGCGCTCATTTCATTTTTCGTCATTATTTATTAATAAATATATTAGTTGGACTAATATTTAATTGTTGTTTTAATTTAACATTTGGACTGTATTCAAACTACTTCATTTATAGTTGATTCTATAATTGGATTATAGTAATCAATGTATTTGAATTTAACCAATCAAATAGTAGTTGATTATATAGTTAGACTATAGTAATCATTATATTTGATTGTTCCCGAAATCGTTGATTGGATAGTTGGACTATTGGAATCAAGATAACTGAAAAATTAGCGTTTAGAACATAATCCTGGGAGAAAATGTCTTTAAACGACTCCAATTTTCATATTGGGAAAAAAACCTCAGGATAGTTCTGGAAACTGAGAAGTTATTCTATTTGATAGAGAAACATCTCGGGCCTGAGCCCGGAGTTGAGCAAATAGTGGAGCATGAGTTTTGGAAGACTCATGGTGATGATAACTTTAGTGCTCAATCATTTATTCTTAATGCAATGACACTTTAATTTTGTCGTCAAAACTAAGGATTAGATCTTTATACCATGATGTTGAAATTAAAGATCTTCATAGATCTAATCTTAGATCTTAGAAGTACGAATTGCAAAAGAAGCTATTTCGCTCGTGTATGTCAGAGGGTACATCTGTCGAGCACTAGGTGTCGGAGATGATTGCTGACATCGATCAGCTAGGTTAGCTGGGCATTACATACGTGGCCGAGACTACCAAAGATTTGATCTTGTAGTCTCTACCTGAAAACTGGGGTAAGTTCATTATGAACCACGAGTAAACTCTTGGAGAGTTGATGGCTATACTCAAGAAGGCAGAGCCAGAGCTTCTAAAATGAGCAAAGGTAAAAATCATCACAGTCTTCTAGGAAGACAAATGACATATCCCAAGAAGTCTGCCTAAACTGTGGCAAACGAAGTCACTGGAAGTGTGACTGCCGCATGGACAAGGCAGACATGAAGGAAGTGAAGGTGGGGCAAGGCTCCGGCTTCAATTATGTTTGTCATAAACATGTTCACTATTAGTTTCAAAATTGGATTTTTGATACTAGATGTAGTACATAAATATGTACTGATGTGCAGAATCTGCTAATGAGCAGAATACTGACTTCAGATGAGATCCACCTACGAGTCGGAAACGGGACGAGAGTCGCTATTTTAACCGTAGAAACCTAAGTTTTGGAACTGCCCTTGAGGTATATACTTAAATTAGAAAACTGTTATAATGTATCTAGTTTGACTAGAAACATTATCTCTATATCTAAGTTTAACATGTTGCGGGTATACCTTTATATTCTAGAACACAAAGTATTTTGTTTATAAAGATGATATTGAGATAAACACATTGGATGTGAATAACAATATTTATATTTTGAATATAAACAAATCTCAAACATATAACATGACAAACAAATAGCTCAAACTGTATTAATCAGATGAGACTTATTTGTGGCATGTTGTCTGGGACACATTAACAAGACTCGTATATCCACACTTTCGAAGAGTGGGTATTAGCACAGATTTGATTCTAATTAAAATGATGTCTACGAATCTAGTTTATTGGGAAAAATGCCTAAAATACATTTTACTTGGTAAAATTGCAAATGCCACCGATATCTGTTAGCCCTCGTTCATTGTGACGTAAGTGGGCTCATGTCTAGCTAGGCTAGAGATGGATATGAATACTTCGCAACCTTTACGGATGTGGCATCGCGTTATGGTTATGTGTTTCTTATGAAACACAAGTCAGAAACTTTTGAGTAATTCAAAGAGTTTCGATATGAAGTAATAAGACAGACCGGTAAAAGTATTAAAACATTACGGTCGGACCGTGTTGGAAAATACTTAAACATATAAGTTTCTCGATTACATGAAAGAGTATGGTATTCTTTCACAGTGGACTCCTCCCGGAACACCTCAATTTGACGGTGTGTCCGAACAGAGAAATCAAACTTTGTTGGACATGGTAAGGTTAATGATGAGTCGCTCTGAGCTACCAATTTCCTTTTGAGGATACACATTAAACAGTACAATACTTATTTTGAATAAGGTTCCATGAAAAATCTGTTAGACAGACTTCATATTAGATATGAACAGGAAAGAAACTAGGTTTCTCATTCATGAAGATTTGGGAATGCTGGGCATATGTTTGGATGATACCAAACTAGAACCCAAAATCAGATAAGTGCCTATTTGTAGGTTGTCCTAGGGAAACCAAAGTATAATACTTATACAACTCACAAGAGAACAATATAATTGTTGCTCTCCATGCGGTTTTCCTAAGAGGAATACCTATATGCAGTGGTAAGTGGGAGGAAAGTAAAACTCGATGAAAATCAGAGTAATACTGTCCCAGGCACCGATTCTTTAACGGAACACAAACAGTTCATCAGAGATGAAACTGTACCACAAACTTCGAATACACAAGAACCGCGTAAGTCGGAGAGAGTCAGAAAACAACCTGGGAGGTATGGGTTTCTGATCTCACTTCATGTAGATGTCAATCTTATTGAGGAACTCGAACCGGCTACATATGAGGAAGTGATACAAGGTATTGACTCCAATTATGGCAAAGTCCCATGAAGTCCGAAATGGATTCCATGTATACCAACCAAGTTTGGACACTGATTGTTGTACGGAAGGCATTGTGCCTATTGGTACTAAATGAGTCTTTAAGGAAGACAAACATGGATGGCAACATACAAACGTAAAAAGCTAGGCTTGTGGCGAAATGGTATCGTCATCAACATGGTGTCGATTACGACGAAACCTTTTAACCGTTGCCATGATTAAATCCATTTGGATAATGCTTGCTAATGCTGCATGTTTCATTTATGAAATATGGTAGCTGAACGTCAAAACCGCTTTCCTTAACGGAAACCTATTGGAGGATGTTTACAACATCCTGACGGTTTTGTCGTACCAAAACATGCAAACTAGGTTTGCAAGTTAAATCGATCCATTTATGGATTGAAGCAAGCATTACGTTCTTGGAACTAACGTTTTGATAAGATCATAATGGTATATGATTTAATTCAAAACGAATATAATTCTTGTGTATTTATAAGAAGGTTAGTGGGAGCGCACTGACAATGATTGTCCTATATAATGATGACATATCATTTATTGGAAATGACATTCCCATAATACAATCGGTGAAAGCTTGGCTTTCATGAAAATTCTCCGTAGATTACTTGGGAGAGACAACTTTTATTCTAGGAATAAGGATCTACTGGGATAGATCTAAATGTTGTTGGCACTCTCTGAGAACTCGCACATTGAAAAATATGTACGCGACCTTGTGTCTCATATGCTTTGAGCATATGGAGTCACAATCAGGCCAATCCAAGTGATAATCACTGGATTGATGTTAAGAACATCCTTAAGTATCTTAGATGATCTAAGGATGCTTTCTTAAGCTATGGAGAAGGAGAACTTGAAGTGACTGGGTTCACCATTGTAAGTTTCCAAACCAACAAAAATGACTATAAGTCGTCATGAGGGTACTATATAGTTTGAATAACGGAACAGTGAGCTGGAAATCTTACAAGCAAGATATTGTTGCCGAATAAACAACAAAAGCGGAGTATTGCTGCTGCTGAGGCAGCAAAAGAATCAATTTTGGATCTATAAAATTCCTAATTAGATTAGGTGTAATTCTGTTAGCGACTGAACTAGGCTACAACACAGGCTAAAGAATTAATGGTCTCATCAACGATCCAAGTATGCACTTTAACTATTTCATCTGATTCGTAAGATCATACATCGTGGCGATGTGATGATCGAATAAATCACATCAGATGATAACATTTCAAATCCGCTGACGAAAGCTGTTTCTCAGCAGAAGTTTGAGCGACCCGTACATAGTTCAAGTGTAGGACACTTGAGTGATTGGCTATAGGCCAAGTGGGAGATTGTTGGACAATTATGACCCATAGCATCACTATTTGTATAGAACATGGTGTTGTTGTACAAATTAACTATGTGATAAAGGAAATTGCTCTTTTATCATTTGTAATTAGATTACCGAGATATATAAATGATAAAAGTCCATATGATTAGTTCCGGATTAATAAGATATGAGACAATATTAATCCACTAAGGTTTAATCATTAAAATATCCCTAGTCGTAGTATTGTCGAGACTGAACATCGATAATGCGGAATATACTAGTATTACACTTGTGCGTGTTATGGAAGCGTAACGGCATAATTCCCATATATTTGGGTATTGGATACTCATGCAAGTGTAATAGGAGGTTGTGTTTTCCGATGGTACGGAAACAGCTTCGCTCTGGATAGACCCATCGAAATTCCAATGGTAGTATGACTATGTGTCTATGGGAGTCCGAATCAGGGTAGGTGTATTTGGTCTTAACCTGAGACTTGTATGTCTTGTAAATCGGTAAAACCGTGGTACGAGGTACGCACGTATTCGGATAGTCCGATAACCGGATTTACTGCCAACATATTCAGAGATCTCATGGGTCGCTTCCCGAAGATTCACCGATGACGTATGACTCGAACATAATTAATCTGGGATTAATTAGAAGAGAGAAAATTAATCTAGGATTAATTGCGGAAAGATTTTATCTGGGATAAAATTCTATTAGAAGAGAGAGAACGATTAATTTGGAATTAATCGATAAAATAATATATTCGATATATTAAATGAAATTAGATTCATAACGGAATTAAAATTAGATTTTAATTTGGGCGAACGAATTAATTTAGAATTAATTCGCGAGCGACTTTAATAGTAATTTTGCTAGGCATAATTATTTAATTAAATTTGATTTAATTAAGTCGCAACGGAAAATTCGTTAATTCAGAATTAACGAATTCGAGCCCGGAATGTGTTTGGGGGCCCACTTGGATTCTAAATCAAAGTGGGGCCCACATTAAGTCACATCACATGTCATTCTCATCACTTTATGTTGATGGAGTTTGGTATTTGGTGATGACTTACCAAACACTCAAATTTGAAAAGGTGATGGACTTTTTACCAAATCTTGATTTGGTATATGGTATTGATTTTTGGAAAATCATTACACACTTCACTCATTTTTCTTTTCTCTCATCTCCATGCCTTGGGCGTGAACTTCATCATCTTCCTCTCTTCTCTTGGCTTGGCCGAGAGTCACACAAGGCAAAGGGAATTTTTGTTGCAAAAAATTTTAACTGCTAGCACACTAAAGAATCATACAAAGGTGATAGGGAAACCTTTCCCATGAGTTTGGAATTCAAAAATCAAGCTTGGAAGCTCAACATACATCAAAGGAAAGCATGGAGAAAACTTCAAAGGATGAAATTTTTGTTATCTCCTACATCCACTTAGCCGATCAAAGTGAGTATTTTTCGCTACTTTACTTTGCGTATTCACATGTTTTATGCTTAATGATCTTGGTTATTGTTCTTAGAGAACCCAACAGCAGTGACAGGAAAGTGCCAGATTAGAGCAGCCAGAGGACGCCATAGGTCGGTGCAGTGATAGAAAAATTGGCTAATTCAATTGGCCGAATTATGGATAGTTGATGAGAGTTGTGATGGTAATGCTGGCAGCGACATGGATTGGCCTCATAGACGGCAAAATAATGAATTTGGAAGCCTATATAAATGAGTTGAAGACACAGATTCAAGGGTTAACAATCTTCGTGTTAGGGTTGGTTCTCAGAGTGCCAATCCAGATCGTATTTATGTTCGATTCATAAATACTAGCAATTTTATTTTCCATAATATTACTAATTTAAGTGGTATCACCCTTGTCTTTTATACGCTTATTCGATCTAATTGCGATTAGATATCTGATTACGATTAGATCGAAACTGAATCTGGTTCAGTGATGGTGTATATTAGACAAAGACCCTAGGATTTACAATATAGTGCGCAGTTACAACATAGTTTGTAATTGACATTGGGAAGCGCAATATAAGATGTATATCCTTAAATAAAGTTCATGGTCAAGATTTACTAACATGGGTCGGTTAGTAAAATCCACTAAGATCAGTACATGTCGTATATCGTGACTTGGTCAGATGGTTTATCCCAGTGAACAATGAGTCTCGAGAGACTCGTATAGACATGTAGGTGTTTATTTGATAAGACACTGAACGACTCACTGAAGATTTCCTAATAGATGGTACACCAACGTCAATAGGAATCTTCTCGAGTTGAGCGAGCATAATGATCATTTGACTTGAGATACCAAAATGGAATATATGAGTTATCCTCTACACTTTGATGGCAGTCACGTCAACGATCTATTCATGATCAGACCTCCGCCTGTTCGTTGGGTGTGGACTGATGCTCATGATATCCAATGCGTATCAAGATAGGATTCGTCAGTCATGTGTATAGGGCCTAGGCATACTTACGTGTTTACGATCTAGTAAATTCATGGCTGTGGTATAACTTCAGAAATTAATTCCGAGTGTTATTTTGAGATCGTAAATTGAAAGTCGACTGTATTATACCGAACGGATTTGACGTTTTCATCTATATCATAGGTATAATACGGATATCCTGTGACAGAGGGATTATACGTATGTAATGACCTCGGCTTGTATGGTTTTATGAGATTATCTATGGTCGTCATAATCCATGAGTGGGTGGATTATGGACACGAAATTGGATTTCGTGACGGATAAACCTAAACTTAGAGGTCCCACAATATGAAGTGTACTCATTGAGCACTTGGGCAACTCAATATGAATGATACGAATTATTCATAATACTTCACCGAATTAAATGAGTTAATTCAGATCGTTTAATCAGTTAAAAGATAACACATGCATTATGAGATTTTGTCCAATAATAATTATTGTGTATTTGTATCTGATACATAATACGATTAGATACACATTAATTATTCGTCAAATGAGATTTTGACACATGCCATAAATATATGTATTTGTTAGTTATTGTAAATAAAAATACATATATAATAATAATTATATTAATTGATTATTTGGATATTTAATTGTTAAATATTTGAATAATTAATTAATTAAACTTTTCCATAAATGTTATGGAATTTGTTTAATTATTATTGGAACATTTGGCTTGCTTTAATTATTCTTTATGTGTGTTCTAATTTGATTGGATAACATAAAGTATGATTGATTTAATTTGATTAAAATTGAAAAAAGACAAATATGCCCCTACACCATATAAGTCGGTCAAGACCCCATTTTTTTAGAAGTTGAAAAATGTTTTCTCTTTCTTCTTCCATGATGGCCGAATACCTCCATTAGAGAACCTCCCAAATTTGGTCTGAATAAACCATGAAGAAAGGAAGGAAAAATCAAGAAAAAGCTTTGAGGAATTTAGGAATTAAAGGTAATTCTATATCCCTTTGAGCTTGAAAGCATGTTTCTTATTTTCTTGATGATCTGTATGATTCTAGGGTTTCCTTTTCTTTAAGAATTTTGGGCTTTTGGTTGTGATGGATGAATTGGAAGTGTTGGTGCATGTGTGAAGTAGTTTTGGAAGTAATTAGGGTAATTATTGTCCAATTTGATCAATTATTGATGAGTTTCTATTCTAGAGTGTTATGACCACTCTTGTGACACCTAGAATTGTTCTTGTGTGCTTCATGTGTGGTGACTTTGGTTGGTGTTATGATTAATTAGATTAATTTTGAAATTTTGGATTTAAAGCATGAAAATTGGAATTTTTAGTTTCAGGATCAGATTCTGCAAAAATGGAAATTATGTGATGCATTTTATGTGTTATGAATGTAATGGATGTGTTTTGGGAGTTGGAACAATTTTTTCGGAAAGTGTTTCCGAGTTGAATAAGTGAAAACGGCCAAAAACGGCGTTACCGGGTGGATTTTGAGCCAACCGGGTGACGGCCGTCCAAAAAATGAGTTCGTCACTGTTCGGGCAGCCCATGAATTGCCCTGACACTATTGGGGCTGACCTGGGCAGTCCCCATAATTGTCGGGTGGTCGATTCGGTCAAAAATGAGTTTTGCGTCATTTTACGGAAAAATAATTTTCGTAAAAGTTTCGCGATATTTCAACTTTATTTATGTTGATATTTGATATTGAATAAATAGGTTTAAGTGAAATATGAATAAATTATTCATATTAGATATTGAATAATTTACTACTATGAATAATTTATTCGGTATTTTGAAAAAGATTTTTAAAATACGATTTCGCCCGAACCGCGTTTCCGCTGCGCCCATCGCCCAAAACCCCAACAAAAATGGTATCAGAGCAGGTCTGATGATTCATCCATTATATTATTCATGATTGATATTTAATATTTAATCCAATTTTAATGTTCGCACATGCTTGTGATCTATATATGTTTCTTTACTTTTCGGTTCTACGTTAACGGAAAATATAACGGAAATTTAATGGTTAAATTGTGTTATGTTTTTTAAGGTAGAATAAAATTGTTTAGAAATTGATTTAGATTAAAATTATGCATTAGATGTAGAGTGTAGCTTCCTGAGGAAAATCCCCGATTAGAAATAAGGTTGTTAAAGTGACGTGTATTGGATACATGTTTCTTGGTCCGTCTTGTCGGTACGGTTTATGGGTATCTTTCTATAACTACATCCGAGATCGTGCCAAAGCTGTGATGGTGTAGGTTATAGAATTATTATACATACCGGTTGTATATTGATACTAGACAAATTCAAGTGAAAGTGGAAATCCTGAACGTGCCAAAGCTGTCAGGACTACATCGGTAGCTTGGGTTTGTGATTGAAAAATGTAGCCTTGATACGCCTCATTGTGAACGTGCCAAAGCTGTCACAGCGAGAAACAGTCAGGACCAAAACCAGGAGTCACTGGTGAGTGATTGACAAAGAGTTGTCTACCTAATGAATATACGTAGGCTAGATCGTGCCAAAGCTGTGAGTCGAAATATATTCATGGGATCCTACTCTCACTATGGAATTCGATTTAATTATTGAATTCTCGTTGCCCGTTGGGGATTACGGTATTACGTAAAGTAATGTGAGACACTGCTGAGTTTAAAATCCATAACTTAAGCAATGTGAAATATTTTGGAAAATTCTGCTTTGTTTTTCTTTCATTATATTGTTTATAGATTTATACTTCTAATCCACTGCATTTATATTTCTTGTATATATATTTTCTGACTTTACTTATGATTGCGTAATTCTAGAATAGGTTCTAGAAAGACAGTAGACTTAGATATTGTTAGATTAGTTGAAACCATCAGAATTGTTGTTTCGATTTACTTGAAAATCAAGATGGTTTGTGACTTAGTTACCAAGTCACGATTAGGTAATCTAAATAGGATATCTGTTTTAGGATATACTTATCTAGAAAGGACAGTTTCTTATGCAGTAAGAATTGATTTGAATAGTTCATGTCTCGAGATTCTTAACTGGCATAAGAAAACCCCTTCAATATTTGTTTATCTTTTAATGACGTTTCTTCGCTTTTAGTGACTTTTAGAAGTCACGTGTCTGACACAGTTTGTTAATCAATTATTTGCAATCGTTGTGAATAATTGAATGTAAATTATAAAGCTTAAGAAATGAGATGTGTATAGTTGTGTATAGAGGATAGCGATTATCACAATACAACAACTGTAGGTATTTGATACCAGATCTCCCGTCTAGTTATTTAGAATAATGTTTAATAACTGTTTTGATATTTGATATCAGAACTTGTGACTATTGGATAGTTAATTGTTTTGTATAAACAGTTGTTACATATTTTAAGACGACTAGTAGTGTCATTAATGAAAGATGAACATTAAGAAAATATTCGGTAAACTAAATAACTTAGAACTGTGCTTTATGAGATTTTATCATAAAAGTATTAGATGTTCAATCATTATGGTAAATGATGGTCTGATATGAGATCACACCATGTATTCTTATCCATTTAATGAATATTGTATTCAGGATATGATTAAATCTCATTTAACCGATGATTGTCATTGGACCACCGATTTATTAAACTAATACATTGGATGTGTGTAGTTTAATGAATTAGAAATTGTCTTGTATAGTTTTCTTTGCTTTATAACTCAGTTAATGAATTGTCATGACTTAGTTACGTGTTTCTAATAGAGAACATGTTGAACGTCTTGAATTGTTCAAGAACTGTCAATATGTTTCTAATGAAACTTGGATAGAATATTGTGAATAGTTCAAAGATATTATATTTATAGTATAGAAAACTGTATCTTTAGAAATTCATTGCGTGTTTTTGAATTGTTCTAAGATGTTTGATATGATCAAACACATGAACTTAAGGCAGTTAGTTCTGAAGTTATTAAATGAATTTGATTCTTACTCAATATTAAACTTCCACGATTCCATTGTGATGGAATTGGTTAGTGGGAGTAATCGAATCTTATATGATTTGATTCGTTGATATTGAGTGTTACCGAATTAGTTTCAATACTCCTGGGTTATGCTCCAGTAACACGAATTCATCTCTTTAATTAAGGTTCCATTTGTTTCTACAATTACATATATGATATGTATAGTAGAAAATACGAATCTTGAAAAGTTTGAGATTTGAAACTTTCTTTTGTATAATTGTTATATATTTGAAAGTACTTGTGCCTCGGAGGTACAAGTAAGGTTTATCATTTATTCTATTTAATGGAATATTATATTCTATTTGATAGAATATCTTTTCTACGATCCCGTGTAATAAAATTATTTTGTTACTTGGTGGTTAATATTGGATGTTGAAAATTGTAGAAAAGACTTGACTTAGTGAAGTCAAATGAGAGAGTGATAAACTGTGATGGAACTACATAATTAATAAGATGAAAAGACTCTTAGACCACTTCTGTATAAGTTTAATAGGTTTTCAGAATCATTTACAAAGTATTTGATACTTAATGATTCTGTTGTTTTCTTAATGAAGAAAATTATCCTATAACTTATAGTGGGAGCGATATTTGATATCAATTTCGGAAATTACTATTGAACCATAGATCTAAGATTGTTCATAGCTTACTACGATCAAGCTTTCGTTATGAATAGTTCATAAAATATGCAAATTGTTTGTGCAACAGAAGCAAAGTGAACTTGATAAAGGTTTGACCTTTATAGTATGACTATGAGAAAGGTTATCCTCAGTAGTCTATTGTAGATTCTGAGAATACTTGTCTCTAGTCGCACTAATTGAACAAGTTAAAGGTCTGTTGGTTAATATTGATATTCAACAGTGTATTTTGGCTAAAGAATGCAAAGTGGCGTTCTTGAATGATTTCTTCGAATGAGAGATCCGTCGTGATTTCTTTATTTGAAGAGTTCATTCTAGAATGGCCCTGCAGTTTGTATTCTGCTAAGATCACAGTTTGATATACTAGCTTATAGAGCCTATTGTAGACTCAGATAAGCTTTCCAAAAATTCGTGTTTTCTAGATTTTAATATCAGTTAGATTGTCTGGTTTTATCGAAGTATAGAGAATACATATTTATCAGTAGGGTCAGTGGGAGCGTACAAATTTCTTTCTAGTGTTATATATCCTAAGTCTTCTTTTCTCCGTAAAATCAGTGGGAGTAGTCTTTGTTATATTTGATATAAAGTTTTATATATGATATGAAACTAAGAGACTTGTGAGAAACTTCCATTAGTCGCGTATTAGATATGATCTAATAAAGGACACAATAAGACTATTTGTATGATAGTTAGTATAATTGTTTGACAGTTAATGTGTCTTTTATGTATATAGTATTCATCTTTCGTAAAGAACGATTCCTTTGTCGAAAGATAGATTGATTGGAATGTCTAGTCAATCTTATGCATCATAGGATGATGACGTAATGAATATTATATTATGTGCGATTAAATATGTCAATTTAATCGTAACTGTTACGAGTTATTTTGATATACAGTAGACTATATGATGTGTCTTAAAACATATTCTTTGTGATCTTTGAGATATTAAGAACGAATTTCTAATTCATGGAGAATTTAGTCTGCAACTATAAGATCAGATTAGTTTTGGTCCTAATTATGATGTTAGATTGTTTATGTCATATAAAGTCAGAAAAGATGCAGTGAGAGTGTCACCGTTGATTCTAATAAACTAGTGGAATCAGTTGCAACTTATGAAGTTTTGACTTAAGAAGTTGCAAAGTTACCTCAATGATTAGAAGAGTTGATATTAGTGTAGTGCTTGCGGTTGTCTTAAAGTATTTGGATTTGATCTCTAAATACATAGACAACTTAGCAGCTATAGCACAAAACTGATATAGCGTCTGAGTCATATTGATGTGGAATTTGGATTCTACCAAATATGAATGATGCTGGCTAAGGAAAACGGTTGGGTTTGTTGGACAGACTCGATTTATTAAGCAGACTTACTTGTTTGTTGCCTCCCTCTTGAGGGTTAGGTGAGCTCTTGGGGGTCATGAGTATGCAATACACTATTTCCCACTCATTTAACCTAATATTTTGTATAGTTTCTTGAGTTTTGTGAATATTTTGATGTGTTTTGTGTTATTTTGTAGATAAATAAAGTTCCAGGACACTCTGGAGGTGATTTGGGCCAAAACAGTGAAAATTGGCAAAAATGGTATTTTGGTAATTTTCCGCGTCGAGACGCCTAACATGCGCCGAACAGTGCTAACGTGCACCGGGTCCACAAATCAGAATCTGAGAAAAGTTTGACTTTGCTAACGTGCGTCGTGCCACGTGTCAACCAATCACAGCGTGCCACGTGTCGCGATTCTATGGTGCCGACAATCAAATTGCCACGTGTCGCTACATCACCGCCACGTCAGCATCAATTATTGGCTCTCTTATCCCTATATGACACATGGCGGATAAGAATCTAGCCGACCAATCAGAAGCTGCCACATGTCACAATAATTAAGCCCCAACCACCTTGCCACGTGTCGCCTTATCACCTTATCCAGAATCTTCAACCGACGAACCAGAGCGTGCCACGTCGACATAACTGGCGTCGCGAAGCGAGCTGGGCGTCGCGACGTGCGACCCTTACTGACCCCTATAAATATAGCGCGAAATCCCAGTTTCAGTTGTACCACTCTCTCTCACTTCTTTGGTGTAAAGATGGAGTTTCTCTCTCTAGTTTCTTTTAGTTTTTAGTTTTTTTTTAGTTTTGTAATTAATTTTAATTACGTTTTGTAATAATAGTAATTTACTTTTTTACTTTTTACAATTTTTACTATTCACCATGAGGAGGTAACTTCCCCAGCTAGGGTGAAAGGTAATTCTTTTACTATTGCTATTTAGATTAATCTCCCTTAAATATAATATATTCACTATTTAAAATATTGACTTAAAAAAGATACTGCCAGATTGGTCGGTTGGTAATTAAACTTTCTTACCGCCTATATGGCAGGTTCATGGACAAATCTTTTTACCGCCTTAATGGCTGGTTGGACTTAATTTGACTTAATCAGGTTACCGCCTATATGGCTGGTTGGTAAAATAATCACAAGTTTATATATTATATTATGGGAGATATCTAAATTAGTAGTAGTAAAATTAATTCATTTTACCTTAGCATTTTATTTTATTGTAATCTACTTTTCAGTGTTTACTTTACCGCATTTTTACTTTATGTCTTTTATTTTCAAGTTTTTACTAGCCCTAGTTATGTGTTGTAACTAAATTAGTTATCTGGGGTTCTGATGACTTTTAATATCACCGGTTTATAAGGGGTTAGATTATAGTTTGGGTATTATAAAGATTTATTTATTGAGTCTTAATCTTAATGCTTTTTCATTAACTGGCTATTAATAAAATTGATCTGGTAAATCTAAAATGAACTAGACATAGGGATTTTAGGTTTCAGCCTTAGACTCAATAGCCCACGATCTTCCTTGATGATATATAACTTTTTAATAGATTTCCTTACAGGATAGACATATACCTGTCGGGCGGGGGTAGCCATAATTGGAACTTAAACGTAATGAATCCAAATAATTTGGTTGACATAGACATATGGTTCAATTGGGTTAAACTGGGTATTTGTGTCTGACCATCGACAGAGGCTTACACATAATTTAGTGTTCCAGGTTAATAAATCAATATATTACCCAACTATAAAATAACCACTTCATCTTTTAAATGATATTGGAAGAAATCACAACCCTATATAGTTTTTAATTTTGAATTTTCTTAAAATCTACTTTCGAATAATTTTATTTACTTGTTTTTAAATTTAAAATCGTCACCATTTCAAAGCAATCAAACAACCTGTTAGATACTAGTAATCATTTGACCTCATAAAATTAATAGTTTAGATATTAAGTCCTCGTGGGATCGATATTTTTATACTACTTGAATGATACGTGCGCTTGCGTTCTACGAGTGTGTTTACGCCGATCAAGTTGTTGGCGCCGTTGCCGGGGACTTATTTATCTTTCACTATTGGTTTTAAGGTTAGATACATTTACTTGTATCTAATTTTCTTTTTACTTATTGTTTTTGTTTTCTTGTGTTTCAGGTTCTTAGAAACTACATGAGACGAACCAGAAGCTTTGAACTCCGACCGCTCGACCCAGAAATTGAAAGAACCATCAGACAGTGGAGAAGGAAAAGGCGAGAATACCAAGAAGCTTTAGTCAACATGGAACCTGAACCTTTGGAGGTTGCACCACCAATTCCCATTCGAGGCAGAACCATTCCGGTGGTTGACAGACTCATTTCTTTTATTGTACTTCCTCCCTTACCAGCAAATGCGGGTGACATCAAAACATGCATTCAGATGATTCAGCAGTCAGTTCAGTTTGGGGGGAAAACAACTGAAGATCCTATTGCCCACATCAGCAACTTCCTAGAAGTTTGCGGCACTTTCAATTACAACCGAGAAGCTGAAGAAGCAATGAGACTGCGTATTTTTCCATACTCCTTGAAAGACAGAACCAAAGCTTGACTACATTCACTACCGGCAGGTTCCATCACAACTTGGAACACTTTAACCACCAAATTTCTTGCAAAGTACTTTCCACCAGCCAGAACTGGAAAACTGAGGAATGACATCACATCCTTTGTACAACAAGACTCAGAAACTCTCTACGAAGCTTGGGAAAGGTACAAAGATTTGCTCCGGAAATGTCCTCACCATGAGATTCCAAAATGGCTTCAAGTCCAAACTTTCTATAATGGACTTTCTGGAATAATGAGAACCACAATTGATGCTGCTGCTGGAGGAGTTTTAATGGCAAAAGGAGAAGATCAAGCCTGAGACTTAATTGAAGAAATGGCCAACAACAACTCCTTGTGGCCAACAAAAAGGAGCATGATCCAAAGAATTGCAGGAATTTATGAAGTTGGAGCCAACACATCACTGAATTCCAAGCTGGATGTGATTTGCGAAAATCTGGAAATTCTTAACATGAAAGTTAATGGTGGATCCACCAGTTCACCATTTGGAGGATTACCTGAGTCAGAATCTTACAACCAACTTGAAGAGACGGTGAATTATGTCAACAATTTCAACAGACAGGGGAACAATCCATATTCCAACACCTACAACCCAGGGTACAAGAATCATCCTAATTTTTCATGGGGCAACAATTCAGGGCAAAAGAACAATCCACCATCTGGATTCCAACAGCAGAACTATCCACCACCTGAATTCCAGCAACAGAACAAAGGCCAGGAGCAAACAAATGAACCAGGAATAGCAGAAGTGATGACTCAATTAAAAAAGTATGATGCTATGTTTCAGAGACAATCAGCTTCCATCAAAGCACTGGAGAATCAAATTGGACAACTGGCCAATGCTCAGAGTTACAGACCACCAGGTACCCTTCCTAGCAATACAGAACCAAATCCAAGGAACATAGGGAAGGAGCATTGTCATGCCATCATGTTAAAAAGCGGTACTGAAATCAACAAAGATATTGGAGCCAAAACAACTGCTGAGGAAGTTCCAAAAGAAACAGGGCAACTGACGGGGGAAAAAGAAGCAAATGAAAAAGAACAGATCATTCCACCTCCACCTTTTTCCTCAGCGTCTTCAGAAGAACAAATTGGACAAGCAGTTTTCTCGTTTCCTGGAGATCTTCAAAAATCTGCATATCAACATTCCATTTGCAGAAGCGTTGGAACAAATGCCCAGCTAAGCCAAATTCATGAAAGACATTCTTTCACGAAAGCGGAGATTAGGAGATTACGAGACAGTAGCATTATCAGAAGAATGCAGCGCTATCATTCAGAGGAAACTTCCCCAAAAGTTGAAAGATCCTGACAGTTTTACTGTTCCATGCACCATAGGAGAACATGACTTTGGTAAGGCTTTGTGTGATTTAGGTGCAAGTGTTAACTTGATGCCTTTTTCTATTTTCAGGAAACTGCAGATTGGAGAAACAATGCCAACTTCAGTCTCACTACAACTTGCTGATAGAACGCTCGTATTTCCGAGAGGTGTAGTTGAAGATGTGCTAGTCAAGGTTGACAAATTCATTTTCCCAGCAGATTTTATTGTCCTTGATATGGAGAAAGACGCAGACGTGCCAATCATCCTCGGGAGACCATTCTTGGCTACAGGTCGAACCATTATTGATGTACAAAAAGGAGAATTAACCATGAGGGTACAGCACCAAGAAGTAAAATTCAATGTTTTCAAGGCCATGAATTTCCCAGATGATGAAAAGAATGAGGAATGTTTCAGACTTGATGTGATACATAGTACCATTCAGAACTCCAATGCAATGCAAAGTTCTACTGACAAACTTAAAACATGTCAATTGCCTGTAGAGCCTAAAGATAAAGCGACTTTTACACTGAAAGAGCCAATTTTTGCACTACAAGAAACAAATGAGAAAAAGATCCACCAACTCAATGAATTGGAGGAATTTCACAATCAGCCTTTTGAGGATGCCAAATTGTACAAAGAAAAGGGCAAGAAGAGACATGATGAGAAGTTAGTGCGCATACAACTGGAACCAGGGCAGAAGGTACTGTTAAACAAATCAAGGGTGAAATTCTTCCCATGGAAGCCAAAATCACGGTGGTCAGGTCCATTTGTGATCACCAAAGTTTTACCAGATAGAGCCGTTGAGATACATGATCCTGATTCCAACAAAACATTCAAGGTTAAAAACAAGTGTGTCAAGCACTACTGGGGAGAATCATTTGAGCGACAAAAAGAAAGTGTTACACTTTCAGATCCAGCCTAACGTTCAAAAATTCACGTCTAGCTGTCGACGTTAAACTTAGCGCTCGCAGGGAGGCAACCCATGCAATTTGTGTATATATTGTGATTTGGTGTGTTTTATTTTTGTGTGTTTAGCTTTTGCAGGTTAATTCATTTCAAGATGGAAGAAGCTCTAGCAAATCTTCACAAGCAATTTCCTTCTCTCTCTCAAAAATCTCTTATGAAAGTTTACAAAGCTCGCTTGGAACGGATGAGACTACTAACAATTCACGGTGTTCCTAATGACATTCGTTGGGTAATTGAAGCACGAGTCTGATTGGCAGGTGAGTCTTCTGACTCTTTTATTTCACATCTGCCTGGTTTTGGAAGAAGCACATGTGCAAAGAAAAGTAGAGCTAAGCAAATAGGTGTTTGTTACAAATGTGCACGCTGGAATTGCAATACTCGTTGTCGTTCTTTAGGAATGGTGTCTGATAATCGCGAAGACAAAATTAAATTCATTAGGGATGGCTTGAGTAAGGAGTCTTTAGATGATATATCTTCGACTCTTGAGACGCATCCCAGTGGATATGTTCACATAGCCTTTCGCAAATTACATACACAATTTCAAAAAGAAAGACAACAGTTAAGCCTAGGGAATCTGACTCAAAAAGACCATGTTTGCCAATTTATAAGAAAATTGGATGAGAAGCTTGTCCCTGACACATAGACGTCAATCAAACTGTAAATTCTTGTACATATTATATTTCTTTGTCTTTTCCTAATAATTGTAATTTGTTTTGTTGTTTTCTTTTATTTTCTCCGACAAGATCCAGACCTTTTTGACTATCACGATTTATTTTACTGTTTAACTAATAATTGTCATTTGGCAGGTACTAGTGCTATTATTTTACTCACCATTTTCAGGTATATAAATTCAACTCATCATTGCACTTTTGAAGACATTCAGAGTAAAACATGGAAGCCACTTCAAGAAGGCGAGTTGAAAACATCTGTGTGTTTTGCGGTAGTAGTGTTGGTACTAAACCACAATACGTAGAGGCAGCACATAATATTTGGGTCGAGTCTTAGCTGCAAGAAATATGCACTTAGTATATGGCGGAGGCAATCTTGGACTAATGAGGATCGTTTCAAAGGCCGTACAGGAAGGAGGCAGTCACGTTTTGGGAATCATCACAAAACCCTTGGCAGAGGCAAATCTTATTGAACCATCAAACGGAGAGGAACTGATCGTGCCAGGTATGTCTGAACGACTGGTAGAAATGATTAACCGTGCTGATGCTTTTATTGCTTTACCAGTGGCTTGGGCACATTGGAGGAAATTTTTATAGTACTATCTTGGGCGAACCTGAACATACACCAGAAACCAATTGGTTGTTTAACATTGATGGATTTTATGATTTTGTTTGTGTGTTTCTTGATGATGCTCGAAGAAATGGGTTCGTGTCAAAACCTTTAAAAGAACTCATCTTTACAGCCAGAACTGCTCCGGATCTAATAGACCAAATCTTAGCCTATGAACCACAAGTTGACCCTATCCTTTCAAAGATAAATTGGTCCGAGGACGATCGTGGTAAGAGGTGTCGTGTTAATCTGGATCTTAACCTTTAACTTTGTGGTAAGAATTTCAGCTAACCAGGTACTATCTTCTAAACTATTCTTCTATTGTTTAGACATTGGGGACAATGTCTCATTTATGTTTGGGGGAGGAATTAGTTGATTAGTATCTTCTTTTTAGTTGTGTGTTGTTTTTTTTTTTAGTTCAAAATTTTTCGAAAAATACAAAAAAATTGAAAATTTTTCAAAAATTACAAAAAATATTTTGCGTTTTTGTGTTTTTACTTTGCCTAAAATGGTGAAATTGGTGAAAGATGGCTGAGTAAGGAGTTCCCACTCCTGATACGTGTCTCAAACCCATTTTCGGAACAAGTTAATTTTTATTTATTTCATTTTGAATTATTTAATTTGTGAATTCTCCATAAAATTGACTAAAATAGATCTTCATATGCTCAGTTGACAGGTATTATCAACATATATAGTAACATACGGACATGAGCTAAAATTGAAAAGTTTGTAATATTCAGTGCTCTAGTTTAATTGGAGGAATCATCTCAAAAAGCAATGAAGTAAAAAAAAAATTTCTGAGATCCGAGTTATTAAGTCTGTAAGGGTGTTTTAACACCTAGTACCCTAAAGCCAACTGGTTTGGGAGTCGCTGGCCCAAAGCTCGCTACACGGATCAAAGATGCTGCAAAAATATATATATCTGAAGACTGAGTAATTAAGTCCGTAGGGGTGTCTTAACACCTGGTGCCTTAAAGCCAACTGGTTTGGGAGCCACCGACCCAAAGCTCGTTACATAGACGAAATATATTGTATATAAATAAATAAATAAAAAATCAAAGAAAAAATGAGAAAATTGAGAAAAATTATTCCATTGCTACAAAAGGTGTGAAATCTGATAGAACTTTAGGACAAAAATATTACTCTATTATCAACTGCACTTATGACTGTTGTAGGAAAAAATGAGTTGTTTAATATTTTGTTGGATGTGTATATGAAGAATGGTAAAAATAATCGGAGAATTTACTTATTCAGTAATTTAGAAAGAAACAAAACAACTAGTAACTTGGAGTAGAAATTTCACCTGATTAGTCACTAACTTCTTTATTCTCTTTTCGATTGTCTTTTTGCTTTTGTGTGCATTAGTTCCACTACTTTTTTACTTTTGTAAAATGTTTGTGGGTATCATTGATGTAAACCCTCACGAGACTACAATTCGTCCACTAGGGACACCTATGGGTTTAAAGCTTGTTGCATACGCTAAATGCAACCGTGATCCCTACGAAAGTGGCTTAGTTAAATTTTATTATGTAATTTTATTTTGTGTTTTGCTCGAGGACTAGCAAAATGTTAAGTTTGTGAGTGTGATGAGTGGTAAATCTATCACTATTTCCCACTCATTTAACCTAATATTTTGTATAGTTTCTTGAGTTTTGTGAATATTTTGATATGTTTTGTGTTATTTTGTAGATAAATAAAGTTTCAGGACACTCTGGAGGTGATTTGGGCCAAAACAGTGAAAATTGGCAAAAAGGGCATTTTGGTAATTTTCCGCGTCGCGATGCCTAACGTGCGCCGAACAGTGCTAACGTGCGCCGGGTCCACAAATCAGAATCTGAGAAAAGTTTGACTTTGCTAACGTGCGCTGTGCCACGTGTCAACCAATCACAGCGTGCCACGTGTCGCAATTCTATGGTGCTAACAGTCAAATTGCCACGTGTCGCCACATCACCGCCATGTCAGCATCAATTATTGGCTCTCTTATCCCTATCTGACACGTGGCGGATAAGAATCTAGCCGACCAATCAGAAGCTGCCACGTGTCACAATAATTGAGCCCCAACCACCTTGCCATGTGTCGCCTTATCACCTTATCCAGAATCTTCAACCGACGAACCAGAGCGTGCCACGTCGACATAACTAGCGTCGCGACGCGAGTTGGGCGTCGCGACGCGCGACCCTTACTGACCCCTATAAATAGAGCGCGAAATCCCAGTTTCAGTTGTACCACACTCTCTCACTTCTTTGGTGTAAAGATTGAGTTTCTCTCTCTAGTTTCTTTTAGTTTTTAGTTTTTTTTAGTTTTGTAATTAATTTTAATTACGTTTTGTAATAATAGTAATTTACTTTTTTACTTTTTACAGTTCTTATTATTCACCATGAGGAGGTAACTTCCCCAGCTAGGGTGAAAGGTAATTCTTTTACTATTGTTATTTAGATTAATCTCCCTTAAATATAATATATTCATTATTTAAAATATTGACTTAAAAAAGATACCGCCAGATTGGTCGATTGGTAATTAAACTTTCTTACCGCCTATATGGCAGGTTTATGGACAAATCTTTTTACCGTCTTAATGGCTGGTTGGACTTAATTTGACTTAATCAGGTTACCGCCTATATGGCTGGTTGGTAAAATAATCACAAGTTTATATATTATATTATGGGAGATATCTAAATTAGTAGTAGTAAAAGTAATTCCTTTTACCTTAGCGTTTTATTTTATTGTAATCTACTTTTCAGTATTTACTTTACCGCATTTTTACTTTATGTCTTTTATTTTCAAGTTTTTACAAGCCCTAGTTATGTGTTGTAACTAAATTAGTTATCTGGGGTTGTGATGACTTTTAATATCACCGGTTTATAAGGGGTTAGATTATAGTTTGGGTATTATAAAGATTTATTTATTGAGTCTTAATCTTAATGCTTTTTCATTAACTGGCCATTAATAAAATTGATCTGGTAAATCTAAAATGAACTAGACATATGGATTTTAGGTTTCAGCCTTAGACTCAATAGCCCACGATCTTCCTTGAGGATATATAACCCTTTAATAGATTTCCTTACAGGATAGACATAAACCTGTCGGGAGGGGGTAGCAATAATTGGAACTTAAACTTAATGAATCCAAATAATTTGGTTGACATAGACATATGGTTCAATTGGGTTAAACTGGGTATTTGTGTCTGACCATCGACATAGGCTTACACATAATTTAGTGTTCCAGGTTAATAAATCAATATATTACCCAACTATAAAATGACAACTTCATCTTTTAAATGATATTGGAAGAAATCACAACCCTATATAGTTTTTAATTTTGAATTTTCTTAAAATCTACTTTCGAATAATTTTATTTACTTGTTTTTAAATTTAAAATCGTCACCATTTCAAATCAATCAAACAACCTGTTAGATACTAGTAATCATTTGACCTCATAAAATTAATAGTTTAGATATTAAGTCCTCGTGGGATCGATATTTTTATACTACTTGAACGATACGTGCGCTTGCGTTATACGAGTGTGTTTACGCCGGTCAAACCTCCCAAATTTGGTTTGAAGAAACCATGAAGAAATGAAGGAAAAATCAAGAAAAACTTTGAGGAATTTAGGAATTAAAGGTAATTTTATATCCCTTTGTGCTTGAAAGTATGTTTCTTATTTTCTTGATGATCTGTATGATTCTAGGGTTTCCTTTTCCTTAAGAATTTGGGGCTTTTGGTTGTGATGGATGAATTGGAAGTTTTGGTGCACGTGTGAAGTAGTTTTGGAAGTAATTAGTGTAATTAGTGTCCAATTTGATCAATTGTTGATGAGTTTCTATTCTAGAGTGTTATGACCACTCTTGTGACACCTAGAATTGTTCTTGGGTGCTTCATGTGTGGTGACTTTGGTTGGTGTTATGATTAATTAGATTAATTTTGAAAATTTGGATTTAAAGCATGAAAATTTGAATTTTTGGTTTCTGGATCAGATTCTGCAAAATTGGAAATTATGTGATGCATTTGATGTGTTATGAATGTAATGTATGTGTTTTGGGAGTTGGAACAATTTCCGGAAAGTGTTTCCGAGTTGAAATAAGCGAAAACGGCCAAAAACGGCGTTATCAGATGAATTTTGAGCCAACCGGGTGATGGCTGTCCAAACAGTGAGTTCGTCACTGTTCAGGCAGCCCATGAACTGCCCTGACACTATTGGGGCTGACCTGGGCAGTCCTCATAAGTGTCGGGTGGTCGGTTCGGTCAAAAACGTGTTTTGCGTCATTTTGCGGAAAAACTATTTTTGTAAAAGTTTCGGGATATTTCAACCTTATTTATGTTTATATTTGATATTGAATAAATAGGTTTATGTGAAATATGAATAAATTATTCATATTAGATATTGAATAATTTATTCGGTATTTTGAAAAAGATTTTTAAATTCGATTTCGCCCGAACCGCGTTTTCGCTGCGCCCATCGCCCAAAACCCCAACACTTCGCCTCTCACAACTTGTAAAAAAACTGAAAGCTTAAAAATTAGTGATAAAGAGAGAAAAATTGGTCGGTTACTTGACTAAGCATGTGAGTTGTATCGGGCTAGTGTAAGATCCGTGGGGTTGTACATCCTTTGTAAGATCACTACCCAATTATAGCTCGGGTCGGTCTTGACCCCGAACAGTAATATAATACCCCCTTATTTTTACCCCGTGGATGTAGGTTGGAGTCACTCTCCGCCGAGTCACGTAAATTCTTTTCTCTGTGATTATCTGTCTGCTTGCTAAGTTTTCTTTGGTGTCTTACTAACTAAACAAATTCACTGCGTAGGGAAATTTATTTGAGAGATTAATTTCCTATATTACCCTTAAAAAAAAAACAACCGTAAATAAAAATAATATAAACATCATTTATGAAAATGAATGATATCTCATCTATCATTAACGGTAAGTGTACACATGTTAAAAGATATGAGCCACTTATATTTATGTATAGAGTAATAATAAATGTGTACACATTAGATAAATGTAAGATTAGATTAATCTTTCAAACATTCACTCCACCTAAATTCAACCAACCAACCAGCTAGCTTGCACATTATTTCTTTGTTTAAAAATGTAGCAGACGATCACCAAACCCATCTCTGGGATATTAAATTATCCAGAACAATCTGCTCCAAATAAACACCCAAGAAAATATCAGCTCATACATTTCGAAAGAATTTATAATTATATTGAATCTTAATCATTCATTGCTTTCGTGATTATAAAAAAGTTGAGTAAGAAAAAGAAAAAGAAATTTAAAAGTTAAATAACTTACCATATATCATCTTTCTTTCCACAAGATTTGATAAACGATAGAAAGATGAACACAAATCCTAAAGCTGCTGCCACTCCCAAAACAATTGCCACTGTTTTCCCAGTATTGCTTCCACTTTTCTTGTCTACGTACGTATATGCATATTAAAATTTGATATTAATATTTGAACATCGGTATAAAAAAAAACACACAGGAATCAATACATTAAAAGACAAAAAAAAAAATATATATATATATATTATATTAAAGTTCGTTTCATAAAACTAACTTATTATGTGATGCAATTTTAAATAATTTTCTTGAGTTTACCTTTGTTGCCATGTGGAAAGTAACTATAGCTAATGAAGCACATATCTAGATAAATTTGGCCTGAAATTGAGCCAATGCATTCTTCTTGCGCAATCTGCACAGCTTTGCTTACACATTCACCACATTCACAAGCTTCTATTTCTCCTTCACATTGTGCCACGGCATGTACTGACTCATATTCCATTGAATAAAATCCTTTACCTTCTTCAGTCACACCAATCTCCATTGCTGCAAAGGCCTTATCCCTCTGCTCGTCGAGCCCTGAACCATTTGCCTTCTGGCCACAAACCTTGTGAACCAAATCATGTTTCAAATTCTCATCATCAACACTACAAACATACTCATCAGTCTCATAATGGAAGTAGCACCCGCGAAGCTGAATCCTACCGGCTACAGCTTTGCTGCACAAGCTGTTTGATAATAATTCAGGAACGGTATTTACACAATCATAGCAATCTTTGTTGCTCAAATCCCCTCTGCATTGAAAGAAACCGGTGACCGCGGCACTGTGATGATCCTCACCTGCAGTAGTTGCTTTAAAGAACTTGGATTTGGAGGACTGAGGCACCAGTTCTTGAAAAAGTGAGTGAAGGGATTTTGTGTAAGATTGATCAGTTGAGTCTGTGAATGTTTGGCTTGAGCAATTCTTGTATACTAAATTATTGTAATCTGACGATGAAGCCTTGGAAATTTGTGAAAGAAGTAGTGTTTGTGATAGAACAAAGAAATATAGTTTCAAGGTTGAACCCATGTTGGAAAAAAAATTTCTTTGAGGCTTCTATGGCTTGGAATATTTAATTTTTTTCTCACAACAATAAGAATGAAGGCAATATTTGGAGAGCGACAAGTTTGTTTAATTGGGTTATTATATATCATTTTGGGTATTGAATGGTTGCTGCTTTTAAGAAAGATGAAGATCATGTATATGCTGATATGCAAGGGAAGTTGATGAGTTTTGGGGTTTATTTTCTTGCCTAATTCTAACTAATATGATCTATATGAACTTTAATTTTTATTTTTTTTTAAATATAAAGTGAAAAGCACTTGACTAATTCCCAACCAAATGCAACATCCATATATATATTTAACAAAATATTGGATTGACAAAGACGAGCACATATATATAAATATATATTTATATAGTTCAAACCTAATGTTTCGCAATTTATATATACCATCAATTTAATTGAATTTTTGTACGGAAATAAGTGTGTCAACTACGGAAAGTTGAGTTGAATGTCCCTTTGGACTTTTGCTATTTTCCCCTTTTATAACTATGATTGTGAAATGTAAGTATTTTATAGAATTTTTTTATTTTGTCCAAAATTTTCATAGCTGACTTTAATGAATGACAATATTCGTACTTGAACTCGGATCTAGATGGATTCAGGTCGTGATGTGTTTTGGTGGATCCGAGTCTGTATCCAAATCCGGAAAAAAATATATCTGGATTTCGATGTGGGTATACTCAGTCCAGATCTGGGTATACTTGGAATGGATCCGAAAATCTAGAATTTTAATTTTTTATAATTATATTTGTAAAAATAATATGGATTCGAGTCCTGAAATTTCGAATCTGCACGGATATCGATCCGCGTATACCGGAATCTAAACATTCAGATATCTTTTTTTCTTTTTAATTATATCTGTATCAAATTATGGACCCGAAACCTGGAATTCTGGGCCTTGTGAAATCGATCCGGGTATATTAAGATCGAATTCAGAAATCTGAATTTTTAAATTCTTTTTTTCAAATATATTTGAATAAAATTAATAAAATTATAGACATGGGTCTCGAAATTTCAGACCCACGTGAATATGGATTCGAAATTTGATTTTTATATTTTCAATTATATTTATATAAAATTATGAATTCGGGCCTTGAAATTTCAGATCCGGGTATACCCGAACTAGATCTAAAAATCTGATTTTTTTATATCTGTATAAAATTAATAAAATTTTGACCCGTATCTTAAAAATCCTGACCTGTGTGGATCCAGTTGACACACTCATAAAATGATTCTTTACTCCCAAGTATAAGAGTGTCGAAATAATAAAATAACCCGGTAAGTCCGGGGTCGATCCACAAGGAATAAATTTAGTAAAATAAAATAATAATTTGAGTAAAAATAAAAAAAAAGAGTGAATTGATTGAAGTGATGGACAATTTTTAATTAGACTGCAATAATAAAATAAAATATTGGGGCTAGGGGATCCACTCTTAATATTTCAAACTTAGAGAAATATTACTTTTTATAATATATAAATTGTTATTATTACCCAATTAATTTACTTCATAAATTAATTATGTCAAAATATATAAAACCAGCCTTAAAAAGGGTGATAACATTTGTCTGTAACAAGTCCAGTTAGGTACTCAATTATGCCAAATATATAAAACCAGTCATAAAGACGGTAACAAAGTTTGTCAATAATTAGTCCATATTTAAATTACTCACTCATATTATATGGGGTTGTGCCAACCAATATGAGATTGTCTACAGCGAATCAAGACACCCATAAATATAAGAGTAGATTAAATATTAGTTTTCAGATTACAATTTATATATTATAATATAAGTAAGATTAATTTATATTCCCATATTAAGAGTTTCACCCTCTACCCCCAGCAGAATAGAATTAGCTACTCATACTTTGAATAAAAACACACATAATTTTATAACTAAAAGAAAAAGAAATTACACAAAACTTGAAAAATAAAACACACAAGACACTTCTTCCAAGTTCTTCAATAGAGAAAATGAAATAAGCATGGAGAAAATGAGAGGTGAGCATCTCTATTTATAGTAGAAGTGTTCATCCCTCAATTATTAATTACAACTTTCCAAATCAAATACAAACAATAAACTTTTACTAATTTATTTTTTTTCCTTTTTTATTTTTGTTGATCATTTTGTAAAAATTCGTGACAATCCGGTCATAAAGGTAGATTGTGACATTTCAACTTTTATTTTTATTTTTTTATTTTTTTATTTTGTTTTCTAATAATTAAAATTACATGCAACACACATTGGTTTCTTCACTAATTTCGACATTGAAACTCTCAGAACTAGAAAATCTTGTAAATAGCGAAATTGTAGATATTTGAGTCTTCTTTCATCTTAAACTAGAATCGCCTCAATCCGATATCAGAGTAAAACGTTATGGCCAAAATATGAAAATTGCGTAAAGTTGGAATTTCTGAAATTGTACACTGTTAGAACGCCCTTTCAAGTTTATGACCTCCAAAATCCAAATGTCACGTTCATTTTTCTAGTTATGCATCTAAAGTATTATTTTACCTACATAAGAAATAAAAATCAGAATTAAAGTATATAAAATATAAATTTAATTATTATTTTACAAAAGTGCTAAATTAAGGGGATTAATGAAACTACAAGTGTAAAATGATTAATTCTCATTTTAATAAATGTACACTTTTTAATGTTCATCACACCCCCAACCAGCTTATTACTAGTCCCTAGTAATTTAAGCGAAAACTAAAAAGATAAATTCTTATCCAAGTTAGTAATTGTTTTATTTCTTTCTAAATTATCAAATAAGAAAATTCTCCTGTATTTTTTTACCTTTCTTCCATACACACATAAGACAAAGTACCAATCAATTCATTGTGCCCACAATATTCATAGGTCTTGTTGAAAAGAGAGAAATATTTTTTTTCCTAAAATTATATTAGAGTTCACACCTTTTGGGCAATGAGAGTTTATTTATAAATACAAAAGATAATACATCTTCAATCATTATAACAAGCTTTGGGCCAGTGACTCACAAACTAGTTAGTTTTATGGCACTAGGTCTTAAGACACTTAATTTCTCGGATCTCAGATGTCAAAAAAAAAAGAATGTATGATTCCCTTAAGCTTTCTCTTTAACCCATGTAACGAGCTTTGGGCCAGTGACTCCCAAACCAGTTGGCCTTAAGGCACTAAGTCTTAAAACACCCATAGAGACTTAATTGCTCGAGTTAGAGAGGTTACGAAATCGAACGTATTCACACACACTTTTTTAATTAAAATAACTCAAGCTCTACTGTTTTACTCGAACAATCACTACTTGTTGAGGCAAGATGTCCGGTTACTAAGTAAAAGCTTGATTATTATTATTTCTAACTCAAGCTCTACTGTTTTACGCGAACAATCACTGATTGCTGAGGCAATATGTCCGGTTACTGAGTAAAAACTTGTTTATTTTTTTTTCCAAAATAAAAAAACAAACTCCATTGTTTTTAGGTTCTGCCCCCAACAAACTAGAAAACTGAATATTATAAAATTTTCACTTACAACCCACGATCATATGTTACCGTATATGTTGATAATACATGTCAAATGAGCATATGGAAATCAAACTTAATCAATATTATGGAGAATTCACAAATTTGAATGATTCAAAAAGATTGAAACAAAAATAATTTGTTACGAATTATATTGAGATGCATCTCAGGAGCGAAAACTCCTTACACTGCCATCTCTGAATAACAATTCCACTTGGTTAGTCAAAATTTTGTTGTTGGTTTGTGTGTAGTTTTTAAAAAAAAAACAAAAGAAAATCATTACAAAAATATTTTTTTATACATAAAACAACAACAAAATCAAAACAACATAAAAAAATCTTTTTTTAAAAAAACAACAATATAAAAATAAAAATATTTTTTTTTTACAAAAATGAAAATTATCTAGTCAACTATCCCATCCCCCCAACCAAATTGAGACATTGTCCCCAATGTCTGACTAAGAAGAAATAGAGTTTAGAAGACAACATCTGGTTAGTGTGGAATTGACAATTGAATCTACAACTATTCAAAAGAAAAAGAAAGGTTACAAATTAATATTCAAGTCCACTATACGCTTCTTGCCACGAACGTTATCTGACCAGTCTAACTTGGAAAGAATTGGGTCGATTTTTGGTTCATAAACTAAGAGTTAGTCAATTAATTCATCATTTTTTCTTACAATTAAGACGATATCTTTTGCCGGTTTCGAAATGAACCCGTGTCTTTTGGCATCCTCAAGAAATACTAAAAGAAAATCGAAAAAATGATCAACATTAAGTAGTCCAATAAGTTTTTAGTGATTGTTCAAGTTCGCCCATGACGCAACTGTGAATATTTCTTCCAACGTGCCCAGCCCACCTGGTAAAGCAACTATAAGACAATGTATTCTTCTCCATTTATATTTCGGATGTGGTTTCTGTCTGCCAAAGTTTTTGGAATGATCAACAAAACTTGATTGTCACATTCGTGCACAGTCTTTGAAACACATCTCATCAATCCAAGATCGCCACTGCCATATACTAAGTGCATGTTTCTTTCCACCATAACTCTACCCAATTCTTTTACAGCCCCAACAAATTTTGATTTATTTCCAAAGCTAGATCCACACAATACACCGATATTAGTGACTCTTCGTCTTGAAATTTTCTCAATTTTTGCTCTTTCTCTTATTTGAATGTGTCTAAGAGAGAAATGACGAGCTATATTTATAGATCCTGGAAAAGGATGAGTAATAAAGGCACAAGTATCTGGAAAATAATAATTTTCAGATAAACAATAAAATAAATCGTGAAAGTCGGAAAAATTAAAGTAAATGAAATCAAAACATTAATTTAAAGTAAAGGAAATCAAAGCAATAAATTGAAATAATATGTACTGGTAGTTGTGATTGTGGCTCACATCTTCCTCTGGTTTTACGTCCAGTAACGACATGAACGCCTTCTATGGGTCGATGATATGCTTCCCATCCAATTTTCTTATATTTGGCAAACATGGTCTTTTAAAGTCAGATTCCCAAGACTGTATTGTTGTCTTTCTTTTTGAAAATGTGTATGCAAATTACGAATCACTCGATGAGCATGTCCATTAGGATGCGTCTCAAGAGTCAATGATATATCATCTAAAGACTTATTACTAAAGACATCTCTAATGAATTGAATGTTATGTTCACGATTGTTAGACATCATTCCTAAAGAATGACAATGAGTGTTGCACGTCCAGCGTGCATATTTATAACAAACATCTAATTGTTTAGCTCTTAGGTTATTAGCATATGTGATTTTTCCTAAACCAGACATGTAAGAAATAAATGAGTCAGATAACTCTCATGCCAAGCGAACCCTCGCTTCAATTACCCAACGAATATCACTTGGAATACCATTGATCATAAGAAGCCTCATTCTTTTGGTGCGTGCTTTGTAAATTTTCATCAGAGTATTTTGGGGGAGATAAGGAAAATGATAATGGAGTTTTACGAGAGTTTCTTCCATGTCTTGATTGTAAGGTATCAGTAATTTTAGGAAACGAAAAGAACTGATTTAGAGTCACGGAATACCATTATCCGCTATTTAACCGGGGTGCAAAACTCTGAAAAAAATACTACAAAACTCAAAAAAATGAAAATTAGACAAACACAAAAGAAAATAAAATAAATAACAACTTACATCAATCACAGTACACTGGGTTTGAAAGGAAAAAAGATTCTTGAAAATTTGAACACTCCAAAAATGATTTCAAACGTTGTCCGTTTACTTTAAATACATCATCATCTCTGGGATTCTCAATGTCAATAGCTCCATATGGGTAAACGTACTACACAATAAACGGGTCACTCCATTTGGACTTCAATTTTCTAGGAAATAAATGAAGACGAGAATTATAAAGCAAAATGTTTTGACCAATTTCAAATATTTTTCATGAAATTCGACTATCATGAAAGACCTTAGTTTTAGCTTTAAGAATTTTCGCATTCTCATATGAATCATTCATTAACTCTTCAAGTTCATTTAATTGCAGTTTACGTTCATGACTGGCATTTTCAAGGTTTGAATTGAATTATTTAATAGCCCAATAAGTCTTATGCTAAGTTCTAAAGGCAAATGACAACGTTTTCCATAAACTAGACGATAGGGAGACATTCCCAAAGACGTTTTGAAAGCTGTTCAGTATGCCCAAAATACATCAGTCAATCGAAGAGACCAACTTTTGTGATTTGCGTTAACTATTTTTTCAAAAATTTGTTTGATTTCCCTATCTGCTAGTTCAACTTGACCATTTGTCTAAGGGTGATAGAGGGTAGAAACTTATGTGTAATTCCATACTTTTTCATTAAAGATTTAGAAGGCCTGTTACAGAATTATTTACCTCCATCACTTATAATGGCCAGAGGGATTCCAAATCGACTTAAAAATTTTTCTTTTAAAAATTTAATCATAATTTTATGATCATTGTTTAGACAATGAATCGCCTCAACCCATTTTGAGATATAATCGACTGCAACTAAAATATATAAAAATCCAAATGACGATGGAAATGGACCCATAAAATTTATTCCCCAATAAACAAAAAATTCGATGACAAGAATGAGATTTAAATGCATCATATTTCTTTTATAAATGGATCCCAACTTTTGATAATTTTCACAAATTTTGTAAAAAACATGGAATCATAAGTGCCAACAATGTCCCAGTGTTGTGCCTCTGTTATGTGTTCTAGGTAATCTAGTGCATCTTTGGGACTTGTGTCCCTAAACTCACCATTACACATCATCACCCTTGTAGAAGTAGGAAACGATCTTTCACGTTTCAAACCCGTGATGTGGACAAATATTTAACATTTCATTAAATCTCTACCAATATTGATAAAGTGTTTCCCCCGACTCTTGTGTGAAAGTTATGGTTCTCTTCTTAAAGGAGTTTGTCCTATGAGGGGGAAAGAATTTTTTCAGAAATTGTTCTTGCAAATCATCCTATGTTCTGATGGATCTAAGGTTCTACAGTCAAATTTTAGCTTTATCCTATAAAGAAAAGGGAAAAAACGTAAGTTGAATTATATTCATGCTGCAATTTTGGTATGTGCAAGTATTACATATGTCTTCAAATTCCCTTAAATGCTGATAAGGATTTTCAGATTTTAGACCGTGGAATGTGCGTAAAAGTTGGAGGACACCTGGTTTAAAATTGAAACGTGATGCATCTGGGAGGAAAGCAATGCAAGATGGAGATCTTATCCTAGTGGGATTAATGAATTCTCTGAGTTTCCTATGCCTGAACTGCATTTTCATCTCGTCCAGGTGGGTTTTCATTTTGGTTCTCGACCATTTTGACTGACGACGAAGATGATGGAGACTCTCTATTTAATCTACTGCTAGATGATCGAGACCAATGTCTCATGCAACCTAAATGCAGACTATATGCTAAAATTTAAAAATACAAATGCAATACTTACACAAAGAAAAAAAATAATAAACGGGTAAAAATAAGTAAAAATAAATGAAAAAAGAAAAGAATAAGAAAAAAAGAAAATAAAATGTAGTTATTAGATCTAAAAACGTCATCTCATTTTTGTCAATTCAGATCTCAATTGAATTTCTCGTTCAGCTATCTCAATTTCTCGAATTATGTTCTCACAAAAAAATATGAAAGAATCTCTAGATGAGGATGGTTCAAGAAATTCTTTGACAAAATACAAACTCCGTTTTAATTGAGTTTTATGTCTATTGTAACCTTGAAGAACCAAGTACAGGGTTTGTCTATATGTGGTATATCTCGGTTCAGGATTAATTTAGGATCAATCAGGACATCTTGGATCTACAAAAATACAAGGAAAAAAATGAGATGCAGGAAATACAAAAAAATTAAATAAATAAAAAGAAAAAATACAATGACGTTAAATTATTATTTTATCTACTAAATTATATTCTCCGGAAATGGCGCCAAAAACCCGACCACTCACAAAGTGGTTTCTTACTCTCAAGTATAAGAGTGTCGAAGTAATAAAATAACCCGGTAAGTCTGGGGTCGATCCACAGAGAATAGATTTAGTAAAATAAAATAATAATTTGAGTAAAAAAAAGGTGAATTGATTAAAGTGATGGACAATTTTAAATTGGACTTAACAATAAAATAAAATGATAGGGTTAGGGGATCCACTCTTAATATTTCAAATTTAGATAAATCTTACTTTTTATAATATATAATTTGTAATTATTACCCAGTTAATTTACTTCAAGAATTAATTATGTCAAAATATATAAAACCAGCCATAAATGCGGTGATAACATTTGTTTATAACAAGTCCATTTAGGTACTCAATTAAGCCAAATATATAAAATCAGTCATAAAAGCGGTAACAAAATTTTCCAATAATTAGTGCAAATTTAAATTACTCTCTCATACTATATGAGGTAAAGTATTAATTGTGCCAACCAACATGAGATTGTATACAACGAATCAAGACACCCAAAAATATAAGAGTAGATTAAATATTAGTTTTCAGATTACAATTCATATATTATAATATATGTAAGATTAATTTATATACTAATATTAAGAGTTTCACCATTTACCCCGGCAAAATGAAATTAACTACTCATGTTTTGAATAAAAACACACATAATTTTATTACTAAAAGAAAAATAATTATAACAAAGCTTAAAAAATAAAACACACAAGACACTTCTTCCAAGTTCTTTAAGAGAGAAAATGAAAGAAACATGAAAAAAAAAATGAGAGGTGAGCACTTTTATTTATAGTAGAAGTGCTAATCCATCAATTATTAATTATAACTTTCCAATTAAAATACAAACAATAAACTTTTACTAATTTTTTTTCTTTTTCCTTTTTTCCTTTTTTTCTTTTTTTATTTTTGTTGATCATTTTGTTAATATTTGTCACAATGCACCTAAAGGTGGATTGTGACATTTAAACTTTTATTTTTTTATTTTTATTTTTTTGTTATTTTATTTTCTCATAATTAAAATTACATGCAACACACTTTGGCTTCTTCATCAATTTCGATTTTGAAAATCTCAGAACTAGAAAATCTTAGAAAGAGCAAGTTATAGATATTTGAGTATTCTTTCATCTGAAATTAGAATCGCCTCAATCCGATATCGGAATAAAACGTTATGGCCAAATTACGAAAATTGCACAAAGTTGGAATTTTTGAAATTGTACACTAATAGAACGCCAATTCAAATTTCTGGCCTCCAAAATCCAAACGTCATATTCATACTTCTAGTTATGCATCCAAAGTATTATTTTACCTACATAAGAAATAAAAATCATAATAAAAATATATAAAAAATAAATTTAATTATTATTTCACAAATGTGCTAAATTAAGAGGATTAATGAAACTACAAGTGTAAAATTATTAATTTTTCTTTTAATAATTGTACATAATTTAGTGTTCATCACCAGTCCAGATTTCGTATCCGGGTCTGAAATGCAGATCCGGGTACGAAATTACTTGGTTCTTGATCCGTACAAGTCTAAATTTTACTACCCGGGTATGAAAAAAATTTAGGGACTCGAGTCTTCTGGATGTATGCAGATTTTGGACATTCCCGCTTTCGAAAATACTCATGTTCTGATCCATGTGGGACTGAAATTTTTCAACTCGAGTCCAAATTGTTTTTGTGAACATGGGTATTTCTGGACTCAGGTCTTTTGGGACAATGTGAATTCAGACTAGACCCAGATCGTTTGTTATCCTTACCTGTAACATCCCCAATCCGGAGAAGCTACCGGCAGGGAATAGACCGTCCTATCCCCCTGAGCCTCTGACTCTCTGAAAACTTCTAATCTCATTTCAAATATAAACTCATGCATGAGACCATTGCCCAACTCAACAACATAAATGCATAATACTTCTCATACTAAGTACTTAATTGCACTACACATTACAACTCTGACAGTGAACACTTATAATACATTACATATGCAATCTTTCCTTTACAACATGTATGATACATGACTTTTCCTGACTTTGACTGAACTGAACTCTGACTCTGACTTGACCTGGTGGACCGAACACCCTAGTGACTGCCATCAGTATCCATCCTCTCGAGCTCGTCCTCTGAGTAACCTGCAAAATAAGGAAATTGGGAATGAGGGTTAGATCGTTTGAACGGCCTAATGAGTGGACAGTTTTAAACAGAAACTGAAATACTTATAAAAATGTTCATTTTCTATAATCGAAAAAATTTCTGGAAAAAATTGAACCTTTTTTAAAGCACTTTTCAAATCTATTTTTTTGAAACTTTTTCTGGAAACTTCTTTCTTTCTGAAAATAACTCTTTTTCATAAAACTATTTCTCTGGAAAACTTTCATTAAACTAGTCATTCTGAAAATCACATCTCTGAAAATCTTATTTCTGAAAATTTATCTTTGAAAACTTGTTTTCTGAAAGTCTGTTGAAAAACCTGACGCATGGGGGTGTTTCGTATCGTCGTCCCCCCATACGGCTAACTAGAGCTAGGTGTGTAAATCCATGACATTGGGGCGTTACGTATCGTCGTCCCCTAATACATGCCACTATCATGTCTCTGAAACTAGGGTCTAGGGGTGTTACGTATCGCCGTCCCCCTAGCCCTGAAATCTGATGGTCCTGGGGCGTTACGTATCACCGTCCCTCAAGCCATAAATCTTGAGCTATGGGTGCAGATCTATGCTACCCTCCAGACTATGAATCTAAGATCTATGGGTATCTATCATCCCTAGTCCTGAACTGCGTGTACACACAATATCTGTATCCATCAATTCCATATCTGAGTCAAGTTACATATTGAGGTGGGTTTTCCCTCATGCCTCGAAATCATAAAACTCAAGCTTTTTGAAAATAATCTTTCTAAAAACATCATCAATAGTAAAATAACTGAAATCAAACTTTAGCTAACGCCTTATGTGTTTTTAAAAGTAAGTCTTATACTGAAAATAACTTAAATTAAATCAGTTGAGAAAATGATCCACTCACTGATTTTGGAATCTGGCTGGCGTCGTATCCCTTCTTCGAAGAAGATTGTGGTTCATGTTGATAATCTATGATTAAAAACTTAATTAGTATATAAGTTGTTGAATAAGCTTCGGAACTTGACTAAGCTTATTAGTTCATCTAATTGTTATCACTATAAGGCTTATCATGCTTGTGATACGATAAAACGTGAAATTTGGTGGTCTTGGGATGTTACGTATCGCCGTCCCATAGCCCTGAAATCTGGTGGTCTTGGGGCGTTACTTATCGCCGTCCCTCAAGCCACAAATCAGGAGCTGGGTGTGGATCTATGCTACCCTCCAGACTCTGAATCTAGGATCTATGGGCATCTATCATCCCTAGTTCTGAACTGCGTGTGCACACGATATATGCATTCGTCAATTCCATAACTGAGTCAAGTTACATACTGCTGTGAGTTCTTCCCTCATGCCTTGAAATCATAAAACTCAAGCTTTTTGAAAACAATTTTTCTAGAAACATCATCAATAGTAAAATAACTGAAATCAAACTTTAGCTAACGCCCTTTGTGCTTTTAAAAGTAAGTCTTATACCGAAAATAACTTAAATGAAATCAGTTGAGAAAATGGTCCACTCACTGATTTTTGGAATCTGGCTGGCGTTGTATCCCTTGGTCGAAGAAGATTGTGGTTCATGCTGATAATCTATGATTGAAAACTTAATTAGCATATAAGTTGCAGAATAAGCTTCGGAACTTGGCTAAGCTTGTTAGTTCATCTAATTGTTATCACTACAAGGCTTATCATGCTTGTGATACGATAAAACGTGAGTGCATAAGTTGGTACGAGATCTGTAGGGTGGCCTCTAGCATCCTTAATTGAAACTAAAATGGTTAAAATCTGATTCTGAGAAAAGGTCGCGTGTCACGACACTGGCCTCTTGGCGTAACGACGCTCACACACCACCGTCCAGACCCGGGCAGAGCCTCTGCTTGTTACGCATCGTGACGTTAAGTGTTGAGCATCGCGACACCCTTTCAATCAGAATCGAGGCAGAGGGCCTCTGCTTGATACGCGTCGCGATGCTAGCCAGTTTTCAGGGCCTAGAACCAATACTTCAATGACATACCCCTAAGGCAACCCAACTCAATCACACCAACACATTCACATAAGAAATTTTCTAAACCTCAACACTGATTGAAACTCATCTCATATCATCAACTCAAACCACAACCATTGTCTAACATCAATAATTCACAATGCATAATTTCCCAACACATTCACACACTTATAAACCTCATCCAATTCTAAATACTATCAAAGCACTTCTCAAAATGCATACCAATAACACTTGCAATGAAAATCAAACCAATTCAAATCCTAGGGCATGCTTGGTGCAAATTGGGGTTTTGGTTTCTTTGTTCAAAATTCAAAATTAATGAAGGAAGAAGAGTTAGAAGCATACTTTGTATGCTTAGGAGCTTGAACATCATCATCATTTCCTCCAAACTAACATGAGAATGAAGAACCTCTCTTGAGGGCTTCCTTGCCCTAAATCACGTTTTTGGCATCCAAATAGATGAATGAATAGTGCTCAATTTATCGACAAAATGAGGCTAATTTTTGTTGGTCATGAATGGCTAAGATAATGTCACCTCACCAAATTCTAGATCATCCTCGAATTTTACTGTAACAGTAACAAAATCTCAATTTTTGACATACTTCTGATTCGAATTTGGAAAAATATCCAACGCAAAAGTTATAGGTCTCGATCTTAGTTTTCTGAAGATATAAAATCCATAAAAATCAGAGTTGGTATGAAAAAGTTATTACCCTAATACCAAGGGCTGCTTGGAGTGGTACCGAAGATAAATTTCGTATCGGAACTGTAAAGGATTTACCGAACGTCCCAAAAGTAATTCACGAGCACACTTATGCATAAGCATGATTTCTGTGGCGTATCACGCCACCAATAACATAGTAATCGTCGGAGTTACTGGGTCATTACATTCTCCCCCCCTTAAATATGATTCGTTCTCGAATCTCTTCTGAAATTCAACTCGTAGATCCGTCTGAGCTTGAGGGCATATGTGCCTCTACTAACTGTTATTCTCTTTAACTTCTTTTCTATTACGCTACTTCAGAATTCATTATGAAAACTTATATAAATATCTAGTTCTGATATACACTATTCAATTCTTATATTAACATCTGAATTAAGTATACCACATCTTGTCATGCTTGTACATACTATTCTAAAGTTCGTGGGCTCTAGTGAATAATCCTTGAATTCTTGGCTGAGAGGTAAGCCCCCGTCCTCAAACCATGAACCTCTACTAAATTCTCTATACTTATTATTTTGCTACAACTATCTACATGCATCAAATAGCCTCATTCTTAGGCTTCTAGTTATTCTCTACATTCCTTAACTCAATTTTCTGTATGGGCTAACAATCCTAAAATAGAAACTACGATAATAGTTTGACGTCCTACACACATTGGTTCCACTCTTGATTTAAACCTTTTATATCTCTCACTGAGACAACCTTAAATCTTACATGTCAGTGGAAACTTTTGTTACCTTTCGCGGTTAACGTACCATTGTTGTACTTCTTTCTTAGTCGGTATCCTCGAGCTCTTCAAAATACTAGTGTTCTCTACAGTTAGGATTCTTCATGTTCAGACTTAACTCTGGGATAAATATACGTACGAGGGTAATTTGAGCCACTATCAATAATGATTTTACTAGATACTTTTCAGCTCTACGTGCTCAATCTTATTGTAGCATACATTGTCACCACTTATCTAATTAACCCTCTAATTCTTCTTCTCTAAGTCTCTACTGCTTATTAGCTCAATTCTTCAAGCTTTTGCGCCTCTATCTATCTCAGGCTTAGGACCTCATAGTTCATGGCCAGATTCTCCATATACTTCTAGCTTACCGTTATTGTTTATCGAGGCCTCTATATTCAGATATAGACTTTGGTTAGTTTTCCTGGTGGTCCTTCTTAATTGGCTAAGGTCTTCGGAACAAGGTGTTTAAATTGAGCTCAACTTTATGAATACTTATACTTAAACTGTAATCCTACCTAATAACGTCGACTCCGGCAATTCGGTTCTGGTTAATTTTTATACTCTTTTCGTACTTATATGTTTATTGCTAGTGTAAAGCTGGTTAACTACCATTTGCTCTGACTTGTTCTGTTTGCCTGGTTTCACTCCGGAATATTCCACTTTCAGCTATCCTTATAGTTTTGCTCTGTCAAATGTCGTTCTGATTTCAATAATATCGTATGCTTAGTTTCTTTGCCTGTCTTTACATTGTACCTTGAAAATCCATTTCAAGTCATCCTAAGCATTATTCATATTGGTGTGTTGTGAAGGGAAATATACAGGCTATAGTCGTTGTTTTTCTTTCAATCTATATTGAATAGGACTTCGGTCTTGATGTCTCTTTCTCCTTCAATTTTCTAAATGGGCAAGTCTGTTACTATGGGTCTTTAGTCATGCTTAACATTGTTACTCATATATATATATGTCCTTGTTTGACTAATACATCCTCATATCATCGTCTCATCTAAGCAACTCATTCTCTAAGCCTTTTTCTTAAAGCCATTTCCGTCTTCTTTCCTGCTCAACTCCATACTCGAAGCTTATGTGTTGTATGTCTCTGTTTTCTTATCTCGGGGTACTACCTTTCAAATGTCTATTACTTTACATTATAAGATAGACTCACTGGTTCCAGGGAATATAATTGCAACAGACATCGAGGGTCATCTTTACTACCGCTGTCTAACGAGGGTTGGGGTGGGGCTGGTCCTGAACCCTTTTTCTGATTGTCATGCTTTTTATAGCTATACGTGGTGTAGCTGCACATGCTGCTTATTTATAATTCTAGGACGTCTTCAATTCTTACCCTTGACTATTTTCCATTTATTGATCACACTAACTTTTACAGAAAAAAATTATCTTTAAGGCATCATACCCCTTTGAAATCCTACATATCCTCATGTTATTCTTCCTTTCGTAGTTTGCTCTGTATCTTAAATTTCGTAGCCGAATCCGAATGGACGGTAGTGCGATCTGCACTCGAGATACAATGCCATGTACCACTTGAGAGACACACATATTTCGTTTCATCCGATCTTATATTTATTTGTTGTTTGTTAGAAATAATATGTTACTTTTATGCATGATTAGGTTGTTTAGTATGTTATTTTTTATGCATGATTAGGTTATTATTTCCAAGCATGATTTAGTTATTTCTTTCGCATTAGGAACTTGATTATGTCTCATCTATGTTTATGTTTAGATTATTATTTATTTACATTGCCATGCTTAGCGATTTAATGTATGCATGAGATTGTTTGCTTGCCATTATTCCGACTTATTTTTGCGCATGAAAACTTACATATAGGTCGTATGTGAACTTAGATGTAGGTTATTCTTGCATAGACTCGGTTAGATTATTGCACAAATCCATTCATTACAAATGGCATAAGTAAGAGACCATTCTGAACCCAACGGTTTGAGGTCTTCCCTTACGAGGGGTGAGTGCAGCCTTAAATCATTTTCCCAGTTCACACTGGGTGGCGACTCCATGTTATTTCTCCGGTGTAGTCCCATGCGGGCTACTCCGTACTCCCCACTAGGCCGCGAGCCTAGAATAGCGTCGCTAATTTCTGTGTCCTACAGTCTGGCGACTCCACTGTGGATAGAGAATCAGCCCCGAAATAATGCCTTGTGAGGTTTGTGATTTGTGCTTTAATTAACTGTGCCTACTGTGGGTTGAAAGAGGTTTAATCAAAGGCATTATTAGAGCTAAGTAATGGTTTGGTGTCTTCCTTCATTCACTACCTTTCTATAAGGAAAAGCTGTGAAGGCACCTAGATAATCATTTACTCGAAGCTTACTGTGATGGACTAATTTGGAGGACTTGTTGTTTATTCCTGTCACCAAGGCGATAAGAGCCTAAGAGGCTTGGGTATTTAAGAGAGTTCGCTCCACCCTCCCTCTGGGGAATCTATAATGAGAAACCCATTTGACAGTCAGCACGTACCATAACTCGTTGGCACGTACCTTAGCGTATAAAAAAGGTGCGCTCACTTGGTCGCTTGAACCATTGAGTGAGGAGTCCTAGTTGTGGGCAATCCTTCACCGGTGAGAGCCTTTGTCTATACCTCTATAAACCCGCACATGAACTGTAGCTGTAGGACTAGTGGAAACTATCTCTTTATGCTTGCGTTTAGGACCATTGTCATTTGGATTCAGTTGGACTTTTTGTCATGAGGTATGGGCTTGTTGGGCCATTTAAACTGGGACGAGTCCATGCTTTATGGCAGTTGGGCCAAAAGCTTCTGAAATACCGATGGGCCATTTTGTGTTTGGGCCTCTTATCATTTGAAGTTGTTTAACTATGTTATCGCAAAAGTGTAAACATGTTGGGCCTTTTCAACTGGGACAAGTTTGCATCGCGTAATAGTATGACTTATATATTCCATACATCGCACACATCTCACGCACCTCATGCATACACGCATCATGTTAACTATTGTGTCTAAAATCCATCATAGATATCCGTTGGGTTATGGGTAAGAGGGAAGACTCATCAAAAAGCCGTTAGCAAAAATGAGCGAATCAGAGAACGAGGTATCTCATATGGATCAGCTGGAGACTAGTCTCACTAAGGTTGTCGAGCAGTTGCAAGCTTTGACCGCCACTATGGCTAATATGGTTGTGCCCCGTGCTGGGGGAGGCTCTGAGAATGTGAGGCGTGAGGACCCTCCAAACAGATTGAGTGATGATATCCCTGTTTTTGATGATGACATGGCTGAGTATGAAGTATGCGCCTTTGGACTGAATGCGTTGATAACTTTGAAGGCTAAGAACGTCGAAGTTTATGGAGACTCGATGCTAGTAGTCCGGCAACTGCAAGGAGAAAGGTTAGTAAATGAAGAACGGTTGAAACCTTACTTGTTCCACCTCAGGAGTCTGGCACAGGCTCTCCCCAATTGTAAGTTCCAGCACTTGCCGCGAGAAGAAAACCAAATGGCAGACGCATTGGCTACACTTGCCGCAACTTGGGAAAATCCGGAGAAGTTGGTGATGAGACCTCTAGTGTTGACGACGGCAAGCAAACCTGTCTACCAGATAGAAAGGATATTAGAAGTAGAGGTCGACGACGGAAAACCTTGGTATCACGACATTCAGAGATATCTGGAACATGGGGAATTCCCGGAAGTTGCAAGCAGAAAAGACAGGACATCCATCCAGAAGTTGGCTTCTCAGTATGTAAATTTGAAGGGAGAACTGTACAAGAGACAGGCGAATGGCATTCAGCTGAAATGTTTAAGAAAAAAATAGGCTCAAAAGGCAATGGAAGAAGTACACGTCGGAGTATGTGGACCGCACATGAACGGATTGAATCTGTCTCGCAAGATAGTAAGACAAGGCTTTTACTGGTCGACCATGGAAGTTGACTGCGCGAAGCTGGTAAAGTATTGTCATGATTGCCAAGCTCACGGTAACTTGAATCATCTGCCGCACACAGAGTTGCATGGGCTGTCAGAGCCGTGGCCTTTCTCAGCATGGGGAATTGACATGATCGGAGAAATTCGATCGAACGCATCGAATGGACATAGCTTCATAGTAGTGGCAGTAGACTACTTTTCGAAATGGGTGGAAGCCGAGTCATTCCGTAATGTTACAACAAAGCAGATGGCGAAGTTCATAGCCCGGAATCTCATATGCCGATATGGAATTCCGCATCATGTGGTCACACACAATGGAGTCCAGTTCCAAAGAGAAACAAAGGCGATGCTACAGAAGTATGGGATAGGACATCACAAGTCGTCACCGTACAGACCGCAGGCAAATGGAGCAGTTGAGGCAGCCAAGAAAACGATAAAGATGATATTAGCCAAGATGACAGAGAACTATAAAGATTGGGCCGATAAACTACCGTACGCCATGTGGGGATACAGAACTTCTGTGAGAACAGCAACGAGAGCCACGCCTTACTCTTTGGTCTACGAAATGGAAGTAGTATTGCCAGTAGAAGTTGAGATATAGTCTATGCGGGTATTAGCAGAAACAGAATTACCTGAACATGAATGGGCCTCGCAGAGATTTGAACAGTTGGTATTGCTCGATAAGAAGAGAATGAAGTCCTTACATCATATGCAGTTATACCAAAAGATATTGGCCTGGGCATTCAACAAAAGGTGCGTCCTACTAAGATCAGAGAGGGGGATCTGGTATTTAAGCAGTCAAAGCCGTTAACGATGGACCCGAGAGGAAAGTTCAGACCTAACTGTGAAGGGCCATACGTAGTCAAGAAAGTAATGGGAAACGGGGCAGTGAGACTGTCAGATTTAGAAAGGAACGAGTTCGTCGGGGCAATCAACATGGACAGACTGAAGCAATATTTCACCTAAGGAAGAAGAGACAGAGCAGTTACTGGGAGAACTGGCAGAAGACCTAACCCAACGAGATAGGAAATTCATCCACGCATGCATGCATACACGTAATGTACTTGCAATTTTTGTGTTTGTTCTGTGTTTGTAGGTTTCAAACAAAAGAAAACTGCACAATCACCAGAAAAGAACCGGCAGGAGGAAACTATAAGCAGACCCAGTGGCGATCAGAGACATGCGTAGGCACATGGCGCCAAGGAGAACAATGAGGGTCTAACCCATTAGGAACATGGAGTACCTCCACACATGCATACATACACATCGCATGCACGTATTTTTATTCTGTTGTTTTGTTTGTGTTCACAGGTCTCGGAGAAAAGAAGGAAAGGCGGAAAAATACAAGCAAGCTGAGAGCAACAAAACAGTATCAACAGTTTTCAGAAATGGATCCCCAGGGTTGAGACCTACACATAATCATCAGTTTTGGGAATGAACCCTTAGGGTTGAGGCCTGCGCTACCAGCAGTTTTCAAGAATGAATCCCAGGGGGCGAAGCCCACATTATTAGAGGTTGAAGAATTCCAGTGAAGTGAAAAAAAAAGGAGAGAGAAGTATTTGATGGTTAGGCATATGTCCGGTGATGACATTGTTTGTTGTAGGGAGAAACCTTAGAAACGATAATTGCGAGCTGTGCTCTCATCCGGTATTCTGAGTGGTTGATCTCGGCTGCACTCAAGAGCACTTGATTATGGGATTTTAGTAGTAGAAGCCTGAGTGGTCAGCGAGATGACTAGTCGAAGAGATGGCGGATCAGTGAATGACTTTTTGCCTAGATTTCCATCCTGGTTTATGTATACTATGATATATGATATAGTTGGAAACAAAGAAAAAGTCTCTAAAAAGAAAAGGAAAAAATAGACCACCTATAACCGATAAGCGTGAAGCTACCCATGGGCGAGTATTAGGACCACCATGAGGAGAAATGCTACCTTAAAGGGTAGGTGTGTCGAAAAAAAAAAGAAAGAAAAGAGAAAAAGAAAAAAAAAGAAAAAAATAGTTCAAAATGAAAAGAAAGGAAAAAAATAGACAAAAGAAAAAAAAAACCATATCATGTTGAGTACGAGGAAGTAATCACAGAGTATGATCAAGACATCTCAGTTGGTTAGACCCACTGATCCAATTCTCCGAGACAAAATCATCGAGTTGGTTTACTTAAGGATTAAGCTGCGAAAGAGCCTTGGCGCACACACACTAGGAGTCTAGTTCAGATCACTCATTCAGACGAGCGGATTTGAGTGTATTAAGTACTTTGAAGGTTTTCTGGTTTCGACACGAAGCATCTGTTGAGGATGAAAATATGTTTAGCTATCAGGATTATCTCGTGAGAGGCAGTACAATATGTTGGTATGCAACACCACATCAGCATCAGTATCGGTTTTGGGGATAAGTCTCAGGGTCGAGGCCCGCATCAGCATCAATACCAGTCTTGGGGATGAGTCCCAGGGTCAAGGCCTATATCAGCATCAGTATCAGCTTTGGGGATGAGATCCAGGGTCGAGGCTCACATCAGCATCAGTATCAGTTTTGGGATGCGTCCCAAGGTCGAGGCCCGCACCAGTATCAGTTTTGGGATGCGTCCCAGGGTCGAGGCCCACATCATCATCAATTTTGGGATGCATCCCAGGGTCAAGGCTCATATTTTCAGCGGTATTGGGATGCGTCCCAGGGTCGATGCCCCCATTGTCAGTAGTTCTGGGATGCGTCCCGGGGTCGAGGCCCACTACGTCATCAGTTGTAGTTCTGGGATGCGTCCCAAGGTCGAGGACCCATTACATCATCAGTTTTGGGATGCGTCCCAGGGTCGAGGCCCACAATGTCAGCGGTATTGGGATACGTCCCAAGGTCAAGGCCCATGTTGTCCGTTACAGTTATTGGGATGCGTCCCAGGGTCGAGGACCCACTGTATCAGCAATTGTAGTTCTGGGATGCATCCCAGGGTCGAGGACCCACTACAACATCAGTTGCAGTTCCGGGATGCGTCCTAGGGTCGAGGCCCACTGCGTCATCAACTCAATTCGAAGCAGCAAGCAAGACAAGTGGCAGCTGGCGAGCCAGGTAAGTAAAAATACATGGCATAACTTTGATAAGATTGTCATTGTCACACACTGCACAAGTCCCATCAAAGTGGGGGGGACTGTAGGCACTGCATTTTTGCATATAAGTCCCGATGATGAGTCTCACATGGAGACACTACCTCTTTAAGTTGTGGAAGTCGCGGGAAAATGACGTCGGAAGGGAAAAGTCAGAAATTGATATCTTGTTGGACTAAATTCGTTTGCTTAGTTGTGGGTTCGCTCGTTAGATCTCTGTTTTAAACTTATCCTTGGCCCAAAACCCCTACAAGTCACACACCAAGCCCATACATCACCTAAACCATACACCAAGCCCACCAAAACAAACCATTCACGCCCAAATAGACCAACCCCAGGCCCACATCCTTCCAAAATAACAAAATCACACATTAAACGCATGCTAAAATCAAGACAAATCACATTCCCAAATTAAAAAAATCAAATCAAATCAAATTAAATCATATTCCTAAATAAAAGAGATCAAATCAAATCAAACCAAATCACATCCCTAATTAAATAGATTTTTCCTTATAGCACACTAATTAAAATAACCCCCCATAATTACACAATATTCTTTCCATATTCACATAAGGTAAACCCCAACCCTTGCCTATAAAAATAAGCCTAAACCCAACCTTGAAACCCCTGGCAACCACTTCCTCTTTCACCTCTCTCCTCTCGGTAATAAACCCTAAACACATCCTCACTCATTCGGCTAACCCTCTCCCTCATCAACTCTCGTCCACCATAGCATCATCTCACACTACTCTCTCACGTAAACAACCTTCGGCACCTCACGCTAAAACCCTAAAAGCAGCCTACTACACAGCCCTCGCTCAAAATAATATAGCCAGCCCATAAGCCCCACACACAAAGACACTCAGCCCTCTCATCACACGCGCAACACCCATACATAAGCAGCCTACAACACAGTCCTCGCTCAAAAGAAACGCCACCAATGCCCAGCTCACCGGCTAAGCACTCTCACCACTCTCAGCTTGGACTCTCTATTCATGAAAACAACAAAGAGAACCTGCTCTCTCTCTCTCTCAACAATCTACACGACCATCAACCATCATCACCCCATAGACCGAAACAACTGACCTCACATACTCACGCGCACAAGCAATAACCCCTCACGCCACAGCCCTCACTGATCACCCACTCAGCCGACACATATACAGCCAACAGCAGGGTAGTAAACCCTCGCCTAAACTGCCCACAGTCATCGAACAAAACCATCACAAACAGCAGCCCACACAGCCCCCTAGTAACCTAAAATCGTCACCCAATACACCCCAAAACAGTCCCAAAAACTAACCCTAAAACAGTCCCCGAACCAACCCCAAAACAGCAGCAAAACAACCTCAAAAACAGCAGCAAAAATAGATAAAACAGCAGCCCAAAACAGTGAGGCAACGAAGGAAAACAATGAACCAGTAAATCAGAAAAGTTGCGGAGCATCAACCCTTTCGACAACCGCGTAACGCACTTCCAAGAGACGAATTAAGAGGTTAGACCTGAGGGCACCCTTTTTATTTATTCCCGCACTTTCTTTCCGTTATTTATTTTATTTCTTCGCATGTATATTGTGGATTCATGAATGTTGTGGCCATGGGATGAATGAAATATATGTTATCTCTTGTGGTATATCGGATGGAAACCCGGACGTAAATTCTGTAGCCGAATCGGAATGGACGGTAGTGCGCTCTGCACTCGGGATACAATGCCATGTACCACTTGAGAGACGCATAAATTTCATTTCATCCGATCTTATGTTTATTTGTTGTTTGTTAGAAATAGTATGTTACTTTTATGCATGATTAGGTTGTTTAGTATGTTATTTTTTATGCATGATTAGGTTATTATTTCCAAGCATAATTTAGTTATTTCTTTCGCATTAGAAACTTGATTATGTCTCTTCTACGTTTATGTTTAGATTATTTTTTATTTACATTGCCATGCTTAGCGATTTAATGTATGCATGAGATTGTTTGCTTGCCGTTATTCCGACTTATTTTTACGCATGCAAACTTAGATATAGGTCGTATGTGAACTTAGATGTAGGTTATTCTTGCGTAGACTCGGTTAGATTATTGCACAAATCCATTCATTACAAGTGGCATAAGTAATGGACCATTCCGAACCCAACGGTTTGAGGTCTTCCCTTGCGAGGGGTGAGTGCGGCCTTAAATCATTTTCTCAGTTCACACTGGGTGGCGACTCCATGTTATTTCTCCGGTGTAGTCCCCCGTGGGCTACTCCGTACTCCCGACTAGGCCGCGAGCCTAGAACAACGTCGTCAATTTATGTGTCCTACAGATACGTCGACGAGATTATACCTATAGAGATTTGACATTTATATCTATATCTCTGGGATAATCCGGATACCTGTGACGGATGGATTATACGTATGCAATGATCTCGACCTGTATGATTCAGCTAGTTTATCCGTGGTCGTCATAATTTACGGGTGGGTAGATTATGGACACGAAATTGGATTTCGTGACGGATATGCCTGAATCTAGAGAGTCTCACTAATGAAATAAACTCGTAGAGCACTAGGGCGACTATTATAAATAATGGTGATTATTTATAAATCGTTTAACTGTTAAACGAAAGATACATGCATTAAGGGTCGAACCGTCATTTCCTAATTAGTGTGTATTTATGTTTAATATTTGATATTATTAAATACACATTAATTAATTGTCAAATTATGATATTTGACATATATCATTAATATATGTATTTAAGATATTTAAAGTAAATATAATACATATATTTGAGATATTTGTATTTAATTAATTATTTAATTATTTAATTGTTAAATGATTAAAGTAATTAAAATATAAATATCTTACCAAATGATAATGATGGGAAATGATTCACAAGTGTATATTGTTTACTTTGCTTTAAAAGAAATGGTAGTCAAATTGAGTTTGACTTCTAAGATATTTGTTTAATTTTGATTAAACTTGAAAATATCTATTTTTCTTTTTAAGCCAATTTCCGCCATGCCCTAAAATAAATATAATTGTTATATTTTGTAGTTGCTTTTGTTGACTTGTTGATTATTCATTAAAGTTGTAATGATAATGGTTGCAAATTGATAAGCAAATTAATGAAACAAAATTGAAATACCTAGATATTTTATATACACACCAAATTCGGCCAAGGCTATTTTGGAGGAGGTATATATTGTTTTGTTTCATTTTTAGGGTTTAAGGAGTTCATAAGTTACCAAATAAACATAATAGAGTTGAGAGAAAAATGATTGGAGGCTAAAGAAGAAAGCTTGGAAAAATCTTATTTTTGTAAGTTTTTCTTTAAAGTCTTCAACATAGAAAATATTTCTAACATGCTTAGCTTCATCTTGTGTTACTTTGATGTTGTCTCTTTACTTATAGTTTATGTTTTAATTGGTTATGAACTTGTATGAAAGATGTTTGCATGTATGGTTTTAAAGTGAGCTTGAAATGGTTTCATAAGCTCTCTTTTGATTATTTGATAATCAAGTTGCCATTCTAGAGTTTCTAAGCCACTCATTGATGACCTAGAATTGTTCTTGAGTTGTTTCATGATGGTGAGACTTGTTTGGTGTTGTAATGTTTGAATCAAAGTAATGGATTTAATGGATTTGGTGAAATTGGTCAATTTGGTGAAATTGTAAAATTAGGGTTCTTAACCCATTCCAAATTTGGGGCTTTTCATATATGTGATGTATTATAGTGTGTATATGATGTATATAAATTTTTGGGTTGATTGGATTTGATTTTGACATGTTTTGAACAAAAAAGACTAAATTGCAATTAACCGAAAAATTTGGGTACTCTCGGAAATTAGACAATAATTGGGGTTTTTGTTGCAATCTGATTTTGATGAGTTAGAGTTGTTGGAAATCATTTTAGAAATGATTTAGAATCATCCAAAATTGTATTTGACAATTTTAGGACTAAAATGATCAATTTGCAAAGTTGTGGGGCATTTCGGTAATTACTAAGAAATTTGATCTCTTGTGTAATTTTTCAGAATTTGATAATTGGGTAATTAAATAAATAAATTTATTTAATTGATCCAAGAAAAATTTTGAAATCGGAAAATTTTGATTTTCCGTGATTCCGCTGCGTTACTGGATTTCCGCCATAAAACCCATACAGCTACCATATTACTACTGAACCTTTGATTTGGGTGTTGCTCTCCTTCTAGTTTTTTTCCTCTCTAATATGATGAGAAGTTATGTACGAGTCCTTATTTCTATGGGTTACTCTCTCTGGTTCCTTTATTTCTTTGAGCTTTTCCTTCTTGGAGGCCATAAGCTCCTCGATGCATTGGATTATCATCATTAGATTTAGCTTGGCTTACTCCACTTTATACATAATGTTATTATCTATTGTCCTTATCTAGGTCCTATTAAGCTTCTTGATTTGGCTGTTTAGCTATCTCATGATTTGTTTACTCTACCTGATGCTCTCTTTTACTTATTCGACTCTTTATTGGGCTCTAAGTTGGAGGAAAGTCTATATACATTCCATAGAGATCTGGAAATCTATGTCACTGTTGATTATCTAAATTTAGTTATGGTCTGCTAGGTGTTTATATATTTACTGGGATCGGGGTTACTGGACCGCCAAGTTGTCGTCCATCAAGTTGGAATCTACTACGACTTTGCTACACCTTAGGGTTCCACAACTCTTATCAACTATCATGAGGTCTCTTCTTACGATACTGCTTTTAAGCCACGTTATCTCTGTTACTATACATACTGAACTTCCTTGCCACTTTCCTCATCCTTCTTTATTCTTTCCATATCCCATTTTTTTTGCTCGATGTCGTGCTGTCGAGGCTAGTGGTGTTTCACTCTTTTGGGCTACGTTCTAGCTCTCTACTCTCTATTCTCGCTAGAGGCTACAACTATGCCATATAACCTTATTGTTCGTATCGATACTCTTGTTGACTCGTGAGCATCTCTGACCTTATGGATCTGTCATTTTAACTTACAAGGATTTCCGCTGGCATTAGTCTAATCTATGGGTTCTTATTGGTACAATAAATTTTCCAATTTTTTATTTATGTCAGACTCTTTCATCCAATCCTTAGAAATCTCCTTGATTCTTCACGGGGTGATCTATATTTCGAGGTCTGTTGCCCCTGCCTCAGAATATAATACTGCGGGTACTAGATTCTCTTACAGTCATCTTTATTTATGTTGTTAAATGGTGGGACAAGCCTTTATATTTTAACGAGCATCACCATTCTTGTCCTGGTATCGAGTGTTCTAGTAGAGTCTATTAGACATGTTGGATAGGTATGAGATAAACCCCATCAAGACAACCTCATTAACCATTATTACTGGGAGGTTCGAAATCTGGGTAGCTTATGGCCTTATCTGTATCGGATTCCTTGGATAAGGAAACTAATCCATTTTTCCTACGACCTCCACCTTATTTGTTTACGGGCCTGGGTTTTGGGTGTCTAAAATCTCTACATCTTTCTTGATGTCTCTAGTCTATCGGGACTCCCATGTCTAATTCTGATTTCTTACCTCTCTTATGCTTCTGACAATCCTTTGTTATTCGGAGAGCTTGTTATCTATACGAGGTACTCAAAGGCTATTGGTTTGGCTTGAAGAAACTTCATAAGGAAATAATAAATCTTACGAAATGGAGGAAACCTTACATAGGTCTATTTGGCACTCTTATACTTGCTCGAGATTGTTTTGTTCTTCTTTACTTCTATAGGTTCTGGTATCTTCATATCAATCTGATTCTATATCTATATCTCTTATTGTTTCTGGTTACTTGAACATCTATACAACTTTCTTACTTTTCTTATAGCTTTCTCTTTCTCTTTTCACTCCTCTGAGAGAATATCCTCTGAACTTTACTATCTAATCTCATAGCTCATCTTTAAACTTCTTATAGTAAGCTAAAATGACTACAGAAGAGTTCTCCGCTAGAAAAAAAAATTGATCATTGTTACTTTATTAGGAAAGATATTCAGATAACTTTGGGAATTCTTACTAACCTGTCTATGGAGCTTGAAGACGTACTCGAAGATCGGATACTGGAGAGGTAGTGTCTCATATACTAGTATCATGGGAATACTATGTATACAAAACCCCAACACTCTACCCACTGAATTCACTGACTCCCTAGTGCATGCTCTGATACCATCTTTTTAACATCCCAAATCCGAAGATGCTACCGGCATGGAATAGGTCGTCTTATCCCCCTGAGCCTATGACTCTCTGACAACAGCTAATCTCATTTCAAATATACACTCAAGCATGAGACCATTGCCCAACCCAACAATATAAATGCATAATACTTCTCATACTAAGTACTTAATTGCACTACACATTACAATTCTAACAGTAAACACTTATAATACATTACATACGCAATCTTTACTATACAACATGATGATACATGACTTTTACTGACTTTGACTGAACTGAACTATGTCTCTGACTTGACCTGGTGGACCAAACACCCTAGTGACTGCCATTAGTATCCATCCTCTCGAGATCGTCCTTCGAGTAACCTGCAAAATAAGGAAACTGGAAGTATGGGTTAGATCATTTGAACGACCTAGTGAGGGGACAGTTTTAAACGGAAACTGAAATACTTATAAAAATGTTCATTTTCTATAATCGAAAACATTTCTGGAAAAAATTGAACATTTCTGAAAGCCCTTTTCAAATCTCTTTTTCTGAAACGTTTTCTGGAAACTTCTTTCTTTCTGAAAATAACTCTTTTTCATAAAACTATTTCTCTGGAAAACTTTCATTAAACTAGTCTTTCTGAAAATCACATCTCTAAAAATTTTATTTCTGAAAATTTATCTTTGAAAACCTGTTTTCTGAAAGTCTGTATCTGAATGTCTGTTGAAAAACCTGACGCATGGGGGCATTACGTATCGTCATCCCCCATACGCCTAATGAGAGCCAAGTGTGCAAATCCATGACATTAGGGAGTTATGTATCGTCGTCCCCTAAAGCATGCCACTATCATATCTCTGAAACTAGGGTCTAGGGGTGTTACGTATCGCCGTCCCCCTAGCCCTGAAATCTGGTGGTCCTGGGGCGTTACGTATCACCGTCCCTCAAGCCATAAATCTTGAGCTATGGGTGCGGATCTATGCTACCCTCCAGACTATGAATCTAAGATCTATGGGTATCTGTCATCCCTAATCCTGAACTGCGTGTACACACAATATCTATATCCGTCAATTCTATATCTGAGTCAAGTTACATACTGAGGTGGGTTTTCCCTCTTGCCTCGAAATCATAAAACTCAAGCTTTTTGAAAATAATCTTTCTAAGAACATCATCAATAGTAAAATAACTGAATCAAACTTTAGCTAACGCCCTATGTGCTTTTAAAAGTAAGTCTTATACTGAAAATAACTTAAATGAAATCAGTTGAGAAAATGATCCACTCACTGATTTTGGAATCTGGCTGGCGTTGTATCCCTTCTTTGAATAAGATTGTGGTTCATGTTGATAATCTATGATTAAAAACTTAATTAGCATATAAGTTGTTGAATAAGCTTCGGAACTTGACTAAGCTTATTAGTTCATCTAATTGTTATCACTATAAGGCTTATCATGCTTGTGATATGATAAAATGTGAGTGCATAAGTTGGTACGAGATCCGTATGGTGGCCTCTAACATCCTTAATTGAAACTAAAATAGTTAAAATCTGATTCTGTGAAAAATTCGCGCGTCGCGACACTGGCCTTTTGGCATCGCGACGCTCACATGTCCAGACCCGAGGCAGAGCCTCTGCTTGTTGTGTGTTGCGACGCTAAGTGATCAGCGTCGCGACACCCCTTAAACCAGAATCGAGGCAGAGGGCCTCTACTTGATACGCGTCGCGACGCTGGCCCGTTTTCAGGGCCTAGAACCAACACTTCAATGACATACCCCCCAAGGCAACCCAACTCCATCACACCAACACCTTCACATAAGCAATTTTCTAAACCTCAACACTAATTGAAACTCATCTCATATCATCAACTCAAACCCCAACAAATTGTCTAACATCAATAATTCACAATGCATAATTTCCCAACACATTCACACACTTATAAACCTCATCCAATGCTAAATACTATCAAAACACTTCTCAAAATGCATGCCAATAACACTTGCAATGGTAATCAAACCAATTCAAATCCTAGGACATGCATAGTGCGAATTGGGACTTTGGTTTCTTTGCTCAAAACTCAAAATTAATGAAGGAATAAGAGTTAGAAGCTTACTTTGTGTGCTTATGAGCTTGAACATCATTATCCTTTCCTCCTCTCTTGAGGGCTTCCTTGCCCTAAATCACGTTTTGACTTCCAAATAGATGAATGAATAGTGCTCAATTTATAGACAATAGGGGGCTGATTTTTGTTGGGCATGAATGGCTAAGATAGTGCCACCACACAAAATTCTAGATCATCCCCGAATTTTAATGTAGCAGCAACGAAATCTCAATTTTTGATCTACTTCTGATTCAAATTTGGAAAAATATCCATCGCAAAAGTTTTAGGTTTCGATCTTAGTTTTCCGAAGATATAAAATTCATAAAAATCAGAGTTCGTATGAAAACGTTATGACCCTAATACCAAGGGCTGCTCGGAGTGGTACCAAAGATAAATTTTGTATCGGAATTGTAAAGGATTTACCGAACGTCCCAAAAGTAATTCACGAGCACACTTACGCAAAAGCATGATTTATGTCGCGTATCACGCCACCAATAACATAGTAATCGTCGGAGTTATCGGGTCATTACATTACCTCTAATCACCAGAAAAATTTTTGAAAAAAATATTTGATGTGCCAAACATCAAAAAATATTTTTTGGAAAATATTTTCAGGTGATAGCCAAACACTAAAAAATATTGTTCTTTCCAAAATTGATTTTCATTGAAAATATTTTACTTACAGAAATCGTTTTACGTCGAAACAAATGGACCCTTAGTATAAGATTATGAAAAACTTAACACAACTCAATTCAGCTCAGCATTACGAAATAAGACATGAGCGTATCCACATGGGGATTAGTGCACGGGTGGATTTTGGAAATTTTTAAAAATATGATTTCAAAATTAATTTCAATTTCTTTTAATTTTAAGAGAACGACCCAGTTAAGTTTTAAATTATGTTAATGATCCAATTAATTTTGAAAAGTTTCAATTTGTCTATGATATAAATTACAATTATTTGAAATTTATTTAGTTATTTTGATATCATAAAAATCGATTACCCACACTAAATAAGTAGTAACTTATAAAAAATTAGTAATAGTATAATAGAAGATAATGATTTTTATTTTTTTATTTTTTTTCTTAATGCTACTTTTAAAAAAAAACAACTAATATAAGAATATTTTAGTTTAAAATCTTTTAGGTTATTCATCTTAAAAAATCTACAAATAACAATTAAAAGAAAACTTTAATTTTGTTTAATAATCTCACTTATATCGACTTGTAACTGTTATCGTTACTTCTCCACCACCCAACACCAACTATCCAAAGCATGAATTGATAATAAAACTATTATACATCATTTTCATTACAAAAACTCATGTTAAATAATAAAAATATTATAAAATAAATATTATAGTTGTTGTATTATATATTATAATATGAATTTTTACAATTAATAAAATTTGAACGTGCCCCGACTGAATAAAATTTCTAAATACGTTCCTGCAAACAAACCTTTAATGTAAGATTATGAAAAACTTATCACAACTCAATTCAACTCACAATCCAAATTCTTATTGAAGATCAAAGTTTGGATTGCCTTGTCTTTACAACATGGAAAGTACAAATGGAAAACTAAGCCTAAAATAACGTTACAATTAACTACAAGAAGTTGAGACCCGTTATCTAGAGATTAACTTGTTATATTCTTAATTATATCTGTTTTTTTTTTTTAGCTCATTTGGCTGTAAGTCAATCAATATCTGCAAGCTGACGCTGTGATGCATTTCAGTTTGTTTTTCTTTCTTCCCAACTAACATTAGGCAAGAAAAATATTGTTACATATCTTTGAATATGTAACTAGAAGCTTCCAAATAAAAAATTAACAACCCATTATTGACCAATATGTTGTTAATTTAATAGAAAATACGATCAATTCACCCCAAAACAAAATAAAGTAACTAAGAGTGTTGAATTACAGAGTGTCCGAAAACCTCAATTAACAATACATGGTGGAGAAGCTCTCAAATCTAACAAATCTCCCTTGCATTTCGCAAAAACAAATCACCTCAAATATTAATTTCCTTTTGTTGAGCTCACAATTTCAATTTGCTCGTCATTTCCATGCCTTCAGTGGGATTCTTCATTCACACTGCTGATTAATTAATTAATTAATAATCATGGTGACTCCTCCGCGTGTTCTCGAGATTAGCATCATCTCTGCCCACGACCTCGCTCTAGTTTCCAAAACCATGAAGACTTATTCAGTTGCATGGATTGATCCCGAACGTAAACTTGTCACTAGGGTTGACCAAACTGCCCTCAATAACCCTACCTGGAACGAAAAATTCGTCTTCCGTGTTGACGACAGGTTCCTTACTGACGATACTTCCGCCATTATAATCGAGATTTACGCTGCTGCATGGCTCAAAGATGCTCTCGTCGGCTCCGTCCGTGTCTTAACTACCCACCTCTTCGGTACCCTTAATAATAATAATAATAATAGCAGCTCAACGTCTTCGTCCGCCACGCGCTACGTCGCGCTTCACGTCCGCCGCCCCTCGGGGAGGCCTCAGGGGATCATTAACTTGGGCGTCACGCTACTTGATAATAATAAAATGCGTAGCATGCCTCTTTACGCTGAGCTGTGTGGAAATTTTAGCGATGTGACCTTGAAAGATGATCGAGAGATTGAGGCAAGAGCGAAACTACGTCGTTCTTTGAGTGACAAGACGGATTTGACAAGCGATGATTGTTCGAAAAATAATAATCGTGATAATCAAGTCCGAGCTGCTGCTACTTCTGTGGTGAAAGGAAGCGTTGTAAATGGGTCGCAGTGTTCGTCGTCGGATGTGGGGCCCTCGGCTTCCGTGGTGGCTGCAGCAATCGCGAAAGGTCTGTACAAGACGCCGAAGACGTCAGCGGGTGAAGGAGGAGGACGTCATGGGTTGATTGCTGAGGAGTTGAAGGCGAACGAAGGGGAAGAAGCTGGTATGATGAAATCGAAGGTGGAGAGGTGGCGGACGGAGCGTCCGGCGATATACGATAACTCGAAAAGGAGAGCGAATAAAAAGCAGGGGGGACGTGCGCGGCGGAGGAGGACGGACGGTGGAGGATTGTTTTCGTGTTTTGGAAATGCGTTTGGTTGTGAGATTTCGATTACTTGCGGAGGGGGCAGCAACAAGAAGAAGTATCAAAACGGAAAGGTGTGTCACCTTAGTTCTGTGGACGACGATTACAGTCAGTCATATGTATGAGAGATTGAAAGTCGAGTGCCGACTCAGTTGTTGTTTGTATGTGGAAATCGATTTAATAAATTATTCTTTGTACATCAATACTATGTGCACTCTTTGAGTAAAGAAATTTGTCCAAAATAGTTAAGCTTAATTTAATGGATTTACTATTTTAATTAGGAGAGTTATCAATCGTATTAATTAAATACGTAAGTTATTAAAAAATCTTAATTTTATTCATTGTTGTATTCAAAGATCGAAGAATATATCAAATCTGAGTATACGATAGAAAAGTCTATCAAACATTGGATATATATATATAGAGAGAGAGATGGGATTAGGTCAAGTTCATGTGAATTTTATATCATCCGGATGCACACAAAGTATTAGTGCTTTGTTTGCATCATCCGAACGATATAAAATCCACATGAACCTAACCTGAAAATGGTTTTATATATATTACATGATAGGTAGATGTTTGTTATTATTTTTAATTTTTAGGTGGATCGGTGAACAAAATTTTAGAATTTATGTATTTTTGATAACGTTCCGAATATTAAATATACAATTTATAATTCCCTTTTAATTATTTTAGGGAAACTTTAATACTCATTAATAATTAGGTCATGAAGTAGTCTCCAGTGAGTGTGGTTTGGTGGTGTAGGATTTAGAATCTCACCTTGAGGTCTTGGGTTCGAATCCAGGGAGTGCGTTTCTTGTAAGAGTTTGGGACATACGAGGATTTTACCTGCCACGTTTAAGCCTGGAATGGGTAATTTGGTGATGGAGTTTCTAATGATTTTAAAAAAAATGTGAAAGTAGCATTGTTAATATTTGTATAATATAACTTTGATTTTTTTGGAATCGAAACTGGTGGGAGTTTGCATTACGGATTCCCGTGTATGTGCCTTTCTACATTTTCAATGGAGTACTGCGTCAACTTTCATTCATTGTATAAAAAATATTAATGGAGACTAATTTATGATAAAATGAGGATTAAGAGATATAATGTTGTTTTAATAATAAATTAATGATCAGTTAATTTCCATATCATTGTTCTTGATTTATATTTATATGTATGTTTATTGACTCATTATTTTTGAACTATTAGGATACAATTTTCAAATATATAATATCACATTCTTTATATTCATGGTAAAAAAATACAAAATACAAAATAAAGTCTAGCTCAATTGGGAAACTCTCGATCCAAACAATAAATTGACGATTGAACAATCAATCACTTACTGCACACACTGTTCTGAATGATTGCTGGCTTTATTCCCAATTTTAATAATTGTGGGCTTTATTACCGATTTCGATAATTATGGGCCTTGTTCCCAATGTTTCTGAATGGCTACAAGCTTTACTCCTGACTTTGTTGATTGTGGCCTTTGTTCCCGGCTAATGGGCTTTAATCCTGAATGGTTATAGGTTTTATATTTAACTTTGTTATTGTGGGCTTTATTCTCGACTTGTGGGCTTTATTCCCGATGCTTCTAAATGGCTACAAGCTTTATTTCTGACTTTGTTGATGTGGGCTTTATTCCCGACTTGTGGACTTTATTCCCGATGCTTTTGAATGCCTACAATCTTTATTCCTGACTTGTTGATTGTGGGTTTTGTTCCTGACTTTGGGCTTTTCTTCTATATGCTTCTTCTTTAGGCGGGCCTCGCCCCCATCATTCTTCTTTTGGCGGGCCTCGCCCCCAGCATTCTTCTTTTGGCGGGCCTCGCCCATAGTATTCTTCTTTTGGCGAGCCTCGTCCCCAAGCATTCTTATTTTAGCCAGTCTCGCCCCAATATTCTTTCTTTGGTGGGCCTCACCCTCACTTCTCTGATTTTTATGCTCCGTGTCTTTGAGGCTCTTATCATACCTCGTTTCTCGAGAGTTTTTTTTTTTACTTTGTATCAATTTCCTATAAAATAAATATTATGTGTATGTATGCATGTATGTATGTATGCATGTGTGCAAATGATCTCTATTTGCATACTCATTCTTTGGCTTGAGAGAACGGAAGAGTCTTTGTGTCATCATGTGGAGATATTTTTAGACTTTGTCTTATTTTCGTTCGAACTGCCCTTCGAGATTTCTTCAATCATTGCTTTTGTTTTCCAAAATCTTTTTTCATATCATGCAATGACTCTTGATATGTTTTCAAAAAATTTCTTGAAATTCCATGTTTTTCAAAGTTCGAAAGGTTTCATCTTTCGAATGCTTCTCCAAGTGTGTGTGGTTCTTTTACCTAGAATTACATGTAATCCAGATCGGTTTGTGTCAGCGCCAAGTGTAGATTAATACAAACACTTTACTTCATTCTATCTTTTCTCATGTTAAGGTAATCTTACACTTAGTTAAGGATAAACAGGATTTCTCCAAAGATTTATTATATTTTGTAGGGTTTATTTTCATCTCTAACTTCCCCAAATCGTCAAACTGTCTTTGGACATAAAGGCTACACATTTGTGATGCGAGCTCCTGGTTACTTGACAATTTCACCAGCTCGAGTTGCTTTACATACTCAATATTTGAGTTGTCGTTTGACGCGAAAGTAATTGTGGGGTTCATGATACTCCCGGTTACTGAACACTTCAAACAGTGGAGTAAATTTTATGGGATTCACCTTTTTTTCCTTTTTTTTTCCTCTCTTTTTTTTGTCCATATTTTTGTGTCATCTATTTATCCTAGTTTCATCTTAACCTCGACTTCAGAAAGAGTTAAATGAATGTCAAGTCTCTTGACTATCTTCGTATATTTTTTTACGGATCCATATTCTTAAATATAATGCACATCTGGATCCGAATCCATGCGCATCTGGATCCGAATCGATGTGGATCTTAATCCATAATTAGGGGTGTTCACAGGTCGGGTCAAGTCAGATTTTTTTTTAATTTTCTTAAACCCGATCGGGTCGGGTCATTCAGGTTGGAGGACCCGAAACTCGAAATTTTGAAGTGAAATCTGCTCGGGTCAGGTCAAAAAATATGTGTCGGGTCGGAAAAATACATAATATTTTTTTTATGATATAATTTTGATAAAATTTGTAGTTAAATCAAATTATGATAAATTAACTAAAGAAAAAAAAAAGAAAAAAAATCATTAATTACGGGTCGGATAAGGTCTGATCCGAAATTATTTTTTATTTTACAAACCTGACTAATTTGGGTCGGGTTAACCCGACCGTATGAACACCCATTATCCATAATTTACAATCACTACTTCTAAGTCCTATAGAGCATTACTTGGAGATCATAATAAGAATTTTATTTAAAAATGAACGTGTGTTTAGATGTGGACCTAGGGATGGCAATTTTACCCACAAACCCGCAAACCCGTAAAAACCCGCCCGCAATGGGTAGGATTTGGTAAATATATTAGTGGATGCGGTGCGGGTTTGGTAATTTAAAACGGAACCCGCTGCGGGTGCGGTGCGGGTTTGGTATTTAAGAAAAAAATGCGGGTATCCACTGCGGGTATCCGCATACCCGCATATTATTTTTTTATTAATTAATATTTTTAGGACAATATAAAAAAACCTTCATTAAAAACAACTAACAAAACCCAAACCTAAAACATTAATCCACAGTTCCACACTCCCACTCAGCAGCAGCCCGCAACCTGCCCAACTGAAGAATTTTTTGCATGACTATTATTGTTTTTTGCTGCAACTTCAGTAGCTTTCCTGCTTTTTCATTACACTTACACCACTTGAGTCCTATAAGCATCACTTTCATTACACTTAGCATAAAAAATATGACCAAAGTTTGGTGATTACTTTTTAGCTTATTGTCGATTGAGTTGGCTAACTTAGATAATTATAATTATGAAGGGAATAACTCGTTTTAATTATGTTTATATGAAAAAAAATAAGCATATGGTATTGAGTCTTTCATACATTATGTTATCTATGTACTGTATATAGATACATTGCATGTTGTATATGTCAAATGAAAAACAAATGTGAAAATTACAGCTAGCAATTAAAAATAAATTATTTAATTAAAAAATCATATTATTAAGAATACAAAGTAATTCAATATTTTAAAAACCCGCAAAAAATCCGTTGGGTACCAATGCGGGTTTGGTAATTTATTTTTATATGCGGTGCGGGTTTGGTAATGAAAATTAAAACCCGCAACAGGTATGGTGCGGGTTTGGTAATTTATTTACATATGCGGGTGCGGGTTTGGTAATGGAAAACCCGCACCATACCCTACCCACTGCCATCCCTATGTGGACCCCATATCCATCCTAAAAATAAGTGTTGACCATAAATTACCTACGATTGCGAGTTGGAACCCACTTCAAGGATTGGGTGGGGCCTAGATGAGTATATTATAAATTTTTTTTAAAAAAAAAAAACTATAATAATGTAACTGTTGTAATTTGTGATGATCTCAACTGCTTAATCTTTATCTTGTAATTTATTATTATTTTATTATTTTATAACTTATCCCACCATAACTTCTCCCCATAAATATAGATGAACTTCTTTATAGTTTTTTATCAAAATCAATTCATTCAGAATTAATAAGAATAAAAACCTGCAGGCTTCAAGAAATTTATTCTTCTACTTTTCCATTTATTTTATAATACGTTATCAACACGATATTTATTTGTTATTCGAAATCAGGCCTGAAACGTAAAACGAATTATATTCGAGACAATGCTAGAAGCCAATTTGCTAAAAATGAAAGCTGAATCATCATAAGCCACACCTATCAAAGCCAATTTGCAGCAAATTTGCAAATTTATTAATAAAGAGAATTGTATCATAGGCTTTGACCCGATAATGATGATAATAGATTTTGATCATTTTGCATCGTTCATCATGATCAAAGGTGATGATCAAAAGCGTTGAATTGGACCATGATATACGGCAATGATGGATGCCACCGAATTGGATCAAGATGATCATAATAATTTACCACCGAATACGATTATAATTACCGTATAATCAAATAGAGTCGATTCATGGCGGAACCATCATCCATCATCAAATGAGAGTAAAGCCTGAAGCCTTCAGATTGACTTCTTTGATTTGAATTAATATCTTGACAATTTGGATGTTGATCAGCCTTTGTTTGTTGCTTATAAAGCCTTTATCAAATTGACAAGTAACAAGGCCTGAAGTCTTTGCTTGTTGCTTGTGAATTTAATGATGGATTTGGCGTGGGCATGCCTATAAACGTGGCCATTGTACTTCGGTTCCAATTCTTTTCTTTAATTTGGTTTCGTATGATGATCAGCTCATCAATTGATTTGGATATGAGATTGTTAATTGATATTGTTTTATGATTATACCAATATTAATTGTTTAAAATTCATATTACAACTTGAAATTTTATAATATGATCAAAACCTGAAGTTTTGAATCTTAATCTTAAAATTAGAATTCGATGTTCTAATTCATTATGTTATTCTTTTATTTATTATGTTATTAGTTTAACACTTTAATTATTTTTTATGAATATGCTATTTGGTTGCCATTAATTTGTATCCTCCACATCAGAAAATAAAAACTGTATTTTCGTTATTGTTTTATAATTTATTTCAGCTTCTTTTATAATTATGATTAAGTATAAGAGATACATTAGAACCCGAAGTTCTAAATTCATTAATTAATTATTAGATTAGAACCTGCAGTTCTAAATCTATAAAATAATTATAAACCCGAAATTCTATAATTGCACTACAATTAAAGAACCTGAAATTATAACTTCCATCAATTAGACATTAGATTAAAACATGCACTTTTAAATCTATCATAGAACCTGAAGTTCTGAATCTACAATATAATATTTATGAACTTGAAGTTCTAAATATATTCATAATATTCTTTATACTTTGCAATTAGTTGTGTATAATTATGACACTTATATTTCTTTCTATACCTTTTAAAGGAACCTTGAATATGTCAAACCTCATAAACATATAAATTCATGCATTCGAATTTTCCGGAGGAAACTATCTCTCATGGGTTTTGGATGCCAAAATGCACCTACAAGTTATGGCTTGGAAAGCACCATAAGCCAAGAAAATCAAACGTCCCTGCAGGATAAGTCAAAGGCTATGATTTAGTAGATTTATACCAAGCATCCAAGAAAATGAAAGGAAATGAGATTGAAGCTAACTTTATCGATGACTTAGATCCAGTAGAGCTCACTCATCTTGATGTCTCTGATTTCTTCGAGTACCTAGAGGGAATGATTGATCACCTGATTGGCGGTGAAAATATCCATCGTGACTAAACTTTAAATTTTATTTTTTTATGAATGGTTTAGGATCTAGGAAATATTAAATTTTATTTAGCATTTTATTATAGTTTTATTTGGATATTTTTTTATTACATTAGATGTACTTTATTTCATATTTTTTACTTGATGTCTACATGAACTTTGATTTCAAGGATATGGATCCTACAAATAAATTATCTGTTCTGAAAAATAAATATGGGAATATATGTTTGGCTGATAGTGCAACCACACACACTATCCTTCGAGATAGAAAATATTTATTGGACGTAAAATTACGTGAAGGAAATGTAAACACTATATCTGGGACTGTAGACCTAATTGAAGGCTCTGGAAGAGGCATAATCTTATTAGCAAGTGGAATAAAATTATGCATTGAAAATGCTCTATATTCAGGCAGGTCCAGTAGAAATCTGCTAGGTTTCAAGGATATTCGCAGAAATTTGTATCATATTGAAACTTTAGATGAAAACAATATAGAATATATATGTTGTACCAAAAATATCTCGGGTAAGAAATATATATTGGAAAAACTTACGGCTTTCTCATCTGGATTGTATTATACAATTATAAATGCAATAGAAAGTCATGTAGTGATGAACCATAAGTTCAATAATCCAAGGATGTTTATGTTATGACATAATCGTCTTGGTCATCCAGGAGCTACGATGATGCGTAGAATTAGACCTAATCGGCAGTCTGGTTTGGTTCTGAACCGGAACTGAATCGGACGGTTCCCGGTTCCACGAGTGTGGACTCAGAAAACCGGAACCAAACCGTTCGGTTCCGGTTCTGGTTCCATTCGTTTTTTTTTTTTTTTTTTACTTTTTTTAAAATAAAAAATTGAGATTGAAATATTAATTTAATTTAAAATTATGAATTTGAATTTATATAATAAACTTACATAATTACATTAAATTACAAATAAAATTCTTGTCTAAAAAAATTAAAAATAAAATTACTAAATCAAAGAGCTTGAACTTAAATTTTTAAGAACTTAAGTTGTCTACGTATCCTCCAGGGTGAGAGAAATCAAAGCTCACGTAGTTCCATTATATTTTAAAGATATTTCCCCATTGTGATTTTATAATTCTTTAATTATCAATCATCATTATCAGTGCATGTTGATCCTTCAGCTCCAGTTCCGCTTGCACTTGCATATGCATTTTCGAACAAGTCTTCAAATTCATCGGGGGCATCTTCTTGTTGCCTCAGATCAGCTCGGGTCTAATCATCCACAAATGTTGTGCTTCTAGAGTGCTTGGATGTAATGAAGACTGTCTAACTTCCAATATATTGCCTCTCATGCTGAATGCTTGCTCAACCGCAATGGTGAAAGCAAGTGATGCCAATGTCTTTTTAGCAATAATTGATAATACATGATATACATTTTGATGTCGGTTCCACCATTCAAGGATTTGAAAATTTTTACTAACTAAACTTTCAGTTGAAAACTCGAAATTTGTAGATAAATAATTATCTAATTCCGGGTTATTAGTCATGTTATCCCTATGTTTTTTATTTCGTCGTAGTAATCAACGATCACCTGCGCTAAGTCTTGTTTGCATTACGGATTCACTACTACTAGATTGTCCTACTGATTGCAAGTTATATCTTATAATATAATCATTAAATTAACTTTATTAAATCAATTTTTATTTTAGCTATTATTCTTGTAATATCAATTTCATCTAATATTCCTAAACATTCATAGTAAGCTTGTAAAGCACTATTCAAATCTTCTAATTTAAATCTAGGATCAAAAACAGCAGCAATAAGAAAAAGTAAAGGAATGTCTCTAACATAATGCAATCATTTTCAATTCATAACATTAATAGCTTCAAACAAAACAATATCATTAGAATCAGTACTATCAACATGCTCATCGAGAGTACCATCAATATTCAAATTTTTAAGAATAAATAAATGTGTTGTAGGATAATAAACTCCGCTAAAAATATTTGTAGCATCATTAAACTTTAAAATTTCTAAAATTTTATCATAAATTTCTCATTGACTAGGAAAAAGTGTGATATGTTGAACATGTTGAGAAAAAAACTACATAATGCATCTTTATATTGCAAAGCTTGACATAAAAGAAAATAAGTTGAATTCCAACATGTTGGAACACCTCGTGAAAATTTTATCGGTTTAGTACCATTTAATTTACAAAACTTGGCCATTTTCTCCTAACTTGAGAATATGACCAAATATTATGTGCTTTCTTAATAAGATCAATGAAAGGTGATGATTTTTCCAAACCATCTTGAAGACATAAATTAAGGACATGACATGTGCAACGAACATGAAAAAATCGACCCCCTAAATTTGGTTCGCATATTTCTATTAATTCGGTGATTGATGCAGTATTTGCAGATGCATTATCAAATCCAATTGTTAAAATTTTACCGAATAAACCATATTTATCAAAAATTACTTTCATCATTCTATAAATATTTTGTGCAGTATGTTGTTCATCAAAAACTCTAAATGCAATAATTCATTTTTGCATGTTCCATGAGGCACCAATCCAATGACAAGTCACACTCATGTATGAGTGTGCTCGCCAATGGTCACTCCAAATATTAGAACAAATAGAAAGATGACATTTAATATCTCTAAATGTTTCATTTAAAATAATTTTACCATCTTTGTATAATTTAAAATTTTGACGTTTTGTTGTATTTCAAGTCATTCTACAAGCAGCATGATTTAAAGCATTTTGAACGTAATTAGTAAAAGTAAGTTTTTCACCAAAACTTAAAGAAATATGAGCCATACAAGTTAATTTAGAAAATTCTTCTCTATTTTTAGCATCAAAATATTTAAATAAATCTAAAGAACTCATACCTCTACTAGATGATGCGTACCTGGCCATTTGAGTTTGCATCGTACCAAGTCAAAGCTCAACGGCATGATGTATTTCCAGGTGCTTGATCATATTGCCGTATCCACCAGTAAATTTGTAAGAAACCCCACAATGGTTGCATACCGCTCTTGAACCTTTATTTGCAGTATCGATTATATGAAAATGAATTTTGAAAACGTCCGAGGAATGAGACTTAACTTCTCTTCTCCGTGAACCAATACTAAGGTCGCTCTCTTGGGTTGACACATTTGACATTGTGTTCTCAGATGAGCTTGTCATTTATTGTTTAAGAAATTTTAAAGAATTAGAGAATTGAGAATGATAAATTGTAATTGTAGATGAGAGAATTGAGAAATTGGTGTGTTGAAATAATGAAAAATGACTCATATTTATACTTTTTAAAAATATTTTTGTGATACCTAAAATGCCTCTAAAATTAGCCATTTTATTAATGTTATTATGGGTAATTTAGGAAATCCCTAATTTTTTTTTGTTTACCGTTGGGGCAGGGAGCTCCAACGACTAGTAGCCGTTGGGGAGTTGGAACTTTAGCTAGGGTTCCAAACCGGTTCCAACTGAAACCAAACGATTCAGATTGGAATCGTAGGAACCACTGGAACCGTTCGGTTCCAGCAGGTCCTACCGGTTCGGTTAGGGTTGGTTATATTCAGTTCGGATTTCGGAACCGGAACCGATTGGAATCGAACCGTCCGGTTCCAACCTGTTCGGAATCGGAACCTTGGCCGGGTCTACGTAGAATAATTGAAAATTCTAATGAGCATAAATTAAAGAACCAGAAGATTCTATTGACATATGAGATCAATTGCATCGCTTGCTCACAAGGCAAACTTGTGATATGCCCATCTCCATCTAAGATTGCCCTTGAATCCTCATCATTCCTACAAAGGATTCAAGGAGACATTTGTGGACTAATACATCCACTACGTGAACCTTTCCATTACTTTATGGTTTTGATCGATGCATCATCATGGTGGACACATGTTTGTTTATTGTTCACATGTAACATTGCATTTGCCAAACTATTTGCTCAAATGATTAGAATAAAGGCACAATTACCAAATTATCCAATCAAAACCATACGACTATATAATGCCGGTGAATTTACATCCAAGACATTTGATTACTACTGTACATTAGTTGGAATTAATGTTGAACATCTGATTCCACATATACATACACAAGATGGATTAGCAGAATCATTAATCAAGCAAATTCAGGTAATTTCATGAACTTTGTTGTTACAGACACAATTACCAATTTCTACATAGGATCATGCTATACTACATGCTGTTGTATTAATTCGCCTTAGACCCACATCTTATCATCAATATTCTTTAATCCAAATTGTTCTTGGTCACCAACCAGATATTTCTCCTTTACGCACTTTTGGTTGTGTTGTGTATGTTCTCATTTCACCCCCACAATGCACAAAGATGGGACCTCAACGTCGTTTGGGGATATATGTTGGTTTTAATTCACCTTCCATTATTAGATATTTGGAACCTTTAACGAGTGATCCTTTTACCGTACGTTTCGCGGATTGTCACTTTGATGAGACAATTTTTCCACCGTTAGGGGAAAAGAAAGAGCTTCCAGAAGCAAGGCATGAACTTTCTTGGAAAGTTTATACCATGTCTCATTGAGATCCTCGCACCAACCAATGTGAAAATGAAGTGCGAAGGATAATCCATTTGTAATAAATTATAAATCAATTGCCAGATGCATTTACAGATGCTGCAAAAGTAACTAAGTCACATATACCAGCTGCTAATACACCAGCCCGGGTGGTTGTTCCTATTGAACAATCCAGTGTACAGGCAGCTAATGAATCATCTATTTCACGTCAGAAACGTAGTAGACCACTTGATTCTAAAGATACTATTCCCCGAAAGAGGAAAATGACAGATCCGGGTCCTGTTGAAAATAATGCTCAAGCAATGACTATACCCACATCTTTTGAATCACCAGTTCCAAAAGAACTGATAGTCCCTGAAGAGATACTAGCCCCTGCAGAAGCTCAAAAATCCAAAAATGATGAAAAGTCTACAAACTATACTTATTCAAGAGAAGTGTGGGATCGAAATGAAATAATCATCGACAATGTGTTTGCATATACAGTAGCTACTAAAATTACAAATAATTTTGAACCTCAAACTATCGATGAATGTAGACTAAGACACGATTGGCCTAAATGGAAATAAGCAATTCAGGCATAATAAACTTCTTTAGCTAAACGTGAAGTATTTGGACCCGTAGTCCAGACACCTGAAGATGTCAAATCTGTTGGTTACAAATGGGTGTTTGTACGAAAACGTAATGAACATAATGAAATCATTAGATATAAAGCGTGACTAGTTGCACAAGGTTTCTCGTAGAGACCAGGTATTGACTATGAGGATACGTATTCTCCTGTGATGGATACCATTACATTTTGATTTTTAATCAGTTTGGAAGTTTTCAAAAGACTAGACATACGTCTTATGGATGTAGTGACTGCATATTTGTATGAGTCACTTAACACTGATATTTACATGAAAATCCCTGAAGGATTGAAAATGCCTGAAGTGTATAAATCAAAGGATCGTAAACTGTGTTCAATCAAGTTACAACGATCTTTATACGGATTGAAATAATCTGGACGCATGTGTTATAATCGTTTGAGTGAATGTTTGATGAAAGAATAATATATAAATAATCTTATCTGCCCATGTGTATTTATTAGAAAGTCAGAAACTGGATTTGCTATTATAGCAGTATATGTTGATGATATGAACTTAATTGGAACTCCTGAAGAGCTTCTAAAAACTGCTGAATATTTAAAAAGAGAATTTGAAATGAAAGACTTGGGAAAAACAAAATATTATCTCAGCTTGCAGATCGAGCATAAAACTAACGGAGTATTTATCCATCAGTCTGCATATATTGGAAAAATTCACAAACGTTTCAACATGGATAATGTTCATCCATTAAGTACTCTCATGGTAGTCCGATTTCTCGATCCTAAAACAGATCAATTTCGTCCTAAAGAAGATAATGAAGAGATACTTGGTCCAGAAGTATCATATCTAAGTGCAATTGGTGCCTTGCTATATTTAGCCCAATGCACCGGACCGGATATTGCATTCTCGGTTAATTTATTAGTAAGATTTAGTTCTGCGCCAACTCGACGACATTGGAATGGCGCCAAACATATCTTTCGTTATCTTCATAGCACTAAAGACTTGAGAATGTTTTATTCAAATTAGCTAATACAAAATCCAGGCATTGTTGGTTACGCCGATGCATGATATTTCTCTGACCCTCATAAGGCACGTTCACAAACATGGTATGTTTTTACCTATAATAATACAGTAATTTCATGGCGATCTATTTGCTACCTCATCCAATCACTGAAAGATACTTGCACTACATGAAGCAAGTAGATAATGTATATGGTTAAGCTCACTTATCCATCACATTCAGAGCACATGCAACTTAAATTCTGCCATGGATATTCCAATAGTGATATATGAAGATAATGTTGTCTGTATTGCACAAATCAGAGGAGGGTACATCAAGGAAGACAGAACCAAGCACATCTCACCAAAATTCTTATATACTCATGAGTAGACCCGGCCAAGGTTCCGGTTCGGAACCAGAACCGAACCGGTTGGAACCAGATGGTTCCAGCGGTTCCAACCGGAACCGTACGGTTCCGGTTGGAACCGGAAGTAAAAAAAAAAAATTTATTTTTCTTGGAACCGTAAGGTTCCACAAGTAAATCTCAATTTTTTTTATTAATAATAATGACTTAATGAGGTTTAAAATTGCAATACTAAAACATGAATGTCCATATCTTTTTTATAACAAACTCTTGGTTATTGACTTCTTTATATAAGCAATGTGGGACACAATAGCCAAGTAACAAATATCTCACATCGCTTATATAAAGAAAACACTAGCCAAGAGTTGGCTATAAAAAAGATTATATGTTAAAAGAATTTTATAAAAAAATGATTCTATAAAAATGATGTGATAGTATGAAAAAACATTACGATTATAGAATTTTTTCTATTTTTTAAAATTTATTATTAAAAAAAAAAAAAAACCGGAAGGGGAACCGTAAACCGAACCGGAACCAACCGGTTCGGTTTACGGTTCCGGTTCCACACTTGTGGAACCGGGAACCGGCCGGTTCGGTTCGGTTCCGAACCGGAACCGAACCGGCGGCCAGGTCTACTCATGAGCTCCAGCAGAGCAAGCAAATTGATGTCAAGCAAATAAGATCAACCGATAATTTTGCAGACTTATTTACCAAAAATTTACCGACATGAACATTTGAGAAGCTTGTATATAGTATTGGCATGCGTCGACTTAGTAAATTATCTTAATGATATCTTTCATCGGAGGGAGCATATTCATTGACATGACACAAGTGCATTGTACTCTTTTTCCTTCGACCAGGTTTTGTCCCACTGGGTTTTACTGACAAGGTTTTAATGAGACAATTTTATTCTGCCCAGAAGTCAAACAAATTATGTAGGACTAAAGTAGTCGGGCCCAATGGGGAGTATTGTAATTTATGATGATCTCAACTACTTAATCTTTATCTTATAATTTATTATTATTTTGTAACTTATCTCACCATAACTCGTCCCTATAAATATAGAGGAACCCCTTTATAATTTTATATTAAAATTAATTCATTCAAAATTAATAAGAATAAAAGCTTAAAGTTTTCAAAGTATTTTTTTTTTCTTTTTTTCCATTTATTTTATAACAGTAACAATATTTTCTCGGTGCCGTCGGAATCTTTACAGCCAAGCCAAGCAATCACGTACGAAATTCAACTAAGTAGTCCAAGTCCAATGTGGCGGCCGGCTCTGAACTTATACTCAATCAAAATTAATCCCACAAAAAAATGGACACGTGCAAATGACTTTTTTTTTTTTTTTTTTAATATTGATAAGAAACCATGGATCCAAATTGATTAGAACATGACAAAGAAAAGGTCGTCCTAGGGTAAAAGAAAATTTAAAAAACAAAACACCAATATTTTTCACTAAATTATCTTAGGTATGTTTTATAGCTCTGAAAAAAAAAATTATTCATACAAATTCGGATATCCAGAAATTCGAAAATAATTTAAATTTTAAATAATAATATTAGATTTATTTGTTCAAATTCAAATAATACTAACTTTTATAAATCTAAATCGATTTCAGATTTTTCTACCATCCTAATAAGACTACTCAATTTATAATTAATTAATTCACAATTATATAATTACCCCTTTTTTAATTCCTTATTTTAGACGGCCACGATGAATAAAATAGCGCCTTAATGGATGAATAATACTGGGTGACTATTGATTGCTGGTTCATTAATTATTTTGGATGCATATAATTGATTAGAAGGTGCATTATTACACGTAACTCGTTAGAAATGTATGGGGACAGACAAGTCAGAATAGTCAGTCGATATTTACCCATTCTTATGTGGCAATAGATTCGAGACAATAAATTATATCAAATCTTATATTGTTTTTAAATCAAAACTACAAATCTACTTAAATTCTATATATTAGACAATTTAGGATCTCAAATCTAAACTTGATTTTTTTTATTTATGATCAAAAAATCATTCAAAATCTAATATTAAATAGTACAAAATTTTAAATTCATATCGGAATTCGGAATTTTTTTTTAATTATCCATACATAATATAAAGTCATATGAATAGAATATTACACAACCATACGTTGAAATTACCCTATTTTTTCCCTCCATTTTCTATTGCTTGTTTTTTGGAGAAGGAATATGATGTTGTCACATTGTCCTTAGATTTTGCTTATGGAATTTGCCAACCCTTTCAATTATATATATATATATATATATATTCCACTGTCTGTGAATCATGTCAATTATATTTTTCAGAAGGTGTGTACCTTCAAATGCTGTGAATTGTCAAATTTGTGTTTGAATTCATCTCGTTGACTTGTTGATTTTTATGGAAAAGTCGAGATATTTTTAAAAACACTTCGACTCTCATATTAGTATATGAAAAGATAAATAGTCAGAAAATAAGGTTTTGTTTGATAGAACGTTTAGTTAATGTTAAAACGTTTCATCAAATGTATTCTTTAATATTAGTGTTAATGTTCATAAAATTATAATATCATAACATGATATTATTTTTTTGACGTTAATTTATATTTTATCATTTATTTTATAACTTATAAGTTAATTTATACTCTTCACCAAACGTACCTTAAGATAAAGTGATGAGAAAATTTGTTAAAAATATAAGTTAATTTATACTATTTACCAAACGTATAGAGAAAGTGATGAGAAAATATGTTAAAAAAATCTGAATGATGTAGTAAAATGAGAGAATTTTGGAAATTTAGATTTGAATTATAAGAATGTTGTTTGCTTGATACTATTTGTAGGCCAATTTGTGAGAGAATTTTAAACTTTTTTTTTAATTTTTTATATATAATCTCTAGCCGTTTATTTCCTTTTTAAGAGAAAAACTTATACAAAGATAAATCCTATAAGATCGTATATTCAATAAATGCCACATATTCTAATTTTAATTGATTATTTTTAAATTAATTAAGACATGCAGTCATGCAGACTCATTAGACAATACTCTTTATAAGATTTTCTCCCCTTTTGAATGATAAAACTGACACTAATAAATATCCAAAAGTTAGATTTGCGGGTAAGAGGATGAGGTGTATCGTTGTTACAGTGAGTTTTACGACACACAATCTCATCTTTTACCTAACGGCACTTTCCTTTAAGTTCAATCAACCATGTTTAATTCGAAGCGCGTGAGAAGCACACTCAGATTTTTATTATTATTATTTTAAAAAAAGATGATTCTTTCCGTAAATTTTTTTCAAATATTGTTTTTAAGTTATTTTTGACTCCTTACCATGGAGTCTCCAAAAAAAGAGGGAGTTTGAGTATCAACTATTACGTAGGTTATTTTAAGGAACGAGAACGAGAACGAGAACGAGATCGATAATGTAGGTGATAATAGGCCCCTAAAAATAAAATATAGATTATGAATATTTTAACAAATCATAAATTTTTTTCCCCTCCAAATCTCGATGAAATAAGAGAATTTATTAAATAAAGGGGGCTTTCATTAAGAAACCCCCCACCCACAGTGGGTTTTTTTTAATTGTTTATTTATTTTTTCTAATATACTTTAAAATATAATTATATCCCAAAATCTAATGGGCTTTCATTAAGAAACCCCCCACCCACAGTGGGTTTTTTTTAATTGTTTATTTATTTTTTCTAATATACTTTAAAATATAATTATATCCCAAAATCTAATATGTTTCATGAAAAAATTACATATTATCGATGTACAAATCATAAGTTAAAAAATAATAACTATTGTTGATATGTTTCGACGAAAAAATGGGTCAAAAATGACCCGTATATTTAGAAGAGAATAATAATTTTAAACTAGTCATTTTCAAATAATCATATCTTTTTTTTTTCCGAATTACAAATCATAATATGTAAAAATATACATACACTTAATATTCATATTTTTTACTTTCATCAACAAACCTCTCTCAAATTCAAACTTACGCGAGGACAAAATTAACTCTAAAATTATATTTTATGTTGCACATACTTCACATTTATCTACATTATAGTAATATTTTTACATCAGTCATATTAATGATTAAAAGTTATATTATGTGTGTCTCAATCACATTGCTTACCTTCAGTCACATTACTTACTTTACTTACTTCAGTCACATTAGTTACCTCAATCGCACTGCCTACCCTTAGTCACATTAAGCACAATCACAATAAAACTTACTTAAGTCACAAAGAATTATTATAGTCATATTTTTACCCACATACACAATCTAATTATCAGTTAGGTGACTGACAATATAGTCATGATTGTGCATTAGTCATATTGTTGAACCTCAATTATATTTGTGTTATAGTTATAATATCAATTACATTACTGATCATCAGTCACATTTATGACATTAGTCACTTTTGTGACCTCTATCATATTAGTTACTTCAATTACATTACCGACCCTCAGTCACACTCGTGACCTCAGTAATATTAGTTATCTCAGTCACATTGCCGACTCTCAGTCAAATTACGGTTCCTCATACACATTGAGAACAATCACATTTATGACTCAGTCACATTATGACTATATTTTTTATCGACAGTTATAAAATGACTGTCAATTAGGTGTGTGTCTGAGTATTTCTTTATTTACACATAATGGTTTAATCAGCACACACAAAATCAAAAAAATTAATAATTAGTGTGTATTTAAAATAAAAATATGTGCTTTCAAACAATAGTATCCAAAAAAGAGATAATATATTAAAATATATATGACTTTATATAATGGTTTTTTTAAAAAAAAAAAAAATAAATAAATAAATATTGTTAGACTTGAACAATGGTTGATCAAATTGTCTTTTTATATAGTGCATATAATTTTACATTTTTAAAATTAGTTATCATGTTATTACTATTATGAAATTGAACTTCCCAACTATTATCTCTACATTTTCATCCTAATCACTAAGTTGCCCTCATTTATGATGATGAATTTTATTATTAGTGAAATTACTTATTATTATCATCTAATAAGTCAATACAACTTTATTTAGAATAAAAATAGTTGAAAAGTGAAATATCATTTTATTTATTATTGCATATCTCCAAAATTTATTGAACATGACTTATAAATTTATACTAAATAAGATTTAAATTTCACATTCATCTTATCTTATTTTGGAAAAATTGATCCAATTATATCTTGATACACATACTAAAATATATATTAATAAATGATAATTATATTTTATTCAACTACATATATAATATATTTATTAGTTTATACTATTATCTCACCTATAGTTATGGTAAAATATACTAAAAGTAGTATGTTATGGGGTTTTTTTTTTTAAAAAAGGATTTAAATGAGTAATAGGAGCGTGGTTACAATCTCCATAAAAGAGAGTGAAATAAATCAAATAAACATTTAATAACTTGAAGCAAAGATCAGATCAGATCATCATCATTCAACTCTCTCCCTTCTTCTTTCTTTACTCAACCCCCCCACCACAACTTCTCTCTCTTCTCTTTAAGACACAACTAGCTTATTTTCCTTTTTCATCTTTCTTTTTTCCCCTCTATCTCTCACTAACTCAATTATGAGTTGATTGAGTGATAGAAGCTTTCATTTTTTGTGTTTTGTTTTGAAGATTTGGTGGGTTTTGGTTTTTGTGTGAAAGAAAAGCTTCGATCATCAGAATGTTATTATCTTGCAGCTGTGACTGCTTCCACGGGAATCGAGACCCTGATTTTGACTTCAACGAGCCTCAGCCCTTCTCTTTGCCTTCACCGCTTCCTCAATGGCCACAAGGTAACACTCAATTTGATTATTTTTCTTGTTAAGTTTCTTTATTTATTTATTTGGGTGATCTTGCATCTTGTGAATTTAACAGCTTTAATCTTTCTTTCTTCAGTTGGATTTATTTACACAAATTTTTTTTTTTTTTTTTTGAGGTCGCCCATGGTTCATCAATGGACTGCTTCATATAATTAAAAGATTATATGTGAAAGAAAACTACTATCAATTGTTTTCATTAATAATGATGGTGTAATTATTCTAATTTCCCAAATTAACTATTTCTAATTTTGTTGGACAAATGTGAAGAGAAAGTAACTTTGCTTAATGTTTAATGATTCAATTTTCGCGATTAATAAAATTATAAATAAATAGATATTTATTCTTATGGTGCAAAATTAAGTTCTCTGTGAGAAAATAACTTTGCTCAATACAATTATAAATAAATAGATATTTATGTTTCTGATGCAACATTAAATTCACCGTGACTCGGTCCTTGTATAAATTTCTTTAAATTATAAATTTATGGGAAATACAACGGAAATTTAATGTATCAAAGCCTCTATTTTGGGAATATATAAGAATGTTTCAATTAGTTGGTTATTGAATTATGTGAAGTTAAGTTGAAATTACAAAGAGAATTAAATTAAAAAAAAAAAAAAAAAAAGTAAAATTCCACAAATTCATCATCATCAACTTTGTCAAAATTAGAGAAAAATGCCTTGAAAGTTGAAGCTTGCAAGGAAGGTAGTAAGTTGTTGAATATCAAGGTTACAAAATAAGGATAACATCTAATTTATTTATTTTTCATCAATTTTTGGTCAAAGCATGGCATGACTTTGTTCTTTATTTAGAAAAAAAAAATGACATTAAGAATTTGCTTGTAACTCATTAGTAAAGTCTTCTAAATATAGTGACTATATTTGTTCACTTTAGAAAATGATGTTATATTATTGTCTTCTCAGGTAATGGTTTTGCTACTGGAAGAATAAACTTGGGAGAATTAGAAGTCATCAAGATTACTAAATTTGAGAGCATTTGGAGCTGCAGTGTCTTGCGTGGCAAAGCTAAAGGTGCCACGTTTTATAAGCCTGTAGAAATCCCTGATGGGTTTTACTCTCTTGGTCACTATTGCCAGCCTAATGATCAGCCGTTGAGAGGGTATGTTCTTGTGGCCCGTGCTGCTGCTGCTGCTGCTATAACAGAAGCCGGTTCAACTGAGAAGTTAATAGTACTAAATCTTCCAGCTCTAAGAAAGCCCCTTAACTACACATTAGTGTGGAGTACGGATCTCAGCTATGGTGACTGTGGTTATTTCTGGCTACCAAACCCACCAATGGGCTATAAAGCCATGGGTATTGTGGTTACCGACACGCCGCAGGAGCCTGAAGTTGAAGAAGTTAGGTGTGTCCGGGATGATCTTACAGAGAGTTGTGAAACTTGTGATGTGATACTTTCCACAGAATCAAATACGGCCAAGACCCCATTTCAGGTCTATTCTACAACACCCTGCATAAGGGGAATGTTTGCTAGAGGCGTTTCTGTTGGGACATTCGTTTGTGGTACCTACTTGAATTCTGAAGAACAGCTAGATATTGCTTGTCTGAAGAACCTTAACCTCTCCCTAAATGCAATGCCAAATTTGGACCAGATTCATGCACTGATTAGGCAATATGGACCAACTGTTTTCTTTCATCCCGATGAGGAATATATGCCCTCATCTGTACCATGGTTTTTTAAAAATGGGGCACTCATATACCAAGATGAGAAGCTGAGAGGGGAACCAATTGATTACAGGGGCTCAAACCTACCTTGTGGTGGGATTAATGATGGTGCATTTTGGATAGATTTGCCAGAGGACGATGATGCGAGAAATTTTCTCAAGAAGGGAAACCTGGAGAGTGCAGAACTCTATGTTCATATCAAACCAGCACTAGGAGGAACATTTACTGATATTGCAATGTGGATTTTTTGTCCCTTCAATGGACCGGTCACCCTTAAAATTGGGTTTATGAGTATTGCAATGACCAAGATAGGCGAACATGTGAGTGACTGGGAGCACTTCACCCTTCGTGTGAGCAACTTCACTGGAGAACTTTGGCAAGTATTCTTCTCAGAGCACAGTGGCGGTAGATGGCGGGATGCTTTTGAGTTGGAGTTTATTAAAGGGAATAAACCAATTGTTTATTCTTCAAAACATGGTCATGCTAGTTTCCCGCATCCAGGAACATATCTTCAAGGGTCTTCAACGCTTGGAATAGGAATAAGGAATGATACTGCTGAAAGTAAATTTTTGGTAGATTCAAGCACTAAGTATCAAATAATTGCAGCTGAGTATCTAGGAGATGGGATTGTTACAGAACCATGTTGGTTGCAGTATATGAGAGAATGGGGACCAACCATTGTATATGATTCACGATCTGAAATAGATAAGATACTCAACCACCTTCCATTCTTTATGCGATTCTCAGTGGAAAATCTATTTGACTTGTTTCCTACAGAGCTCTACGGCGAGGAAGGACCAACTGGACCGAAGGAGAAAGATAACTGGGTGGGAGACGAAAGATGTTAGGTTCGTCATGCATAATGCTATTATACGATTGATGATTACCTTTCCTGAAATAGATAAGATACTCAAACACTAAGTGAGGATAAGCAGCGAGGTGTTTGTTTACTTATGTAAGTATTAAACGTGTAAAAGAGACAATATATATATGGAAGTTCGAGGTTTTGAATTTTGAATATAATCGATGTGGGATGAAGTATTTTAAACATTAAGTCTGTGAGCAGATATTTATAGACAAGTCACCATTTTACTTGCCTATCTATAAGTAATGTGGGATCAAATACAAATAAAAAAAATGGTTCGTGTTTTTGTTTCTTTGGGCTAACATTGACTTATTATTGGTGCCTACTTACTTTTGTAAGTATTAAACGTATAAAAGAAACCAATATATATGGAAGTTTAAGGCTTTGAATTTTGAATATAATCGAAGATGAAGTGTTTTAAATACTCAGCCTGTGATCATTGGATATTTACCGAATGTAATAATTGTAGCATACATATTTAATTTATTTCTTAAATTTTTATTACAAAATACATAAAGTTCGCTAAATGGCTCATTTTCGGTCAGGTATCTTTTTAAACAATTAACTTGTAAATTTCAGTGAGTTTGTTGAGTTTTATAGTAGATTTTTGAGTTTTATAAGGATCATTGAACTTTTTATTGGATTTAGTTCAATGATTCAATTTACTATTACTTTCCACTGAACTCTTACTTGTGTAATAATAGTTCAATTATGCTTAATTTATTTTTTCTTTTGATGTGCATATTGCAGGCTGTGATTCAATTGATATGATTGTTCCTCACATTTCTATTGAATTCAAATGGAGGGTCCTGATCTAATATCACTCCGGAATGAAAGTACACCAGAGTGACTGACATCATTTCGGAATAAAACTACACCGACGTAATTGACATCTTTCCGGAAGGAAAGCACACCGAAGTGAATGACAACGCTCCGGAATGAAAGTACACTAGAATTATTGGCATCACTCTGGTAAAAAAGATCACATGACATCATATTGAATAGAAGTACATCGGAGTGAATGACCTCACCTCATAATGAAAAGTACATCGGAGTTACCAGCATCACCTGGCAAAGCAAGTTCACCTGACATCACTACGAAATGAGAGTACACTAGAGTGATAATCATCCTGAAATACAAAGACACCATAGTGAATGACATCACATCGGAATGAAAGTACACTGAAGTTACTGGCATCACTCCACAAAGAAAGTACACCGGAGTCGGTGACATTGCTCCGAAATGGAAGTACATATGAGTGCTTAACTTGGAAATGAGATTTTAGGTTTCGGCCCTAGATTCAATAGCTCACGATCTCACCTTAGATATTCCGTTCCAGGATAGGAATATACCTTTCGGGCGTGGGTAGCCACAATTGGAACTTGAACTTAATGAATTCAGAGTTTCTTAATTAACATAGGAATATAGTTAATTGAGTTACTTTGGGTGTTTGCATTCGACCATCAGAAGAGACTTTTGCATATCTTCGTGTTCCAGGTTAACAACTGATTTATTACACATGTATAAGAGAATCAATTCATTATTATAGTAATATTGAGCGGATTCATAACCATAGATGTTTTCTTTATTATTAATTTCCTTTGTTTATATTTTGTATTTTATATTTTTATTTATTTAATTAAATCATCTTCAACCTACAAACAATCATTTCCTACCTTAATTAGATACCTGTAAATAAATGGCATCAATAATTAACATCGTAGAAATTAAATCCTCGTGGGATCGATATTTTTATACTACTTGAGCTATATGTGCGCTTGCATTACGTGTGTGATTTCACCGATCAAAGTACATTGGAGTGAATGACATCACCTCAGAATGAAAAGTACATCGGAGTTACCAGTATCACCAGTCAAAGAAAGTTCACCCGACATCACTGTAAAATGAAAGTACATTGGAGTGATAATCATCCCGAAATACAAATACACCAGAGTGAATGTCATCACATCGGAATGAAAGTACACTGAAATTACTGACATCACTCCACAAAGAAAGTATACAGGAGTGAGTGACATCGCTTCAAAATGGAAGTCCATGTGAGTGCTTAACATCACTCCAGAAAAGAAAGTACACGGGATTGATAAGAACACCAGAGTGACTGACATCACTTCAGGAAAAAGTACACCGGAGTGACTGATATCATTTCGAAATGGATGTACATCGAAGTGATTGACATAATTCCAAATTGGAGGTATACCAGAGTGAATGAGATCACAATTTTACCATTTTACATCGAAGTGGTGATCACCATTTTACCTTTTTTTAATCCTTCTGAATGGATGTATACCGAAATGAATGAGATCACTCCGAAATGAAAGCAACCGGAGTGAGTGACATCACTCTAGAATGAAAGTACACCAAGGCTACTGGCATTACTTTGAAATGGAACGAAATATTTGAAAAATACCTCACAAATGATTTGAAAGATACCTATCGATGCCATTTCTGACATTTTTCTTCTTTAGGTATATCTTTTCTCTCTCTCTTGAAACTCTCTTTGTGTTTTTAAACAACATGAGATGAATCGAGATAAACGGTCCACCTTTTGAATTTCAATCAATTCTCGATCGTTAGATCTGTTTTTATCCAGCGACGGATGTGCAAACTGTGGGCTAAAAAGTAATTTGATTATTTATGGTTAGCTAAGGGTTTAATTTATTACAAGTTTATGTCTTTGTAGTTGTCAAAACGCCTTTTTGACTTTTTATTTATTTGTCATAAAGAAACACTTATAACGTAAGTTTTCTATTCCATGTAAAATTATGTATGAAATATTAAGGTGAGATGAAGTTAACTATTATACATTTGATTGAAACCAGCATTTTAAAAATTGAAATGAGATATAAATTTGATGCGGTAAAATCTTTTATTGAAATCGGAGTTTTAATAATTGATTCAGTGACTGAATCGATGACTTAAAAGATTTAATGAATCACTGACATCACTCTGAAATTGAAGTACATCGGAGTGAATGGCAGCCTGACCGGCATAAACACACACGTATAACGCAAGCGCACATATCATTCAAGTAGTATAAAAACATCGATCCCACGAGGACTTAATTCCTACTGTTGTTATTAATTATTGAATCTATTTATTTACAAATATCTAATTGAGGGTGAAGAGAATGATTGCTTGATTGATTTGGTTGATTGTAGTTTTGTAAAATAAATAAATAAATAAAAAGACAAAAGAAAATACTAAGGAAAATAACAAAAGACACAAAGATCTAGGGTTGTGAATCATTCTAATATCTTTTAAAAGATGAAGTGATTATTTTATGTTTGTGTAATAAATCAGTTTACTAACCTGGAACATGAAATTATGCAAAAGCCTCTGTCGATGGTCAGATACAAATACCCAGTTTAACCCAATTGAACCATATATTTATGTCAACCAAATTATCTGGATTCATTAAGTTTAAGTTCCAATTATGGCTACCCCCGCCCGACAGGTATATGTCTATCATGTAAGGAAATCTATTAAATAGTTATCTATCCTCAAGGAAGATCGTGGGCTATTAAGTCTAAGGATGAAACCTAAAATCCCTATGTCTAGTTCATTTTAGATTTACCACATCAATCTTATTGGTGATCAGACAACAAGAAGCATTAAACTTAAGACTTAATAAGTAAACCTTTAAATTACCCAAACTATAAAATAACCCCTTATAAACCGGTGATATTAGAATTCATCACAACCCCAGATAACTAACAAATAACTAGGGCTAGTAAAGACTTAAAAGTAAAAGACATAAAGTAAAAATGCTGAAAAGTAAATGACGAAAAGTAAATGCTGAAATTAAATACTGAAAATTAAATGCTGAAAAGTAAATGCTGAAAGTAAATTACTGAAAACTAAATGCTGAAAGTAAATTGCTGAAAGTAAATTGCTGAAAAGTAAATGCTAAAAAGTAAATGCTGAAAGTAAATTGCTGAAAGTAAATTGCTGAAAAGTAAATGCTGAAAATAAATTGCTGAAAAGTAAATAAAGTAAAAGTACAATAAAAAAAAATACTGAGGTAAAAGGATCCACTTTTATTACTTCTATTTTAGATATCTCCTTTAATATAATATATTAACTTTGCATGATAATTACCAACCAGCCATATAGGCGGTATCCAGATTAAGTCAAATTAATAATAAATTACCAACCGACCAATCAGGCGGTATCCAGTTTAGTCAGGTTAAAACCAATTTAAATAATTAACGACCGACCAATATGGCGGTATCCTCGTTAAGTCAGGTTTTAACTAGTTTATATATTATAATTAAGGGAGATTAATCTAAATATTAGTAATAAAAGTTTTACCTTTTACCCCAGTAAAGGGGAGTTACCTCTTCATTACTGAAAATAAAAACTGAAAATTAAAGAAAGAAAAGTATTGTGCGTAAAAGTAAATTGCGTAAAGTAAAAACTGAAAAGTAAAGAAAAGAAAGTGCGAAAGCGGAATTAATTACTGAAAGCTGTAAATAAACAAACAAGATACAATTTTCTTAGTATTCTTAAGGAATTCCTTAGAATAAATTATGAATTTTACAAATGAAATGGCTTGGTATTTATAGGGAAAATTTTGCCTCCATCAAATCATCCACCAAATCAATTATTAAATGCTCCACTAATTACTCCACCAAATCCATTATTAATTGCTCCACTAATCTCTTATCATGTTTGGTGATGATTTGATAATTTTTATTATTTAGTTATTAATTTATTTTTTTTTGCTTTGAAAATGATTGAAAATGACTTTAATAATTACACACAACACACTTATGGATGGTTCATCAATTTCGGGCATGAAATCTTCAGAATTCGAAATTATTTTGTCTTTCAAAGCTGTAGATCTTTGAGTCTTCTTTAATCTGAAACTTGAATCAGCTCAATCTGATATCGGAGTAAAACGTTATGCCCAAATTACGACAGATGCACAAAATTGGAATTTCCAAAACTGCACTTCGTTAAAACGCCCTTTCAAGTTTCCAATCTCCAAAATTAATATGTCAAGTCCAATTTTTACCCTTATTTGACCCATATTTCGTCCTAAATGATTTCATTGTGTCCCAATATTATTTTATCTGCAAAATAAACTCAAACACATCAAAACGTTCATCAAACCCGAGAAACTAAACAAAATATTAAGTTAAAGGGGCGGTAAATATTGATATATTTTCCGCTCATCACAGCCCTCCGAAATGAAAGTACACCAGAGTAACTGATATCAATCCAGATTAGAGGTATACTGGAGTGAATGAGATCACTCTAGAATCGAAACATACCAGAGTGAAAGCACACCAAAGTGAGTGATATCACTCCGGAATGAAAGTGCATCGAAATGATCGACCTCACTCCGGAATGGATGTGCACCGAAGTGACTGACATTACTTCGGAATATATGTACACCCAATTGATGATCACTTCGATGGAATAAAAGTACACCGAAGTGACTGACATCACTCCGGAATGAAAGTACAACGAAGTGACTGACATCACTTTAGAATAGAAGTACACCCGAGTGATGATCATTCTGAAATTGAAGTATACTGGAGTGATTGACATCACTGTAGATTGGATGTATATCGGAGTGAATGAGATTACTCTGGAATGAAAGCACACCAGAGTGAGTGACATCACTCCGAAATGAAAGTGCACTAGCGTGACCGACCTCACTCCATAATGAAAGTGCATCGGAATGATTGACATCACTTCGGAATAAAAGTGCACCCCGAGAGATGACTATTCCGGAGTTAAAGCACACCAGAGTGACTGACATTATTTCAGAATGGAAGTACATCCGAATGATGATCACTCCAGAATGAAAGTCACTGGAGTGACTGATATTATTCCGAAATGAAAGTACACCCGAGTGTGATTACTCCGGAATAAAAGTATATCTAGGTGACTGACATTAGTCCGGAATGAAAGTACACCCGAGTGATAATTACTCCGAAATGAAATTACACTGAAGTGACTGATATTACTCTAAAATAGAAGTACACTCGAATGATGATCATTTCGGAATGAAAGTACACCAGAGTGACTGAAATTACTGTGGAATGGATGTTCACTCGAGTGATGATCACTCTGTAATGAAAATGCAGTGGAGTGATTGATCACTCCGAAATGAAAATGCAGCAGAGTGATGATCACTCCGAAGTGAAAGTACATCAGAGTGACTGACATCACTTCGAAATGGAAGTACATCGGAGTGACTGACATCGCTTCATAATAAAAGTTCATCACAGTGACTGCTCACTCCAAAATGAAAGTACACCAGAGTGACATAACTCCAGAATGGAAGCACAACTGAGTGACCGATCACTCCAGAATGAAAATACAGCAGAGTGACGATCACTCTGAAGTTAAAGTACACTTTAGTGACTGTCATTACTTTGAAATGGAAGTACAACCGAGTGATGATCACTCCGGAATGAAATTATATTGGAGTGACAGGCATTACTCCAGAATGAATGTACACATAAGTGATGATCACTTCGGAATGAAAGTGCAGCGGAGTGATGATCACTCCGGAATGGAAGTACACCGGAGTGACTGATCACTCCGGAATGAAAGTACAATAACTGATCATTCCAGAATAAAAATATACCGAGATGACTGACATAACTCCGGAATTGAAGTACCCCTTATGACTAGAGGGGGCTCCAACCCCACTGATTTAAAAAAAATAAAATAATAATTATTTTATGTATTTCCTAATGAAATTGTCATACAACGTTATCAACAAATGAAAAACATGTAGCTTGATTTTTTTATTTTATGAAAATACTTATTTTATTTCAGTACATACTATTTTTTTTTTTAAAAAAATAACCCATTCTCAATTAGAGTTAAAGCTATGTCCTTAGTTATAATGTTATTTTATATACCTAAAATATATATTTGAACATGTCAAGTCTTTTGAAAAATGATTGTTCATGTGAACATTGACTTAATAATATTTTCAAAGTCAAACTCTAAAAAAAACAATATTCTTATATAAAAAATAAATGTGTTTTATTTTTATACAAAATATAATGTTGGAATGAAGATTGGTAAAATATGGGTACAAATATGGTGAAAATCAACTTAGAATTATATTTTAGATTAATTATGAAGAATTTTAGAAAATTATGATTATATATGAAATTAGGAACTTCTCTTTTTTAAGAATTAGTCATGATGAGAATGACTTTTTAATAATTCTTTATTGAATTTAAAATGATTTGATGTTAGAATAAATTATTTTTAAAAAACAATTAATATAATTATATTTTTTTCCCAAAAATTAATAATTTTATACCAAACAGTTCATGAAACTGTTAGGATGTCACGTTAGTCAAGCATGTGTTTAGCTAATAGTTCAATAACATTTGGATACTATAATATATCTATGTGAGTCCGGTTTTAAGGTTGGGTTCTACCCACTAAAATCGTAATAATTAGAATAATTGGAATAGTTATATTTTTTTAAGAATAAGTCCTTATTTAATTTATGACTTTTAAGCCTGATAATTTACTGAATTGTATTTAATTAATAATATTGAATTGAATCTGAAATGAAATAACTTTTTTTTTTAAAAAAAAAAACAGCAAAAATAAACAAGTACTATATATATTGTAGAATTGAATTGTCCTGGAAAAAATTCTTCTAAATGAGACAATAAACTAATTTATAATGATATTTTTTTTTTCTTACACGTTAACTTTAATGTTAGATTATATGATAACGTATGTTTCGCAAATTACAAATTATTTTATAGTTTCAGTACAATATGTAGTAAATTTCCTAAATATAAAAATGTGCATGCAAATATATATGAATGAATAGGCATGATCTTCTTTTAGGAAATGATATGACCCTTAGAGTTGAAAGGCCTCCTAAATAGGTGTACACTTTGATATAAGGGTACCTTTAGAAGGCAACCATCTATGTCTATAAATAAAGACATATGGTTCTCATTTTATTTTTTCCATTTTACTTATTTTGTTTCCTATTCATTCTCTTAGAAAGTCTAAGGTTCTTCTATATTGAGAGAGTTCCACCATTTTGTCTAAGTTCGTGTTCTTGATTCAAGGAGTGCCCATAAATCAAGAAGTTGCCAAGAATCATGTGAGAACATTAGCCACAAAATCTGTAGTGCACCAAGGCGGGGCTAATAAGTTCTTAAGGACAGAAAACATATCGGCTTGGTTTAAGATAATCATTTTCTTCAACGCATTTCCAGGTTTTTCTTGTTTCTCAAGTTCCATGTTTATGTTTTATAGTTGATATTTTGATTGAATGATGCATGCCAAAAGATATATTACAACACAATCGGCCTAACAATCTTAAAAACTTATTATTCTTTGTGTTTTAAAATCTGATTTTTGCATGATTCACACATACATAATAAATTAAAGAATATTGTGGAAAAAAAAACCGATAACTAAAAGGAAATATATATGATAGTTTGCCTTGAGAATTAGATTATTGAGAATGTAGTGGTAAATGTATATGATTTTGATACTGTAGTTTGCAGTAAATTTTGTTTCTTAAAATATAGTGGCTTACATACCATCACTTTATGTGTGCCATCTTTTCGCATGCATCACGCCGATAGCGTCTAGCCCAAAAACTTCAATTCCTTTTAATTGATGAAATTAAAATTAACTAACAGAAATGAGTTTATCTATAATCAAAGCCCTATTTTTTAATTATAAAATTAGAATAAATGTTTTAACATTTTTGTTTAAAGCCAAAATCTTGAACACCAGTGGTGGTTTTCTAGTAACGCATGTACGTGATAATATATTTAGGACTCGGTCGTTAGAATCGTAGTGTTACTCATTGATGTTGTAAATTCTTTAAATATTATTGTTTTGGATGGAGGAGAGACATGTCTCTTGTATGGTACCCTATGTGAATGATACACACATGTAGGGACATGTCCTCCAATTGAGGATAACATGCTTCTAGGCACCAAGGGGTGCTTGGGAGGGGTATAACCATTTGGAGGGTTGCACTCCATATCAAAGGATGCCCTTAAGGCACTCTTCCATGCCTTTATAAGAATACCTCTATGTTCATTCTCAGTAATCAGAGTTTCCATCCGAATTTAGTAAGTCACATTTCATTGTTTGAGTCAAATAGAGTTCCTCCATATTCCTAATTCAAGATCTTCTTAAGGAGTGCCCCTTGAAGAAGAGAAATCTGAGTTATCCTGGGAGAACGTTAGCCACAAAACCCGTAGAGCACCGAGACGGGGCTAATAAGTTCTTAAGGACAGAGATACATCTCGACTTGGATCACTGAATTCGTAATTTACCAGGTTTTCTTCTTGTTTCAAGTTTTAGGGTTTTACATTGATTGGTTGGATTTTCTGGTTTTGATCTGTTTGATTGCATGTTAATTTGCGTTTAATGACACCATATCACCAACAATCTTAAGAACTTATCATTTTAGTGTTGTTAGATAGAAATCTGCATGCTTAGATAAGAAAATTTTCTGGAAAATATAGTTTGTGCATGAAAAATATGTAAGGGCGTTCGAACGCCCGACGAACGCCAAAGGCAAATATCTGAATTTTCGTTAGAACGTTCGAACCCGTCTTCAAACGCAACTCGAACGCAAGCCTTCTGCCTAAGAACTTTCGAACACGTATTCAAATGCAAGACCCTGACTTAAAACGTTCGAACGCGTCCTAAACGCAACACGAACGTGAACTCTCTGGAATATTTTGTTCGAACGTGTTTTCGGACGCCCAACGAACGTAAACTCTTTGGAATATTCTGTTTGAACGCGTTCTCGAACGCTACATGAACGTGAACTCTCTGGAACACTTCGTTCAAACGCGTTTACGAATGCTACACGAACGTGCACACACTAGACAGTCTCGTTCGAACGTAGATACGAACGCGACACTAATGAAATCGGTTCTGGAATTATTTTTTGGTTTAAAATAAACTGAATTTGCAATATTAACTTAGAAAAATCATATACTGTAAAACAATAAACTTGGTAGTATAGATTTAAGTTATTATTAGGGTGTTCAATTATCACAAGCATGCACATAATGATAAAGTTGAAAATTAATTGTGTGTTGCATACTTAGTTGAGAACTAAAAGTGTAATCTTACACAAGTAATTCCATCCAATCTTGATTGACACATACACATATATCTACACATATCGAATATTGTATTGTAAAATTAAAAGTGGAATACTAAGTTTTGAATTGCTAAGAGATTCTATTGAAGAAGTGTTTAAAGGATATTCTGTCAAAAAGGCGATAAGAGCCTAAGTGGTCAGGGATTTAAGTGGTTACTCTGGACCCCCTTCGTCCTCTGGGAATATTCCTTTATTTACTTTTCATAAGAAACCTTAGTCTAAATTCAAGGACTTATGTTTATTGGTACTACCGTCCAATAAAACAACGAGTGGATACTTGGTATATCACTTGAACAATATCATTTTTGATCGTTGTGCAATTTTTCTTTTGTAGACTTATTGATCTCTGTTGGTTTTTCCAGTTACACATGGCTAGCGGAAACATCATAGTACCGGTCTCTCATGGAGAAAAGCCGGACAAATTTGGTGGGGCAAACTTTAAGCAGTGGCATAGCAAAATTTTATTCTACCTGATAACTCTCCAGTTGGCTAAGTACCTCAAAGATCCTCCGGATCCTGTAGAGGGTGAATCGGCAACAGCCAAGCAACTGCGAGAAGAGACATGGTCGTCTGGCGACTTCTTGTGCAAGAACTACCTTTTGGGTGGACTTGAAAATACCCTGTACAATGTGTACCAATGCATGGTTTCTGCGAAGATTATCTGGGAATCTCTCGTAAAGAAATACAAAATCGAGGATGCCGGACAAAAGAAATTTATCGTGGGTAGGTGATGAGTGGTAAATGTATCACTATTTCTCACTCATTTGACCTAATATTTTGAATAGATTCTTGAGTTTTGTGAATATTTTGATGTGTTTTGTGTTATTTTATAGATAAATAAAGTTTCAAGACTCTCTGGAGGTGATTTGGGGCCAAAACAGTGAAAAACGGACAAAAGGGTAATTTGGTAATTTTTCGTGTCGCGACGCCTAACATGCGCCATGAGCTGCTAACGTGCATCGGGGGACACATGTCAGAATCTGAAAAGTTTGAATTGCTAACGTGCGCCGTGCCACGTGTCAACATCACAGCCGATCTGCTAACGTGCGCCGTGCCACGTGTCATCATCCTATGGTGCCGACAATCGCCATCGCCACATGTCGCCACGTGTCAGCCACGTCATCGTCCACATCAGCAGTAGACCGAGTCAACTCGCCACGTCATCATCAACTAATCACATCGTGCCACGTGTCCCAATCCTACGGTGCCGACAATCACTTTCGCCACGTCAGCACAATTATTGAGTCAATTATCCACATCGCCACGTCATCGGATAAGAATCTGAAACAGCCAACCAGAACGCGACATGTGGCATGTCGCGACGCGCACACCTTACCGAGGCCTATAAATTCAGCTCAATTTTCTGATTTCAGATGTACCTTCCTCTCTGAATTATCTGATGTAAATAGAGAGTTTTATATCTAGTTTACTTTAAATTTCAGTTTTGTAATTAATTTTAATTACGTTTTGTAATAATAATTTACTTTCTTTACTTTTTCAGTTTTTACTATTCAACATAAGGAGGTAACTTCCCACTGCTAGGGTAAAAGGTAAAACTTTTATTACTGCTATTTAGATTAATCTCCCTAATTATAATATATTCACTATTTAAAATTTGACTTAATGGGGATACCGATATATTGGCCGGTTGGTAATTGATATTAAATTGATTTTAATTTGACTAAGCAAGAATATCGCATGGTTGGTCGGTTGGTAATTTACCGCCTATATGGCTGGTTTATGGACAAATATTGTTACCACCTTAATGACTGGTTAGACTTAATCAGGTTACCGCTTATATGGCGGGTTGGTAATGTTATCACAAGTTAATATATTATATTAAGGGAGATATCTAAAATAGTAGTAGTAAAAGTAGATCTTTTAACCCCTAACATTTTATTTTTGTAATTTTACTTTTCAGTATTTACTTTACTGCATTTACTTTTCAGCATTTTATTTTATGTCTTTTACTTTTAAGTTCTTACTAGCCCTAGTTATGTGTCCTAACTAAGTTAGTTATCTAGGGTTGTGATGAATTCTAATATCACCGGTTTATAAGGGGTTATTTTGTAGTTTGAGTAATTTAAAGGTTTACTTATTAAGTCTTAAGCTTAATGCGTCTTGTTAATTGGCCACTAATAAAATTGATCTGGTAAATCTAAAATAAACTTGACAAATGAATTTTAGGTTTCAGCCTTAGACTTAGTAGCTCATGATCTTCATTGAGGATAGATAACCCTTTAATAGATTTCCGTACATGATAGATATATACCTGTCGGGCGGGGGTAGCCATAATTGGAACTTAAACTTAATGAATCCAGGTAATTTGGTTGACATAGACATATGGTTCAATTGAGTTATACTGGGTATTTGCGTTTGACCATCGACAGAGGCTTTCGCATAATTTCTTGTTCCAGGTTAGTAAATCGATTTATTACACAAACATGAAATAACCACTTCATCTTTTAAAATATATTAGAAAGATTTACAACCCTAGATAGTTTCTTAATATTGAAATTTCTTAAACCTACTTTCGTGCAATTTTATTTACTTGTTTTTAAATTCAAAATCACCATTTCAAATCAATCAATCAACCTGTTAGATACTAGTAATCATTTGACCTTATAAAATTAATAGATTATGTATTAAGTCCTCATGAGATCGATACTTTTTATACTACTTGAACGATACGTGCGCTTGCGTTATACGCATGTGATTACGCTGGTCAGTAGGTTTTTGGACTACAAAATGATAGATTCAAGGACGGTAATGTCTTGATCTGCAATTGATCATTCATGAAATACTGGATGAATGAATGAAACTCTGTGAGACGTTTCAAGTTGCCACCATCATTGAAAAGTTGCCTCCATTATGGAAGGACTTCAGGAGCTACCTGAAACACAAAAAGAAGCAGATAAGCCTTGAAGACCTTGGAGTTCGATTGAGGATCGAATAGGACAACATGAAGTCCGAGAAGGCCAGCTACAAGACCATGTAGTCTAAGGGCAACATCGTCGAGGGTGTAAAGGATAACAGTAAGAGAAATAACATTGGAGCTTATTTTTCCCAAGCCAACAAGAAGTTCAATGGGAAGTGCTACAACTGTGGAAGGAGTGGTCATATGGCAAAGGACTGCAGAAACAAGAAGTCTCTGGACAAGGGCAAGAAAAAAAAATGAGGCCCATGTTACTGAAGATGAGCAGTTGACTGAAGAGATCTCAGAGATGAACCTATCAGCAGTGGTAACTGAAGCCAATTTGGTTGGGAATCCGAGAGAATGATGGGTAGACACTGGGGCTATTCCTCATATCTGTGCAGATATCAAGATGTTTTCCTCGTATCAGAAGGTCGATGGCGGTGATCATCTGACAATGGGATACTCATCTACCTCAAGATTGGTTGGACAAGGCACAGTGAGACCGAATATGACATCGGGAAATGAGCTTACATTGAAGAATGTTTTGCATGTTCCTGATATTTGGAAGAACCCGGTCTCGGGCTCTCTCCTTAGCAAGGCTGGATTTAAGCTTGTATTTGTTTCTAATAAGTTTGTATTGACCAAAAATGATGTGTATGTAGGAAAAAGATACCTCATTGAGGGCCTTTTCAAATTCAATGTAATGACTGTCAATCGACACAGTGCTATTAATAAAGCTACAACTTCCACTTATATTATTGAGTCACAAAATATATGGCATGAGAGATTTGGACATGTTAATTATGATACAATGCGTAAATTAATTAACATGGACCTTATACCTAAATTTGCAATTGATAGCCAACATAAGTGTGAGGCATGTGTTGAAGCAAAAATGCATAGAGCATCATTTCATTCCATAGAACGAAGTTCTGAACCCCTGGAACTTGTACACACTGATGTGTGTGATATGAATATTGTGCAAACAAGAGGTACGGTAAAAAGTACTTTGTCACTTTTATTGATGATAGCACAAGATTCTGTTATGTGTATTTGCTGAGGAGCAAAGATGAAACTATTGAGAGTTTTGTACACTATAAGAACGAAGTTGAAAATCAACTTGGCAAGAAAATCAAAAGAATCAGGAGTGATAGAGGAGGTGAATATGTCTCACCATTTGGTGAATATTGTTCCAATCATGGAATTATTCACGAAACCAGTGCTCCTTATTCACCTCAACAAAACGGGATTGTTGAGCGCAAAAATCGGACGTTGAAGGAAATGATGAACGCCATGTTGATAAGCTCTGGTTTACCCCAGAACTTGTGGGGGGAAGCCTTGCTTTCCGCAAACTACGTTATGAACAAGCTTCCTCACATAATATTGGACAAGACACCGTATGAGTTATGGAAGGTCACGTACCTTCCTATAAAATACCTAAAAGTGTGGGGGTGGCTTGCCAAAGTAATGCTTCTTAAACCTAAGAAGGTTAGAATAGGACCCAAAACTGTTGATTGTATATTCATTGGATATGCTCGCAACAGTAGTGCATATCGATTCTTGGTGCACAAGTCTGACATTCCTGACATCAATCCGAATATGATAATTGAGTCTAGGAATGCATTTTTTGAAGAGACATTTCCTTGTAAGGAAAGACAAAGAACAGAATCTCTCAAAAGCACTATTGATACTGTCAAAGACAATGATCATGTTGACCAAGAGTCAGATCAACGTGTAAACGTTGAGACAATCGAACCTAGACGTAGCAAAAGAGCTAGAACGTCTAAGTCATTTGGTCCCGATATTCTGACATACTTGTTAGAAAATTAGCCTCAAAGCTATAAGGAAGCAATGCCTTCGCCCGAGGCACATTTGTGGAAAGAGGCTATCAACAATGAGATTGATTCCATCATACAGAACCATACTTGGGAGTTGGTTGATCTTCCTCCAGGTTGTAAGCCACTGGGCTACAAATGGATATTCAAACAGAAGATGAAACCAGATGGATCAATAGATAAGTACAAGGCAAGGCTTGTCATAAAAGTTTATAGACAAAAGGAAGGCCTTGATTACTTTGACACCTATTCACCAGTAACTCGTATCACATCGATAAGAATGCTCATAGCCATAACATCTATATTTTGTCTTGAAATACATCAAATGGATGTAAAGACAAAATTCTTGAATGGTGAATTGTATGAAGAGATTTACATGGAACAACCAGAAGGGTTTAATTTTCCTGGACAAGAACAGAAGGTGTGCAAACTTGTAAAATCCTTGTACGGATTAAAGCAAACACCTAAACAATGGCATGCGAAATTTGACAAATAGATGTTGTCAAGTGGGTTCAAAATCAATGAATGTGATAAGTGTGTGTACACCAAATCAACTCAAAAAGGATATGTCATTGTGTGTCTCTATGTAGACGATATGCTGATAATTGGTAGTAATCATGAAATGATTCAGTCTACCAAGAACGTGTTATCCAGCAGATTTGATATGAAAGATCTAAAAGTAGCTGATGTGATCATAGGAATTAAGATTTCTATGACATCAGATGGATATATATTATCTCAGACTCATTATATTGAGAAGATACTTGAGAAATATAACATAAGAGATATAAATGTGGCTAGAACTCCTGTAGACCTAACTCTTCATCTATCAAAGAATATGGCTCAAGCGTATCACAATTAGAGTATTCGAGAATCATCTGAAGTCTGATGTATCTCACGAATTGCACACGACCTGATATCGCTCAAGTTGTGAACATGCTTAGCAGATATATAAGTAATCCATGACATAACCACTGGAAAACCATAATAAGAGTTTTGAGGTATATAAAGAAACTTCAAAATATGGGCTACATTATAAGAGATATCATTCCATTCTAGAGGGATACAGCGATGCTAACTGGATATCTGATACATTGGATTTATTTTCTCACTTGGTAATGCAGCCGTGTCATGGAAATCCTCGAGGCAAACATGCACTGCTCGGTCTACTATAGAATCGGAGTTCCTAGCATTAGATAAAATAGCGGAAGAAGCGGAATGGCTTCGAAATTTCCTAGAGGATATTCCTAGTTGGCCCAAATCGGTGCCAGCAATAAGCATACACTGTGATAGCCAATCAGCTATTGGGAGAGCCCAAAATATAATGTATAATGGTAAGTATCGACACATACGTTGGAGACACAATACCATACATCAACTGCTCTCAAGTGGCATAATATCGATCGATTATGTTAAGTCGAAGGAAAACCTAACAGATCCACTAACTAAAGGTTTACCTAGAGAGCAAGTTGAGAAGTCATCGAGGGGAATGGGCTTGAAGCCTATAAATTAAGAATTGTCACTATGGAAACCCAACCTAGCTCACTGGAGATCCCAAGATCTAGGTTCAAAAGGGACAACTGAAACTGTGTGCAATTCAAAACAAGCACTGAAGAGTTTTGTACTTTTTCCCATTCCGATAATGACGCCGAGTGCTGTCTGTCAAAGTTAGGATAATCTAAGGCTTTTAATGATTACTATATTAGGAGATGAGTCCTAATGGGGGTAAAAGCATATTACCTCTTTATAGTAGATCACCTATTTCAAGTAAGAAGTGAGGCCGCTTCCATGGTATTTTACAGGCTGATTTCCCTAAAGTGCTTGATGAACCAGGACTGTTGTTCAGGGCCAAAATGAACACAACCGTAGAATGGGAAATGGTCGAAGTAAAGCTGTGTGTTGGCAATTGTCTTGGTTTACACCAACGGCAGAACAGTTCAAGACTATGGGTCACTGGTTTGCCAAGTAAATCTGATTGTCATTCACTAGGAAAGGTTCAAGGCGAAAGCTACCTATTTCGATGCAGCTTTATTTCACGGTAACTCTTTCAAGTGTCTGCATGAATATTTGAAGAATTGTGGGGGATTGTTGTAAATTCTTCAAATATTATTGTTTTGGATGAAGTAGGGACATGTATCTTGGATGATACCCTATGGGAAGCGTACACACATGTAGGGACATGTCCTCCAATTAAGGATAACATGCTTCTATGCACCAAAGGGTGCTTGGGAGGGGTATAACCATTTGGAGGGTTTCACCCCATATCAAAGGGTGCCCTTAATGCACCCTTCCATGCCTTTATAAGAAGGCCTCCATGTTCATTCTCAGTAATCAGAGTTTCCATCCGAATTTAGTGAGTCACATTCATTGTTTGAGTCAAATAGAGTTCATACATATTCCTAGTTCAAGATCTTCTTAAGAAGTGCCCATTGAAGAAGAGAAATCCGAGTTATCCTGGGAGAACGTTAACCACAGAACCCGTAGAGCACCAAGACGGGGCTAATAAGTTCTTAATGACATAGATACATCTCGACTTGGATCACTGAATTCGTAATTTACCAGGTTTTCTTCTTGTTTCAAGTTTTAGGGTTTTGCATAGATTGGTTGGATTTTCTTTTTTTGATCTGTTTGATTGCATGTTAATTTGTGTTTAATGACACTATATCACCAACACTTGAATTACCAGGGATATGGGCCATTGTTAAGGGAATTTTCAGAACATAAATTTATTCATTTAATTATTTTCTCTAGTGATGGTGCATGCGCAATTTACATGCAGTAAACTTGTTCAAATTTGGCCCTTTTGATTGATTGCATGATCATGACTGATATTGATTTGTCTTGGCTATAACATATAGTTAGACTTATCTATATTATAGTATATTATATATGCAATTAGCATTATAGAATAAATGTAATTATATTAACTTAGTAAAATCATATACTGAATTTTATAAACTTGGTAGTATAGGTTTAAGTTATATTAAGATATTCAATTATCACAAGCATACACATAGTTTTATTGTAATAAAGTTGAAAGATATTTGTTAATTATTTGTTGCGTACTTGGTTGAGAAATAATAGTGTAGTAATACACAAGTAATTCCATCCAAGCTTGATTGAATCTTACATTTATATTTGTAATATTATTATATTTTTAAATTGAAGTCTAACACTAAGATTGAACGTCTAAGATATTCTATTGAGAAAGTGTTTAAGAAAATTCTATCAACAATGCGATAAGAGCCTAAGTGGGCAGGAATTTAAGTGATTACACCGGACCCCCCATCGTCCTCTGAGAAGTTTTCTTTATTCATTTATCATAAGAAACCTTAGTCATAAATTCAAAGACTTGTGTTATTTGGTACTACTGTCCAATATAGCAACAAATGGATTCTTAGTGTATCACTTAAACAAGACCATACGATTGATCCTTGTGTAATTTTTCTTTTGTAGACTTATTGATTACTTTCTATTTTCTAGTTACAAATGGCTAGTGGAAATATCACAGTATCGATCGCTCATTGAGAAAAACCAGATAAATTTGGTGGATCAAATTTCAAACAGTGGCAGAGCAAAATGTTGTTCTACCTGACAACACTGCAGTTGGCTAAATATCTCAAAGATCTTCCGGGTCCTGTGGAAGGAGAAACTGAAACTGCCAAACAATTGCGAGATGAGACATAGTCCTCAGGTGACTTCTTGTTCAAGAACTACCTCTTGAGAGGGCTTGACAATACCCTATACAATGTATATCAAGACATGGCTTCTGCAAAGATACTATGGGAATCTCTCGAGAAGAAGTACAAAACAGAGGACGTCAGATAAAAGAAGTTTGTTATGGGTAAGTTCTTAGACTATAAAATGATAGATTCAAGGACGGTAATGTCTCAGTTGGGTGAACTACATTGGATCATTCATGAAATATTGGATGAGGGAATGAAACTCTGCGAGACGTTTCAAGTAACCACAATCATTGAAAAATTACCTCCATCATGGAAGGGCTTCAGGAGCTATCTGAAACATAAAAAGAAACAGCTGAGTCTTGAAGACCTTGGAGTTCGATTGAGGATCAAAGAGGACAACAGAAAGTCTGAGAAGGCCAGCTACAAGACTATGGAGTCTAAGACCAACATCGTCGATGGTGGAAAAGGTAGAAAGAAGAGAAAGAACAGTGGAGCTGATTCTTCCTAAGCAAATAATAAGTTCTAGGAGAAGTGCTACAACTGTGGATAAAGCGGTCATATGGAAAAGGATTACAGAAATAAGAAGTCTCAAGACAAATGCAAGAAAAAGAAAAAATGAGGCCCATGTCACTAAAGATGATGTTGGGGTTTTGGCGCGTGCGCAGCGGAAGCTCGCGGTTCGGGGGAAATTGTAATTTTAAAACTTTTTAAATTACTGAATAAATTATTCAATATCTAATATGAATAATTCATTCATATTTCACCTAAATATATTTGTTCGTTATCAAACAACGACATAAATAACTAAGAAATGTCGCGAAACCTTTACGAAAATGTTTTTTTTCTTCGTAAAATGGCATAAAACGTGTTTTTGACCGAACCGACTACCTAATACACATGAGGGCTGCCCAGGTCAGCCCCAATAGTATTAGGGCAGTTCATTGACTTCCCAATAGTGACTAATTCACTGTTTAGGCAGCCGTCACCCGGTTGGCTCAAAAGTCAACTGATAACTTCATTTTTCACCGTTTTCGCTTATTTCAACTCTGAAATAATTTCCGGTAATTGTTCCAACACCCAAAACACATCCAATACATTCATAAGACATATTTTTCATCACAATAAACCCTTTTTTTCCAGATCTGATTTTATAACAAAAATAATCAATTTTTCATGCTTTAATCCAATCTTTTCAACATTAATCAAATTAATCACAACATCAATCCAAGTCACCACCAATGAAGTACCCAAGAACAATTCTAGGTATTACAAGAGTGGTCATAACACTCTAGAATGTCAACTTATCATCAAATGACAAAATTGAATCAATATTACCCTAATATCATTCAATTCCACTTCACACATGCACCATGCCTTCAAATCCATCCACCAAAATAAAAAAACCCCAAATTCTTAAGAAAAGAAGAAACCCTAGAATCTATATAGGTCATCAAGAAACAAGAAACATATTTTCCAAGCTTAGGGATATATAGAATTACCTTTAATTCTCCTAATTCCTTAAGCCTTTTTTTCTTGATTTTCTTTTTTTTCCTTCCTTGAATCATCAAGCAATTTGAGAGTGTTTTTGGAGATGGAGTATTCGGCCAAGCTTCCATTAGAAGCAAAAAAGAAATTTTTTTTTTAAAAAAAATTTGAAGTTGCCGACTTTAGAGGGTATTTTGGTCAATTTGACTTTATTAATCTAATTAATAATAATAAGCTTTAATTTGAAAAATCAAATTTGTACACTTAAAGCTTAATAAAATCATGACATTTATAACCAATAATAATTAAACATTTTTCATAACAATTATGAAAAAGTATATCATTTATTTATTCAAATATCTAAATATTAATTAATATAATAATTATTATATATATGTGTTTTTACTTACATTAAATAACGAATACATATATTAATGGCATGTGTCAAAGTCTCATTTGACAATTAATTAATATGTATCAAATCAAATTTTGTATCAAATACAAATACATATTAATTATTAATTGACCAAAATTCCCGAAAGCATGTGTTTTCGTTTAACCGATTAAATGATTCAAATTAACTCATTTAATCCGGTGAAGTATTATGAATAATCTGTATTATTCATAATGTGTTGCCCAAGTGCTCAACGAGTACACTTCATATTGTAGGACTCTCTAAGTTTAGGTTTATCCGTCACGAAATCCAATTTCGTGTTCATAATTCACCCACTCATGAATTATGACGACCACAGATAATCTCGCTAAACTATGCAAGTCGAGGTGATTGCATACGTATAATCCCTCCGTCACAGGCTATCCATATTATACATGGGATATAGATAAGAACGTCAAATCCTTATGGTATAATATAATCGACTTTCAAATTTACGATATCTAAATAACACTCAAAACTTGCTTCCGAAGTTATACCACAGTCATGGATTTACTAGATCGCAAACACGTGTAGGATACCTATGCCATGTACACAGGAATGACGGATTCTACCTTGATACGCACTGGATATCATGAGCATCATTCCACACCAAACGAACATGTGGAGGTCTGATCTAAATAGATCAGTGACGTGACTGCCATCAAAATGTGGAGGATAACTCATATATCCACTGTTGTATCTCAAGTCAAAGGACCACCATGCTCGCTTAACTCGAGAAGATTCATATTGACGTTGGTATACCATCTATTAGGAAATCTTCAGTGAGTCGTCCAGTGTTTTCAAATAAATACCTACATGTCTATACGAGTCTCCCAAGACTCATGGTTAATTGGGATAAACCATTGGACCAAGTCATGATATACAACATCTACTGGTCTCAGCGGATTTTACTAACCGAACCGTGTTAGTAAATCTTGACCAGAAACTTTATTTAAGGGTATACAACTTATAATGACGCTTCCCAATGTCAATTACCAACTACGTTGTAACTGCACACTACATTGTAAATCTTATGGTCTTTGTCTAATATACACGTATCACTAAATCAGATTTAGTTTCAATTTAATCATAATTAGATATCTAATCGCAATTAGATCGAATATGTGTATAAAAGACAAGAGGTACTATCATTAAATAAGTAATATTACGGAAAAAGGAATTGTTCGTATTCATGAATTGGACATAAATACGATCCGGATTGGCACTCCGAGCACCAATCCTAACAATTTCTCCCACTTGCTCTAATGCCAATCCACGGTATCATATACACATCTCAATGTGTATCACATACTCATGGCCCTCAAGAGCTCACATATCACTTAAGAGGTAGGCAACAACAAGTAAGCCCGCTATTACAAATTGAGTCTGTCCAACAAACCCAATTGTTTTCCTTAGCCAACATCATTCATATTTTGTAGAACCCAAGTTCTACATCAATATGATTCAGATGCAATATCAATATTGTGATATAGCTATTATGTTGTCTATGTATTTATGGATCAAATCCAAATACTATGCAGACAACCGCAAGCACAACACTAATATCAAAACTTCTAATTTATAAGGTCACTATGCAACTTCATAAGTCAATACTTTATAAGTTATAACTAATTCTACTGATTCAGTAGAATCAACGATGACACTCCCACTGAATCTTTTCTGACTTTATATGACGTAGACCATCTAACATCATAATTAGACTCAAAACTAATTGACCCTAATGGTTGCGGATTATATTCTCCATGAATTAGAAACTCGTTCTTAATATCTCAAAGATCACAAAGAACATGTTTCAAGACACATCATATGGTCTACAATATATCAAAATAACTCGTAACAATTACAATTAAATTGATATCTCCAATCGCACATAATATAGTATTTATTATGCCATCATCATATGATGCATCAAATTGACTAGACATTCTAATCAATTTATCTTTCGATAAATGAATCATCATTTACGAAAGATAAATACTATATACAAAAGACACATTAACTGTCAAATAATTATACTAACTGTCATATAAATATTTTTGCTGTGTCATTTATTAGATCATATCTAATGCACGACTAATGAGAGTATCTCACAAGTCTCTTATTTTATACCATATATAAAATTTTATATCAAATATATCAGAAATTACTCCCACTGCTTTCAAGGAGAAAAGAAGACTTAGGTAAATATTTTACCTTACAAACATCTCATTATTACATTAATAATGATAATGTCGTTAGGATATATAACGCTAGAAAGAAATTTGTACGCTCCCATTGACCCTACTATCATATATGTATTCTCTATGCTTTGATAAAATCATACAATATGACTATATCAAAAATAGAGAACACAATTCGGAAAGCTTATCTGAGTCTACAATAGGCTCTATAAGCCAGTATATCAAACTGTGATCTCAGCAGAATACAAACTCTAGGGCCGTTCTAGAATGAACTCTTCAAACAAAGAAATCACAATGGATCTCTTATTCGAAGAAAACATTCAGGAACACCACTTTGCATTCTTTAGCCAAAATACATAGTTTAATATCAACATTAACCAACAAATCTTTAATTGTTCAATTAGTGCGACTTGAGACAAGTTTTCTCAGAATCTACAATAGATCACTGAGTATAATTTTTCTCATTGTCATACTATAAAGGTCAAACCTTTATCAAGCTCACTTTGCTTTTGCTGCGTAAACAATTTGCACATATTATGAACAATTCATAACGACAGCTCAATCAAGTTCAAAACTTGATCGTAGTCAGCTATGAACAATTTTAGATCTATGGTTCAATGCTAACTTCCGAAATCGATATCAAATATCGCTCCCTCTATAAGTTATAGGATAATTTTCTTCGATAAGAAAACAACAGAACCAATAAGTATCAAATACTTTTGTAAATGATTCTGACATCTTATCAAACTTATACGAAAGATGTCGTAGGTTCATTTAATCTAATTAATTATATAGTTCCATTATAATTTATCACTCTCACATTTGACTTCAATAAGTCAAGTCTTTTCTACAATTGTCAACATCTGATGTTACACACCAAGTAATAAAATAATTTTATTACACGGGATTATAGAAAAGATATTCTATCAAATAGAATACAATATTCTATTAAATAGAATAAATGATAAACTTTTACTTGTACCTCCGATGCGCAAGTACTTTCAATTATATAATCATTATACAAAAGAAAGATTCAAATCTCAAATTTTTCAAGATTCGAATTTTCTACTTATACATATCATATACGTAACTGTAGAAACTAATAGAACAATAATTAAAAGAATGAATTACTGTTACTGGAGCATAACTCCAAGAGTATTGAAACTAATTCGGTAATACTCAATATCAAACGAATCAAATCATATAAGATTTGATTTCTCCCACTGACCAATCCCATCACGATGGAATCATAGAAGAATAATATTGAGTAAAAATCACATTCATTAAATGACCTTAGCCATAAATTCATATGTTTGATCATATCAAACATCCTTGAATAATTTAAAGACTCACAATGAATTTTAAAAACATAGTTTCAACACTTCAAATAAAATATCTTTGAACCATTCATAATATTCTATCCGCGTTTCATCAGAAACATATTGAAAGTTCTCGAACCATTCAAGACTTTGAATATATATTCTTTAGGAAATACGTAACTAAGTCATGGCAATTCATTAACTAAGTTACGAAGTAAAGAAAACTATCCAATGGAATTTACAATTCATTAAACTACATACTTTCAAAGTATTAGTTTAATAAATCTATGGTCCAATGACGATCATTGGTTAAATGAGATTTAATCACATCCTAAATACAATATTCATTAAATGGATAATGATATATGGTGTGATCTTTTATCAGACCATATTTTACCATACGGAATAAGCATCTAATGCTTATGTGATAAAATCTCATAAAGCACTGTTCTAAGTCATTTAGTTAACCGAATATATTTCTTAATGTTTATCTTCTTATTAATGACACTACTAGTCATATTAAAATATGTAATAACTCTTTATATAGAACAAGTAACTATCCAATAGTCGCAAGTGCTGATATCAATTATCAAAATAATCATTAAACATTATTTTAAATAACTAGACGGGAGATCTAGTATCCAATACCTATAGTTGTCGTATTGTGAGAATTGATATTCTCTATACATAATTATACACATCTCCTTTCTTTAACTTTATAATTTACCTTCAGTTATTCACAATAATTGCAAATAATTGATTAGCAAACTATGTCAAACACGTGACTTCTAAAAGTCACTAAAGCCAAGAAACGTCATTATAAGATAAACAAATACCTAATGGGGTTTTCTTAATGCCAGTCAAGAATCTCGAGACATAAACTAATTCACGTCAATTCTTACCGCACAAGAAACTATTCTCTCTAGACAATTATATCATAAAACATATATCTATTTAGATTACTTATCGTGACTTAGTAACTAAGTCACTAACCACCTTGATTTTCAAGAAAAATGGAACAACAGTTCCCGATGATTTTAACTAATCTAACAATATCCAAGTCTACTAACATTCTAGAACCTATTCTCGAAATACGCAACCAAATGTAAATTCAGAAAACATATTCAAATAATATGCATGTAGTGGATTAGAAGTATAATTCTATTAACAATATAGAATAAAGGAAAACAAAAGCATCAATTTCCATAAAATTACGCACTACCTTAGTTATGGATTTTTAACCCAGCAGTGTCTCCCACTACTTTACGTAATACCGTAATCCCCAACGGAGAACGGAAATTAAATAATCAAATCGAATTCCATAGTGAGAGTAGGATCCCATGAATGTATTTCGACTCACAGCTTTGGCACGATCTCGCCTACGTATATTCATTAGGTAGACAACTCATTGTCAATCACTCATCAGTGACTCCAAATTTTAGTCCTGACCGTTTCTCGTTATGACAGCTTTGACACGTTCACAAAGAGGCGTATCAAGGCTTCATTTGCCAATGACAAACTCAAGCTACCGATATAGTCCTAACAGCTTTGGCACGTTCAGGATTTCCACTTTCACTTGAATTTGTCTAATATCAATCATACATCCTGCATGGATAAAATTTTATCAACTACACTCTCACTGCTTTGGCACTTTCTCGAATGTAGCCATAGAAAAATACCTATAAATCGTATTGACAAGACAGACCAAGAAACATGCATCCAATACACGTTACTTTACAACCTTATTTAAGCGGGGATATTCCTCAAGGAAGCATTGTTCTACATCATATGCAGAATTTTAATCTAGATCATTTTCTAAACAATTCAATTCTACATTTAGAAAACATAACTTAACTATTAAATTTTCGTTACGCTTCCTGTTAGCGTAGAACCGAAAAGTCAAGAAACATATAGATTACGTGCATGTACAAACATCAAAATTGGATTATATATCACATATCAAGCATGATTAATGTAATATATGAAGAATCAGACCTGCTATGATACCATTTTTGGCGCGGGCGCAGCGGAAGCTCGCGGTTCGGGTGAAATCATAATTTTAAAAATTTTAAATTATCGAATAAATTATTCAATATCTAATATGAATAATTCATTCATATTTCACCTAAACATATTTGTTCGTTATCAAATAATGACATAAATAACTAAGAAATATCAAGAAACTTTTACGAAAATATTTTTCCGCAAAATGGCATAAAACATGTTTTTGACCGAACCGACCACCCAATACATATGAGGGTTGCCCAGGTTAGCCCCAACAGTATTAGAGCAATTCATGGGCTGCCCGAATAGTGACTAATTCACTGTTTGGGTAGCTGTCACCCGGTTGGTTCAAAAGTCACATGGTAACACATTTTTTCACCGTTTTCGCTTATTTCAACTCCGAAATAATTTCCGAAAATTGTTCCAACACCAAAAACACATCCAATATATTCATAAGACATATTTTTCATCACAATAAACCCAGTTTTTCCAGATCTGATTTTATAACAAAAATAATCAATTTTTCATGCTTTAATCCAATCTTTTCAACATTAATCAAATTAATCACAACATCAATCCAAGTCACCACCAATGAAGCACCCAAGAACAATTCTAGGCATTACAAGAGTGGTCATAACACTCTATAATGGCAACTTATCATCAAATGATAAAATTGAATCAATATTACACTAATATCATTCAATTCCACGTCACACATGCACCATACCTTCAAATCCATCCACCAAAACAAAAAACCCCAAATTCTTTAGAAAAGAATAAACCTTAGAATCTATCTAGATCATCAAGAAACAAGAAACATGTTTTCCAAGCTTAGGGATATATAGAATTACCTTTTATTCTCCTAATTCCTTAAGCCATTTTTCTTGATTTTCTTCTTTTTCCTTCCTTGAATCATCAAGCAATTTGATAGTGTTTTTGGTGATGGAGTATTCAGCCAAGCTTCCATTAGAAGCAAAATAGAAAAATTTTTCCTTTCAAAAATTGAAGTTGCCGACTTTAGAGGGCATTTTGGTCAATTTGACTATATTAATCTAATTAATAATAATAAGCTTTAATTTGACAAATAAAATTTGTACACTTAAAGCTTAATAAAATCATGTCATTTGTAACCAATAATAATTAAACATTCTTCATAAAAATTATGAAAAAGTATATCATTTAATTATTCAAATATTTAACATTTAAATATCTAAATAATTAATTCATATAATTATTATTATACATATGTATTTTTATTTATATTAAATAACAAATACATATATTAATGGCATGTGTCAAAGTCTCATTTGATAATTAATTAATATATATCAAATCAAATTTTGTATCAAATACAAATACACATTAATTATTAATTGACCAAAATTCATGAGAGCATGTGTTTTCGTTTAACCGATTAAACGTTTCAAATTAACTCATTTAATCCGGTGAAGTATTATGAATAATCTGTATTATTCATAATGCGTTGCCCAAGTGCTCAACGAGTACACTTCATATTGTGGGACTCTCTAAGTTTAGGTTTATCCGTCACGAAATCCAATTTCATGTCCATAATTCACCCACTCATGAATTATGATGACCACAGATAATCTCGCTAAACTATGCATGTCGAGGTCATTGCATACATATAATCTCTCTGTCACAGGCTATCCATATTATACAAGGGATATAGATAAGAACGTCAAATCCTTATGGTATAATATAGTCAACTTTCAAATTTACGATCTCTAAATAACATTCGGAACTTGCTTCCGAAGTTATACCACGGCCATGGATTTACTAGATCACAAACACGTGTAGGATACATATGCCATGTACATATGACTGACGGATTTTATCTTGATACGTACTGGATATCATGAGCATCAGTCTACACCCAATGAACAAGCGGATGTCTGATCTAAATAGATCAGTGACGTGACTGCCATCAAAATGTGGAGGATAACTCATATATCCAATGTTGTATCTCAAGTCAAAGGACCACCATGCTCGCTTAACTCGAGAAGATTCATATTGACGTTGGTATACCATCTATTAGGAAATCTTCAGTGAGTCGTCCAGTGTTTTCAAATAAATACCTACATGTCTATACGAGTCTCCCAAGACTCATGGTTAATTGGGATAAACCATTGGACCAAGTCATGATATACAACATCTATGTAGGAAAATGATACATCACTGAGGGTCTTTTCAAGTTCAATGTAATGACTGTCAATCGATACAGTGCTAATAATAAAGCTATAACTTCCGCTTATATTATTGAGTCACAAAATGTATGTCATGAGAGTTAGGACACATTAATTATTATATAATGCATAAATTAATTAACATGGACCTTATACCTAAATTTGCAATTGATAACCAACATAAATGTGAGGCATGTGTTGAAGCAAAAATGCATAGAGCATCATTTCATTCCATAGAATGAAGTTCTGAACCCTTGGAAATATACATACTGATGTGTGTGATATGAATATTGTGCAAACACGGTATTATTATGTACTTTGTCACTTTTATCGATGATAGCACAAGATTTTGTTATGTGTATTTGCCGAGGAGCAAAGATGAAGCTATTGAGAGCTTTATACACTATAAGAACGAAGTTGAAAATCAACTTGGCAAGAAAATCAAAAGAATCAAGAGTGATAGAGGTGGTGAATATTGTTCCAAACACGGTATTATTCACGAAACTACCTCTCCTTATTCTCCTAAAAAAGGATTGTTGAGCGCAAAAACCGAACGTTGAAGGAAATGATGAACGCCATGTTAACAAGCTCTGGTTTACCCCAGAACTTGTGGGGGAAGCCTTGCTTTCCGCCAACTACGTTCTGAACAAAATACCTCATATAAGATTGGACAAGACACCATATGAGTGGAAAGGTCACGTACCTTCCTACAAATATCTTAAAGTGTGAGGATGTTTTGCCAAAGTAATGGTTCATAAACCTAAGAAGGTTAGAATAGGACCCAAATCTGTTGATTGTATATTCATTGGATATGCTCGCAATAGTAGTGCGTATCAATTCTTGGTACATAAGTCTGAGATTCCTGACATCAATCCGAATATGATAATTGAGTCAAGGAATGCGACATTTTTTGAAGAGACATTTCCTTGTAAGGAAAGACAAAGAACATAGTCTCTCAAAAGAACTATTGATACTGTCAAAGACAGTGATCATGTTGACCAAGAGTCAGATCAACATGAAAATGTTGAGATAATTGAACCTAGACATAGAAAAAGAGCTAGAACGTCTAAGTCATTTGGTCCCGATTTTCTAACATACTTGTTAGAAAATGAGCCTCAAAGTTATAAAGAAGCAATGTCTTCGTCGGAGGCACTTTTGTGGAATGAGGCTATCAACAGTGAGATTAATTCCATCTTACAAAACCATACTTGGGAGTTGTTGATCTTCCTTCAGGTTGTAAGCCATTGGGCTACAAATGGATATTCAAACGGAAGATGAAACCGGATGGATCAATAGATAAATACAAGGCAAGGCTTGTCATAAAAGGTTATAGATAAAAAAAAGGCTTTGATTACTTTGACATCTATTCACCAGTGACTCGTATCACGTCAATAAGAATGCTCATAGCCATAGCAGCAATATTTGGTCTTGAAATAAATTAAATGGATGTAAAGACGACATTCTTAAATGGTGAACTGGATGAAGAGATTTACATGGAACAACCAGAAGGTTTCAATGTTCCTGGACAAGAACAGAAGGTGTGCAAACTTGTAAAATCATTGTACAGATTAAAACAAGCACCTAAACAATGGCATGTGAATTTGACAAATAGATGTTGTCAAGTGGGTTAAAAATCAATGACTGAGATAAGTGTGTATACACCAAATCAACTCAAAAAGGATATGTCATTGTGTGTCTCTAGGTAGACGATATGCTGATAATTGGTAGTAATCATAAAATGATTCAGTCTACTAAGAAAGTGTTAACCAGCAAATTTGATATGAAAGATTTAGGAGTAGCTGATGTAATCTTAGGAATTAAGATTTCCAGAACATCAGAAGGGTATATATTATCTCAGACTCACTATGTTGAGAAGATACTTGAGAAATATAATAAAAGAGATCTAAATGTGGCTAGAACTCCTGTAAACCTAACTCTTCATTTATCAAAGAATATTGGCTCAAACGTATCGCAACTAGAGTATTCGAGAATCATCGGAAGTCTGATGTATCTCACGAATTGCACACGACCTGATAACGCTCAAGCTGTGAACAGGCTTAGCAGATATACGAGCAATCCAGGACATAGCCACTGGAAATCCATAGTAAGAGTTTTGAGGTATCTGAGAGAAACTTCAAAATATTGGCTACATTACGAGAGATATCCTGCTGTCTAGAGGGATACAACGATGCTAACTGGATATCTGATACAGTGGATTCCAAATCTACGAGTGGATTTATTTTTACACTTGGTGGTGCAGCCGTGTCATGGAAATCCTAGAGGCAAACATGTATTGCCCAGTCTACTATGGAATCAGAGTTTATAGCATTAGACAAAACAGCAGAAGAAGCGGAATGACTTCGAAATTTCCTAGAGAATATTCCAAATTGGCCCAAACCGATGCCAACGATAAGCATACATTGTGATAGTCAATCGACTATTGGGAGATCACAAAATACAATTTATAATGGTAAGTCTCGACACCTACGTCGCAGACATAATACCATATGATAACTGCTCTTAAGTGGCATAATATCGATCGATTATGTGAAATCAAAGGAAAACCTAGCGGATTCACTTACTAAAGGTTTGCCTAGGGAGCAAGTTGAGAAGTCACCAAGGGGAATGGGCTTGAAGCCTATAAATTAAGAATTGTCATTATGGAAACCCAACCTAGCTGACTAGAGATCCTAAGATCTAGGTTCAAAAGGGACAACTGAAACTTTGTGCAATTCAAAACAAGCACTATAGAGTTTTATACTCTTTCCCATTTCGATAATGACGCAGAGTGCTGTCTGTCAAGGTTAGGATAAACTAAGGCTTTTAATGATCACTATATTAGGAGAAGAGTCATAATTGAGGTAAATGTAGATTACCTTTTTATAGTAGATCACCTATTTCAACTAAGAAGTGAGGCCGCTTCCATGAGAGTTTTTAAAGACTAAATTCCCTAAAGTACTTGATGAATCCAGGACCAATGTTCATGGCCAAAATGAACACAACCGTAGAACTGGAAATGGTCGAAGTGAAGCTGTGTGTTGGCAATTGTCTTGGTTTATACCAACGGGCAGAACAGTTCAAGACTATGGGTCACTGGTTCGCCAAGTAAATCCGATTGTCATTCACTAGGAAAGGTTCAAGGCGAAAGCTACCTATTTCGATGCAGCTTTAATTCACGGAAACTCTCTCAAGTGTCTGCATTGATATTTAGAAAATTGTGGGGGATTGTAGTAAATTTCCTAAATATAAAAATGTGCATGCAAATATATATGAATGAATAGGCATGATCTTTTTTTAGGAAATGATATGACATTTAGAGTTGAAAGGCCTCCTTGAAGGGTCATGACTCCTAAATGGGTATACATTTTGACATAAGGGTACCTTTAGAAGGCAACCCTATATGTATATACATAAAGATATATGGTTCTCATTTTATTTTATATATTTTACTTATTTTTTCCTATTTTTTCTCTTAGAAAGTCTAAGGTTCTTCTATATTGAGAGAGTTCCACCAGTTTGTCCAAGTTCGTGTTCTTGATTCAAGGAGTGCCTCTAAATCAAGAAATCGCCAAGAATCCTTGGAGAACATTAGCCACAAAATCCGTAGTGCACCAAGACGGGACTAATAAGTTCTTAAGGATAGAGAACATCTCGGCTTGGTTTAAGATAATCATTTTCTTCAACGTATTTCCAGGTTTTTCTTGTTTCTCAAGTTCCATGTTTATGTTTTATAGTTGATATTTTGATTGAGTGATGCATGCCTGACCGGTGCGTAATCACACGTGTATAACGCAAGCGCACATATCGTTCAAGTAGTATAAAAAGTATCGATCCCACGAGGACTTAAAACCTTTGCTATTAACTTTATGAGGTCAAATGTTTACAAGTATCTAATAGATTGATTGTTTGATTGAGTGGTGACTTTAAAACTTAAAACAAGTAAATAAAATTTCTTGAAAATAGATTGAAGAAAATTCAAATTTATAAAACTATCTAGGGTTGTGAATCCTTCCAATATCTATTAAAGATGAAGTGGTTATCTTACAGTTGGGTAATATATTAATTTATTAACCTGGAACACTAAATTATGTAAAATCCTCTTTCGATGGTCGATTACAAATACCCAGTATAACCCAATTGAACCATATATCTATGTCAACCAAATTACCTGGATTCATTAAGTTAAAGTTCCAATTATGGCTACCCCCGCCCGACAGGTATATTCCTATCCTGTAAGGAAATCTATTAAAAGGTTATTATCCTCAAGGAAGATCGTGGGCTATTGAGTCTAAGGTCTTTAACCTAAAATCCTTTTCCAAGTTCATTTTAAGTTTACCTAATCAATTTTATTAATGGCCAGTTAATAATTAAGACTCAATAAATAAACCTTTATATTACCCAAGCTATAATCTAACCCCTTATAAACTGGTGATATTGGATTTCATCACAACCCCAGATAACTGGCTTAGTTACGACACATATTTACGGGTAGTAAAAATTTAAATAAAATAAAAGACATAAAGTAAAATACTGAAAATTAAATACTGAAAAGTAAAAAAAGTAAAAAGTAAAAGTAAAAAGTAAAAAGTAAAAAGTAAAAAGTAAAAAAAATAAAAGTAAATTACTGAAAGTAAATTGCTGAAGAGTAAATTGCTAAAAAATAAATTACTAAAATTAAATAAAGTAAAAGTACAATAAAAGAAAATGTTGGGCTTAGAGGATCAACTTTTATTACTACTATTTTAGATATCTCTCTTAATATAATATATAAACTTTACGTGATAATTACCAATCAGCCATAAAGGCGGTATCCTGATTAAGTCAAATTAATAATTAATTACCAACCGACCAACCAGGCGGTATCCATACTTAGTCAGGTTAAAACCAATTTATAATTAATTACCAACCGGCCAATATAGCGGTATCCTCATTAAGTCAGGTTTTAAATAGTTTATATTTTATATTTAAGGGAGATTAATCTAAATAGCAATAATAAAAGCTTTACCTTTCACCCCAGCAAAGGGGAATTACCTCCTCATTGCTTGAAAAATAAAAACTGCAAAAGTAAAGAAAGGAAAAGATTGTGCGTAAAAGTAAATTGCGGAAAGTAAAAACGGAAAAATAAAGAAAAGAAAGTGCGAAAGCGGAAATAAATTACTGAAAGCTGTAAATAAACAAACAAGATACAATCTTCTTATTTATTCCTTAGGAATTTAAAAGAAGAAAGTATGAATTTTACAAATGAAATGACTTGGTATTTATAGGCAAAATTTTGCCTTCATCAAATCATCCATCAAATTCTCCACCAAATCCATTATTAATTTCTCCACTAATTACTCCACCAAATCCATTATTAATTGCTCCACTAATTTCTTATCATGTTTGGTGATGATTTGATGATTTATTTATTAATTTATTTTTTTGCTTTGAAAATGATTGAAAATGACTTTAATAATTACACACAACACACTTCTGGATGGTTCATCAATTTAGGTCATGAAATTTTCAGAATTAGAAAATATTTTGTCTTTCAAAGTTGTATATCTTTGAGTCTTCTTTAATCTGACACTTGAATCAGCTCAATCCGATATAGGAGTAAAAAGTTATGCCCAAAATACAACAGATGTGCAAAATTGGAATTTCCAAAACTGCACTTTGTCAAAAACGCCCTTTCAAATTTCCAATCTCCAAAATTAAAATATCAAGTCCAATAATTGCCCTTATTTGACCCATATTTCGTCCTAAATGATTTCATTGAGACCCGATATTATTTTATCTTCAAAATAAACTAAAACACATCAAAACGTTCATCAAACCCGAGAAACTAAACAAAATATTAAGTTAAAGGGGCGATAAATATTGATATATTTTCTGCTCATCACACCCACAAACCTAACATTTTGCTAGTCCTCCAGCAAAAAAAAAAAAAAAATTAAACTAAGCCACTTTCGTAGGGATCACGGTTGCATTTAGCGTATGCAACAAGCCTTTAAACCCCCAGGTGTCCCTAGTAGACTAGTTGTAGTCTCGTGAGGGTTTACAGCAATGATACCCACAAACATTTTACAAAAGTAAAAAGGTAGAAAAACTAATGCACACAAAAGCAAAAAGACAAGAGAAAAGAGAATAAAGAAAGTTAGTGACTAATCAGGTGAAACTTCTACTCCAAGTTACTTGTTATTTTGTTTCTTTCTAATTACCGAATAAGTAAATTCTCCGATTATATTTACCATTCTCCATATACACAGCCAACAAAGTATTAATCAATCTCATTTTTGCCCACAACAGTCACAAATGTAGTTGATAAGAGAGTAATATTTTTGCCCTAAAGTTCTATCAGATTTCACAAATTTTTTATGGCAGTGGAATAATTTTTCTGATTTTTTATTTTTGTTTTTATTTATATACAATATCTTCTGTCTATGTAGCGAGCTTTAGGTCGGTGGCTCTCAAACCAGTTGGCTTTAGGGCACCAGGTGTTAAGACACCCCTACGGACTTAATTACTCAGACTTTAGATATATATATTTTGGAACATCCTCGATCCATGTAGCGAGCTTTGGGCCAGTGACTCCCAAACCAGTGGCTTTAGGGCATTGGGTGTTAAAACACCATTACAGACTTAATAACTCGGATCTCGGATGTGTTTTTTTTTTACTCCATCACTTTCTGAGATGCTTCTTCCATTTAAACTAGAGCATTGAATATTACAACATTTTCAATTATAGCTCATGTCTGTATGTTTCCATGTATGTTGATAGTACCTGTCAACTGAGCATATGAAGATCCATTTTAGTCCGTTTCATGGAGAATTTACAAATTAAATAATTTAAAATGAAATAAACAAAAATTAACTTGTTTCGAAATAGGTTTAAGATACGTCTCAGGAGTGGAAACTCCTTACTCAGCTATCTCTTACCAATTTCACCTTTTTAGTCAAAATAAAAACACAAAAACGCAAAATATTTTTGTAATTTTTGAAAAAATTTCAATTTTTTTTTGTATTTTTCGAAAAATTTTGGACTAAAAATAAAAATAACACACAAACTAAAAATAAGGTACTGATCAACTAATTCCCTCCCCCAAACCTAAATGAGACATTGTCCCCAATGTCTTAAACAATAGAAGAAGAGTTTAGAAGATAATACCTGGTTAGCTGAAATTCTACACGAAAAGTTAAAGGTTAAGATCCAGATTAACACGACGCCTCTTACCACGATCGTCCTCGGACCAATTTATCTTTGAAAGGATAAAGTTAACTTGTGGTTCATATGCTAAGAGTTGGTCTATTAGATCCGGAGCAGTTCTGGCAGTAAAGAGTAGTTCTTTTAAAGGTTTTGACACGAACCAATTTCTTCGGGCATCATCAAGAAACACACAAGAAAATCATAAAATCCATCAACGTTAAACAACCCAATTGGTTTCTGGTGTATGTTCAAGTTCGCCCAAAGATAGCACTATAAAAATTTCCTCCAATGTGCCCAAGCCACCTGGCAAAGCAATAAAAGCATCAGCACGGTTAATCATTTCTACCAGTCGTTCAGACATACCTGGCACGATCAGTTCATCTCCGTTTGATGATTAAATAAGATTTGCCTCTACCAAGGGTTTTGAGATGATTCTCAAGACATGACTGCCTCCTTCCTGTACGGCTTTTGAAACGATCCCCATAAGTCTAAGATTGCCACCGCCATATACTAAGTGCATATTCCTTGCAGCTAAGACTCGACCCAATTCTTGTGCTGCTTCTACGTATTGTGGTTTAGTACCAACACTACTACCGCAAAACACACATATGTTTTCAACTTGTCTTCTTGAAGTGGCTTCCATGTTTTACTCTGGATGTCTTCAAAAGTGTAATGATGAGTTGAATTTATAATACCTGAAAAGGGTGAGTAAAATAATAGCACTAGTACCTGTCAAATGACAATTATTAGTTAAACAGTAAAATGAATCGTTATAGTCAAAAAGGTGCGTAATCACACGCGTATAACGCAAGCGCACATATCATTCAAGTAGTATAAAAAGTATTGATCCCACGAGGACTTAAAACCTTTGCTATTAATTTTTTATGAGGTCAAATGTTTACAAGTATCTAATAGATTGATTGTTTGATTGGGTGATGACTTTAAAACTTAAAACAAGTAAATAAAATTTCTTGAAAGTAGATTGAAGAAAATTCAATTTTATAAAACTATCTAGGGTTGTGAATCCTTCCAATATCTATTAAATATGAAGTGGTTATCTTACAGTTGGGTAATATATTAATTTATTAACCTGGAACACTAAATTTTGTAAAATCCTCTTCCGATGGTCGATTACAAATACCCAGAATAACCCAATTGAACCATATGTCTATGTCAACCAAATTACCTGGATTCATTAAGTTTAAGTTCCAATTATGGCTACCCCTGCCCGCCCACAGATATATTCCTATCCTGTAAGGAAATCTATTAAAGGGTTATTTATCCTCAAGGAAGATCGTGGGCTATTGAGTCTAAGGTCTTTAACCTAAAATCCATTTTCCAAGTTCATTTTAAGTTTACCTAATCAATTTTATTAATGGCCAGTTAATAAAAAACATTAAGATTAAGACTCAATAAATAAACCTTTATATTACCAAAGCTATAATCTAACCCCTTATAAAGTTCATTTTAAGTTTACCTAATCAATTTTATTAATGGCCAGTTAATAAAAAGCATTAAGATTAAGACTCAATAAATAAACCTTTATATTACCAAAGCTATAATCTAACCCCTTATAAACCAGTGATATTGGATTTCATCACAACCCCAGATAACTGGCTTAGTTACGACACATATTTACGGGTAGTAAAAATTTAAATAAAATAAAAGACATAAAGTAAAATACTGAAAATTAAATTGCTGAAAAGTAAAAAAATAAAAGTAAAAAGTAAAAAGTAAAAAGTAAAAAGTAAAAAGTAAAAAGTAAAAAGTAAAAAGTAAAAAGTAAAAAAAATAAAAGTAAATTGCTGAAGAGTAAATTGCTGAAAAGTAAATTACTAAAATTAAATAAAGTAAAAGTACAATAAAAGAAAATGCTAGGGGTTAGAGGATCAACTTTTATTACTACTATTTTAGATATCTCCCTTAATATAATATATAAACTTTACGTGATAATTACCAACCAGCCATAAAGGCGGTATCCTGATTAAGTCAAATTAATAATTAATTACCAACCGACCAACCAGGCGGTATCCATACTTAGTCAGGTTAAAACCAATTTATAATTAATTACCAACCGGCCAATATAGCGGTATCCTCATTAAGTTAGGTTTTAAATAGTTTATATTTTATATTTAAGGGAGATTAATCTAAATAGCAATAATAAAAGCTTTACATTTCACCCCAGCAAAGGGGAATTACCTCCTCATTGCTTGAAAAATAAAAACTGCAAAAGTAAAGAAAGGAAAAGATTGTGCGTAAAAGTAAATTGCGGAAAGTAAAAACGGAAAAATAAAGAAAAGAAAGTGCGAAAGCGGAAATTAATTACTGAAAGCTGTAAATAAACAAACAAGATACAATCTTCTTATTTATTCTTTAGGAATTTCAAAGAATAAAGTATGAATTTTACAAATGAAATGACTTGGTATTTATAGGCAAAATTTTGCCTCCATCAAATCATTCATCAAATTCTCCACCAAATCCATTATTAATTTCTCCACCAATTACTCCACCAAATCCACTATTAATTGCTCCACTAATTGCTTATCATGTTTGGTGATGATTTGATAATTTTATTATTTATTTATTAATTTATTTTTTTGCTTTGAAAATGACTTTAATAATTACACACAACACACTTCTGGATGGTTCATCAATTTCGATCATGAAATCTTCAGAATTCGAAAATAATTTTTCTTTCAAAGTTGTAGATCTTTGAGTCTTCTTTAATCTAGCACTTGAATCAGCTCAATCCGATCTCGGAGTAAGACGTTATACCCAAAATACGACAGATGTGCAAAACTGGAATTTCCAAAACTGCACTTTGTCAAAAACGCCCTTTCAAATTTCCAATCTCCAAAATTAAAATATCAAGTCCAATAATTGCCCTTATTTGACCCATATTTCGTCCTAAATGATTTCATTGAGACCCGATATTATTTTATCTGCAAAATAAACTAAAACACATCAAAACGTTCATCAAACCCGAGAAACTAAACAAAATATTAAGTTAAATGGGCGATAAATATTGATATATTTTCCGCTCATCAATGCCAAATGATATATTACAAAACAATCCGCCTAACACAATAATATAAATCAAACTCAGCGTTCAATTTAGTTTCAGCTGCCAATAAAATATGCTTTTAGCTAATTAATCTACATGGGCATAATGTTGTGCTAAAAGAGTATGCATTTTGTTATATTACATGTGCAAAACAACCCATCAGTTTAGTACTACTATATAGAGGTGGCCGGCGGTTCGGTTCATTTCTGAATCGCAACCGAATCGGTTAATTTCGGTTCCACACTCCGGTTCTATTCATTTTTTTTGCTTTATTGAAAATAAAATATTGAGATTAATAAAATAAAATAATTTAAAATTATGAATTTGAATTTATATAATAAACTTACATTACATAATTACATTAAATTACAAATAAAATTCTTATCTTAAAAAAAAATTAAATTAAAGAGCTTGAACTTAAATTTTTAAAAACTTAAGTTGCATATGTATCCTCCAGGGGTGAGAGGAATCAAATCTCATGTAGTTCCATTACATTTTAAAGATATTTCCCCATTGTATTACAATTATTTAAATATTTAATTATCAATCATCATCTGTGCCAGTTGATCCTTCAACTCCAGTTCCGCTTGCACTTGCAGATGCATTATCAAACAAGTCTTCAAATTCACCAAGGGCATCTTGTTGTTGCCTCAGATCAGCTCGGGTCCAATCATCCACACATGATGTTGCTTCTAGAGTGCTTGGATGTAATGAAGACCATCTAACTTCCAATATATTGCCTCCGATGCTAAAGGCTTGCTCAACCGCAATGGTGGAAACAAGTGCTGCCAATATCTCTTTAGCAATAATTGATAATACAAGATATACTTTTTGATATCGGTTCCACCATTCAAGGATTTGAAAAATTTTACTAACTAAACATTCAGTTGAAAACTCAAAATTTGTAGATAAATAATTATCTAATTCCGGGTTATTAGTCGTGTTATCCCTATGTTTTTTATTTCGTTGTAATAACCAACGATCACCTGCGCTAAGTTTAGATTCCATTACGGTCGTTTCGCTACTACTAGATTGTCATGCTGATTGCAAGTTATTATTCTAACATAATCATTAAATAACTCTTTAAATCAATTTTTATTTTAGCTATTATTCTTGTAATATCAACTTCATATGATATTCCTGAATATCCATAGTAAACGGGTAAAGCACTATTCAAACCTTCTAATTTAAATCTAGGATAAAAAACAACAGCAATAAGATAAAGTAAATGGATGTCTCTAAAATAATTCAACCATTTTCGTTTCATAACATTAATAGCTTCAAACAAAACAATATCATTAGGATCACTACTATCAACATGCTCATCGAGAGTTCCAACAATATTCAAACTTTCAAGAATAAATAAATGTGCTGTAGGATAATAAACTCCGCTAAAAATAGTGTAGCATCATTAAACACTTTTAAAATCTCTAAAAAATTTCACAAACTTCCCATTGACTAGGAAAAAAGTGTGATATGTTGAACATTTTGAGAAAAACTACATAATGTATCTTTGTATTGCAAAGCTTGACATAAAAGAAAATAAATTGAATTCCAACATGTTGGAACATCACGTGAAAATTTTATCGGTTTAATACCATTAAATTTACAAAACTTGGCCCATTCTCTCATAACTTGAGAATATGACCAAATACAATTAAGTGTTTTTTAATAGGCTCAATGAAATGTGATAATTTTTCCAAACCATCTTGAACACATAAATTAATGACATGACATGTGCAACGAACATGAAAAATCGACCCCCTAAATTTGGTTCGCATATTTGTATTAAATCATTGATTGATGTATTATTTGCAGATGCATTATCAAATCCAACTGTTAAAATTTTACCTAATAAACAACATTCATCAAAAATTACTTTAATCATTCTATAAATATTTTGTGCAGTATGTTGTTCATCAAAAACTCTAAATGCAATAAGTCGTTTTTGTATGTTCCATGATGCATCAATCTAATGACAAGTCACACTCATGTATGAGTGTGTTCGCCAATGGTCACTCCAAAAATCAGAACAAATAGATAGACGTCCTTTAATATCTCTAAATGTTTCATTTAAAATAATTTTATAATTTTTGTATAATTTAAAAATTTGACGTTTTGTTGTATTTCTAGTCATTCTACATGCAGCAGGATTTAAAACATTTTGAACGTAATTCGTAAGAGCAATTTTTTCACCAAAACTTAAAGAAAGATGTGACATACAAGTTAATTTAACAAATTCTTCTCTATTTTTAGCATCATAATATTTAAATAAATCTAAAGCACTTGTACTTCTACTAGATGATGCGTACCTGACCATTTGAGTTTGTGTCGTATCAAGTCCAAGCTCAACCGGATGATGTCTTTCCAGGTGCTTGATCATATTGTCGTATCCACCAGAAAATTTATAAGAAACCCCACAATGGTTGCATACTGCTCTTGAACCTTCATTAGCAACATCTAAATGAAAATGAATTTTGAAAACATCCGAGGAACGAGACTTAACTTCTCTTCTCCGTGAACCGATACTAGGGCCGCTCTCTTGGGTTGGCACATTTGACATTGTGTTCTCAGATGAGCTTGCCATTAGAGAATTGAGAATGATAAATTGTAATTTGTAATTTGTAAATGAGAGAATTGAGAATAAGAGAATTATAAGAAATTAGTGTATTGAAATAATGAAAAATCACTCATATTTATATATTTTAAGAATATTTTTGTGATACCTAAACTGCCCCTAAAATTAGCCGTTTTATTACCGTTATTAGAGGTAATTTGGGAAATCCCCAATTTTTTTTTTTGGAAAACCGGTTCGGTTAGGGTAAGAACCCTAATCAAACCAGAACCGGTTGGAACCGGAACCGTCCGGTTCCAACCGGTTCGGTTCCGATTCGATTCCGATTCCGGTTCCGAACCGGAACCTTAGTCGGGTCTACTACAATATATTGCATTTGACCCTCGACATATTATTTAAACACTTTGTATCTACCGTTAATTATTTGTTTATTTAGATAATTATGATCTAATTATCTATTCTATGAATTTAGATAACTATGATTTATTTCATTGTTTTTTAATTTTACACCAATAAAAAAAGATAAGGCAGTCAAAAAGGCAAAATGAATAGAGAAAATGAATCAATTTTACTAACACATTTTAATTCTTCAAAATTAATTTTTTTAAAAAAAAACTCAAGGGTTGCCTCAATGATACAAATCTTAGACATGAGTGGTTTGTTCTCTTTCAGGCTCAAAGTTCGAATCTTACTATATGCAACATGCCCTTATTGTAAAAAACTAACGATTTATCCTGATTTGTGTTGAGAAATTTTTGAGGTTTCGAGATACAAGTCCCACAGATTAGTTAAGGTGCGCCACCCTAGGTACCAAAAAAATAAAATTAGTTAAAAAAATAAAATTGGTTAGCAATTAGTAAATTTTAAAATAGAACCAAACCGGTTAAACGAGAACCGAATAAAACCCCATTCTCGTTTTATCCGGTCCATTTCAAAACCAGACCCATATCTGATATCTCTCTCCCTCTCCATCTTCGCATAAACCTCTTTCTCGCTCTCAATTGCTGCAGGCTTTGCTCTGAGCCTGATTCAATTCTCTAAAAAATTCTTCACCAAAATTCCAAAATGACCCCTTAGATTTTCCTTGCATTTTCACACATACCCTTCACTTAATTCCACTCATGGACGCCATTTCCATTTCTTCTTCACTAACAACCCACTTGTTCACTTCCCAATTCCCTCCACCACAAAACCCCCCCACGTTTAACCAATTTACGAAAAAACCCCACACCAAAATTCGAATATCATCTTCAAAATCCCCGAAAAAAACTTCCAAATTCTTTCCGTTATCCCATAATCTCTTTAAGTTCAGCTCCTCAGGAGCATCTACAACCTCGCAATGTTGCATAGAAGAAGAAAAATCAGCTACAGAAGCTTCTGGAATCTCGAAAGGGAAAACAGAATCGGTTATTTCAGTTACGAAGACTTTAGTGTATGCGATATTTTGTATTGCTGTTAGTTTCTCTCCTGTTGTTGCATTTAAAGTGCCTGCAATTGCAGCACCGGTGGCAAGTGAAGTAAATTTGAAGAAAAAAGGGAGAGTAAAACGGGAAGAAATTGAAACTGAGGTGGTATTGAAAGCAAAAGATCACGAGTATGCTGATTATACACGGAGGTTATTAGAGACAGTGTCAAGTTTGTTGAAGGCTGTAGATGAGGTTAGGGTAGGAAATGGTGATGTGAAAAAGGTGAAATTGGCGCTTAAGGCGGTGAAAGTGAGGAAAGAGGAGTTACAAGATGATATAATGAGTGGGATGTATACGGAGGTAAGGGAAATGAAGCAGGAGAAAGAGAAGTTAGTAAAGCGCGGGGAGAAGATAGTGGATGAGGTGTTGATGGTTCAGACGGTGATTGAGGGGCTGAAAGGGGAGGCGGCCATGGCTGAGGAGCTGTTGGAGAGGGTTGGGAGATTGGAGAGTGAGTACGAGGAGGTGTGGGAGAGAGTTGGGGAGATAGAGGATAAGATTTTGAGGAGAGAGACAATGGCGTTGAGTATTGGAGTGAGGGAGCTTTGTTTTATTGAGAGAGAATGTGTGGAGTTGGTCGAGAGATTTAGTCGTGAAATGAGGAGGAAGAGCATTGGAAGGTGAAAGATTTTATGATAATTAGTTGCTTGTATTGCACTGCATTGATTTGTTTTCGTTTTTGATACACAAGTAATTGGTTTGGATTGTGCCGGTCAAATTTATATGAAATATGCATTATGCATTATGGTATTGAATAGTTGATTTATTTGTGAATTTGTGTGATAGTTTTATATATGCAATGTTGTGGATGTAATGGTAACAAAAAATTCAGGGATTCTGAGGTGTAAGTTCAACCAGCATGTGTTCTAATTCGTTGACACAGTTTCATTTACCTTTGCATTTATGGTGTGCCTTTCACCTAGTATTTTCTTAATTCTTTGGCTATAGAGTCAGAGTAGGAATGATGGCATGTATACTGTGAAGCTGAAGAATTTTTTTCCTTCATTATTTGCCTTAGGTCATTTGGGATTGGCATTAATGTACAACTCCTTGTTTGATGTAGTTCATTGATTAATAGTATATGAATATATGAGTATTCAACTGATTTGTTCCTCAAAATAAAATTAGATCAAGTTAATCTCCCTTAGATGAGCTTTACTTTATATGGTTGCAGTTCACAGACAAACTCGGTTACAAAGCTTTCAAGATCTGAAATCCAGCAAGAATTGGAGACTGCACAAAGAAAACATTTGGAACAAATGATTTTGCCTAGCGTTGTGGAAGTAGAAGATCTCGGTCCTCTGTTTGATCAAGATTCTTTGGATTTTGCTCTTCGTATAAAACAATGCCTCAAAGATTCAAGGGAATTGCAGATGAATCTGGAGGCTGGTATAAGAAAAAATATGAAGAAATTCGGTGATGAAAAGCGTTATGTTGTAAAAACACCAGAAGATGAGGCTGTGAAAGGATTTCCAGAAGTTGAGCTGAAGTGGATGTTTGGAGATAAGGAAGTCGTGGTTCCTAAAGCTATTGGTCTTCATTTGTACCATGGTTGGAAGGCGTGGCGTGAAGAGGCTAAGGCAGACCTCAAAAGGAGCTTGTTAGAAAATGTTGATTTTGGTAAACAGTACGTGGCCCAACGACAGGTGGGTTTTCTATTGCCCATCTAATAATTATAATATGAGCTATCATCAAATTTCACTTATATTTATCCAAAGATTATGTTCCATTGTTCCATCCTTTCTAGGTACCATGGAGGTCATTGTCATGTTACCATGTAAAGGAAAACAAGTTTTCACATGTCCTATGACCCTAGGGAAGAGATGACATACAATGGGACAAACAAATTAACCCATGTTTATGTTTTGTTCACAGTTACATATGTGTGTGTGTGTGTGTGTGTTTGATAAGAAGTGTTCATGGTTTCTATAAGATATTTTGTGTAGAATATTTTAAAATATTTGATTGCTTCGGCTTCTTTGGATGCAGTTACTGATGGATGTTGTTCTTATGGTTTTGAGCTGTAATAGTAGTAATATTTGATTGTACTTCCTATTTTCTAGTTAAGTTTCGTTCTGTTCATGATATTTTATATTTGTAAGTATATAATTTTTCATCGACACTGCAATTAGTTGCATATATATATTTTATGTGTCCATTCTGTTTTATTTATTTCTTCTTTTTAGTTACTCGTGTCTTGTATTGAATAATTGTGTTCGATTAATATTCAGCTGTATCTATCTATACTGGAGATCACTGTTGAACAACTTGTGTTTTATGAAAGTGCACTGGTCACAGGTGGCCTATGCTTTCACTTGGGCTCTATTTACAAAAAAATATTCAATATTATTCTTTCTTTGCATAAAAGACTTTTCAGTTTATAATAGTATCTTTGTGTCTGATATTTGATACATTCTTTTGGTGGTTTCTCTTATTGTCTATTTATTGATTTTGCATTTCAGGAACGTATTCTTCTGGATCGAGATAGAGTGTTCTCGAAGACATGGTTCAATGAAGAGAATAGCAGGTGGGAAATGGATCCGGTGGCTGTACCTTATGCCGTGTCTCAGAAGCTAGTAGAGAGTGCTCGAATCAGGCATGATTGGGGTGCCATGTATCTAGCTTTGAAAGGGGATGACAAGGAATTTTATGTTGATATTAAGGTTATGTATCTTCTTCATATCTCTTTAGGTTCACTCATTGTTATGATTCTAATCTTGAGGTTCTTGCTTCAGGAATTTGAAATGCTATTTGAGGATTTTGGGGGTTTCGATGGGCTGTACATGAAAATGCTTGCCTGTGGTATCCCAACTGCCGTTCAGCTGATGCGGATTCCTTTCTCTGAGTTGGATTTCCATCAACAGTTCCTGTTGACTGTAAGGCTGGCACATCAATGCTTGAATGGATTGTGGAAGACAAGTACTGTATCATTTTGGAGAGATTTGATTTCCGAGAACATTAGAAATACAAATGATGACATTATGATGATGATTGTGTTTCCTCTCCTTGAATTTATTATTCCTTACTCGGTATTGATTCTTTCTGCTCATAATCCTCCTCTTGCTCCTTTAGATACTTACTTCCAATCTTCTTTGTTTTTTTTTTTTTTTTTTTTTTTTGTATTTCTTTTTTCTGATTGTAGCTGCCATTAAAGTATAGGTAAGGATGCAGTTGGGGATGGCTTGGCCAGAGTATATGGATCAAAGTGTTGGCTCAACTTGGTACTTGAGCTGGCAATCTGAAGTGGAAATGAATTTTAACTCTAGAAAGACGGATGATTTAAAGTGGTCTATATGGTTCCTCATCAGAACAACTATATATGGATATGTTCTATTTCATGTTCTTCGATTCATGAAGAGAAAAATTCCAAGGCTTCTTGGGTTTGGACCGATGCGTAGAGATCCAAATTTGCGGAAATTACACAGAGTGGTAGTGGCTTGATATTTTATTATTTTTTGTTCTCTAAAACTATATCTATCATTAACTCGTGTCTGTTACTTGTGCCATTATCAACATGATGCATAAGCCAATAAGATTGGATCCATAGTGCATCTTGATTTTCATTGTTAGCTTAATTTCACGGTTTCACTATAATGCATTAGCTATTGATTAGTCCTTTTTTTTGGTTGGCTGACTTAATGAGATCTCATTTCTGTGTGCAGAAAGCCTATTTCAAATATAGGGTGCGGAGAATTAAAAGTAAGAAAAAGGCCGGCATTGATCCCATAAAAAATGCTTTTGAGCGAATGAAGGTTCATACTTAACACTCCCACCATTCTTCTGGATTTAACATTAAAATCATTTAATGAAGCAAATTTTAGGATCCATGTCTCATCTGCAGAGGGTGAAGAATCCATCAATTCCACTGAAGGACTTTGCTAGTATTGAGTCTATGAGAGAGGAAATCAATGAAGTTGTGGCATTTCTACAGAATCCTAGTGCATTCCAAGAAATGGGTGCACTAGCGCCTCGGGTATGTTATTCTGAAGATACTATGTAGACTGATATGTTTGTGTTCTGTTTACCTAATTATGTATTGGAATAACTTGTTTTCTTATGGTATAATTTCTGTCTTTGCATCATGTTTTTTTTCCGCTGCTCATTAACTTGCAGAGCAGGAATCTGTGTAGTCTACTACAGTTGATTTGCACAAGTTTTGTTTTAGTCAGTTCAGCATATAACTTAAGATGTACACCTCATGCTTGTTTTGGAGTAATTCATGGTACCAAGGATAGACATGTGCCTCTTTTGTGGTACTGTCATTTGTCATTTTTAAGGTAGCTTATTCTATGTTGCAGGGAGTTCTTATCGTAGGTGAGAGAGGAACTGGAAAGACATCTCTAGCGCTGGCAATAGCTGCTGAAGCTAGGGTGCCTGTTGTCAATATTGAAGCCCAAGAGTTGGAAGCTGGACTATGGGTTGGCCAAAGTGCATCAAATGTTAGGGAACTGTTTCAAACGGCAAGGGAATTGGTGTGTATCAGATTTTCTTTTTATTTGCATTAATATTCTATTCCAGCTTGTTTCTAAATTAGAATTAAAATGATTACATGATTTCTTCTGCTCAAATTCAAGATACCTGGACCCAGTGTTAAAGGCGCAAGGTGCAAAGGGTCCTAGGATCTAGGCATGCGCCTGATGAAGGTGAGGCGCAAATTATAAAAAAAAAATACAAGTATCCAGTCAACTAAAACAAAGAGAAATCATTAAAAAATACATAAAAAAAACAATTACAATAATACAAATACTGATAATACAAATTAATGTGCTTGTCGAAATTTAAAGCCTAGTCCAAAAGCTATCTTAATTTATTAAAAAAAATATTATATAGTTTGATTTCGGGTTGGGTAGGTCAATTCGGATAGGGATTTTCTCACACGTTTTCATGAGGTGTGCCTATAAAAGGCGCGCGCCTTTGTGCCTAGACACGCACCTGATGAAAGCCACCTGGCCTGACCCTTCATGAGACACAGTGGTCTGAGCCTGAGCCTGAGGCGTGCCTTTGACAACTATGCCTGGACCAAACTGATTTGTTCTGTAAAGAGTAAATAAAATGTTTAAGATTTTGTAGATCTGTCTATTGAAATAACTAATAAAATCACGTTAGCTATATCCCATACGAATTTTGCTGACTTGTACAAGGCATTTTACAGGCACCTGTAATTATATTTGTCGAGGATTTTGATCTCTTTGCTGGTGTTCGTGGTCAGTTTATTCACACTAAACAGCAGGATCATGAATCCTTTATTAATCAGCTTCTTGTGGAACTTGACGGGTAATTCTCATATTCCCATTTGTTTTCTGACATACATAGAACCCCTTGACAAAATTGCTCGGCATGCTCTGATTTTATAAATTAATGAAGAGGAAGATCCGTCAATACTTGTCATCATGACGAAAATTTTCCTACATATTAATGATGCTCCAAAAAGTTCACGACGTGGGTGACTTTGACAAATGTTTTGCATATTGGCGTGATGACAGCGGAATTATTATTTCTTGGATTTAGCAACTGTTTCTTAAACTTGGATTCGACCTTCAACCTTTTTCAAAATGGATATTGGATGTGTTGATTTTTCATTACTTAATATATTTTATTTTTATGCTTTTTCTTCACCTTTTAGAATTGATATATTCTCCTCACCTTGAATGCTGCCTTGATATATCCAATTTCATAACTAAGCAATGAATTATGTGTTAATCGGTGTTATTAAAGGCGCAAGGCGCAAAAGGTCCTGGAGCTTAGGCGCGCGCCTGAGGAATGTGAGACGAATATTTGTATATATAATTTTTCAATTAGAAAGAGGAACATGTATATTCTTCTAATAATTTTTTTTTGAGTATTTTTTAATATTTTGACCAAATTATGACAAAACATTTATAAATTATTGTACTAAATTAAATTTATGTACATCACTGTTTTTATAACTAAGTTGCTATGATAACTAAGATATTAATATTTAGTTATATTGTCTTATGTACAATTTTGTTACTGACTAGTATAATCTTTTGGTTAAAATTATATCCCCAATAATTATAAATGTTTGATCTATTATTAATTATTATGGCAAACATTTGTATTTTACAAAATATAAAATTTTCTTATAATTTTTAACAATCCCAATAAATTATCTAAGAGCCATGTCAAAAGTAAATAAATTAAATTAAATTATGAGATTTATTGTTATTATTCTTCTTCTTTTTAACTCTCTTTGCTGGGAAAAACCAAAAACAGTAAAAAAAGTGAGCTTTAATCAACGAAATCGGGACAAAAATCAAGATTTTTGGCATCAGACGCCTGAGGCGCGCCTAACACATTGGCAGCAAGCGCGCGCCTTGTCGACTATGCGTGCGCCTGATACACGTCGCCTCGCCTGGACACCCTCTAGGCGCAGTGGCTGGCGCCTCTACCTAGGCGCTCAGGCGCACCTTTGATAACACTGGTGTTAATGATGGTGAAATAAACACTCATATTCCCTCCAAATTCACAGTAGGCTTTTTGCAGGTTTGAGAAACAAGATGGGGTTGTTTTGATGGCTACTACCAGAAATATCAAGAAAATTGATGAGGCGTTACAGCGGCCTGGTCGAATGGATAGAATATTTAATCTTCAGAGGCCAACACAAACAGAAAGGGAGAAGATATTGCGTATTGCTGCTCAAGAAACCATGGATGAGGAGCTCGTTGATTTAGTAGACTGGAGAAAGGTAATTCCTCAGTTTGCTTGTGAACTGTTATTGTGATATAAAATTATGGCCTCGGTGGTTGACCTGTCCTGTTACTATGAAATCTTTTTATATCACTACATATCTGTTTACTATCACCAACAAAAGAGAAGTTCTATTATGCTCTTTGATTGTCTGTTTAATCATGTCTCTCAAATGGCGGTTCATACGGGTGTTTAAACGCTGTGTGTTGTGAATCAGCTTTTTAATTGTGCGATTTTTTTTTTTGGTTGTCTGTGAGCCCTGGAAGTTGTGTTCATTACTGATAATCATTCTGTAATTCATTATACAATATGTAAGTTTACTATCTTTATGTAAGTTTACTATCTCAATTCTATTTACTAACCTTATATATAAATCAGTTTATTTTATATCATACTTGATTATTATTGTACACCATCCTACTCCTGCTCATCCTTCTCTCTCCTTTTATTTTTATTTTTGTGACTGTCTGTGTTGTTCAATTTCAGTCATTACTAATATTATTTTGGTGCATTGACCTCCTGTGCCTTCAGGTTGCCGAGAAGACTGCCCTTTTACGGCCCACAGAACTAAAACTTGTTCCTGTGGCTTTGGAAGGCAGCACTTTCAGGAGCAAATTTCTTGATACTGATGAACTTATGAGTTATTGTAGTTGGTTTGCGGTAAGAAATTTCAGAAACCATTATTGTTGGTCATTTAAATACTAGACTTTCGGTTTTATAGGAGTCATTGTGATTTTAGAAGTATAATCCGTGAGCTTGATGCATTGGATGTCCAAATAGTATGGCATCAAATATAAATCTGAATCAACTCTCTTACAAATATAAAATATTATGATATAAACTTACGTAACCAGCCTGGTGAACTTCTTGTTTTCCTAATGAATTATTGTGCTGTTAACTTTGCTTATTGTCCATGAATGCCAGTGCTAGAAGTTGTATTTTATGAAATAATTAAGCCTTGCTCATTTTTCACATTTTGCATTTTTCATTTGTCTGTAGACATTCAACGGTGTTGTCCCCAGATGGTTTCGGAAAACCAAAATTGTGAAGAAGATAAGCAGAAAGCTAGTGGATCATCTTGGATTGACATTAACTAAAGACGATCTGCAAAATGTGGTTGATCTGATGGAACCGTATGGTCAGATAAACAATGGAATAGAGCTTCTAACTCCTCCACTTGATGTAAGAACCTGTTTTTTTCCATCAAGTTATAAGTAGATGGCTACACTAATGCTAAGATGGTTCTTTAATCTGGTCCCATTAAGTCTCTGTTTAGTTTTTCTTTTTTCCTTTTCTTGATTTTTAAACTTCATTACAATGGTAAATTTTTAACGATGCATATGCCAATCATTACTACTAGACTTTTGGACAATTTTTTGAGACACCAATTTGTTATCCATCAATTCTTTGCTTTATCTTCATTTTCCTTCTTAATAGAAACTCTGAGACCTAAGTAATCAATTTCATTTGAAGGTGAGAAAAGATTAATATGTTTGTATGAGTCGGTAACTGTTGTATTAGTATGAGAATGCTAGCATTTGTATACAAAGAAAATAAGCTGTGTTGCTATGGAAATCTGACTTAATAGGAGTTCTGTTTGCCAGTGGACAAGGGAGACAAAATTCCCCCATGCTGTTTGGGCAGCTGGCCGTGGGCTCATTGCACTTCTCTTGCCAAATTTTGATGCAGTAGATAATCTATGGCTTGAGCCACGTTCTTGGGAGGTTAGTCATCTTCATATCTTGAGATTATATTTCTCTGCCACATTTTTGTTTATTATATTCAAAAATATTTACAGAGGCACTGGTTTACTATAGTTTACACATTTTGACAAACCAAGTTGCTACCAATGTTTAAAAATACGGGGCGGCGCCTCGAGGCAGCCGGCCATTGAGGCGCGAGGCGGACCTCCTCGAGGAGGTGAGGCGGGCGCCTCGATCCGAAAATCGGAAAAATAATCCAAAATACATTCATTTCTTCATAATTCATTGTATGTTCAAAAAACTATTGATAAGTAATCCAAATTCAATTCAATTGTTACATCTAATTCAATTCTTAATCACTGATTTTATCTAAATACAAATCTACGAGATTATATGCGGACCTTTTATAATAAGGTTACATTCAACAAACAAACAGAAATGCAAAGGAACATGTGATTTTATTATCAGCAAAGGAACATGTGAAATTGAAATGCTAGGAACATGCAAAGGAACATGTGATTTTATTATCAGCAAACAGAAATGCAAACCCAAATCTAGGAACAAACAGAAATAGGCGAGACCAGTTTGAAGCAGAGGACGATTTGAAATTGATCGCCGAGACCAGTTTGAAGCAGAGGACGATTTGAAATGCTATGAACGTCGCCGACAAAGCAGATGATGCCGAGAAAGCTGAACGTCGCCGAGAAAGCAGAGGATGCCGAGAAAGTTGAACGTCGCCAAGAAATGCAGAGGATGCCGAGAAAGCCCTAGAAATCGAGACCAGTTAAGCCCTAGAAATCGAGACCAGTTAAGCCCTAGAAATCGAGACCAGAAAGCTGAACCTAAGATGTCGACTGCCGAGACCAGTTAAACCCTTTCTTAACTTAAAATGTGAATGAAACGACGACGTTTTGGTATTCCAAAATGTCGTCGTTTAAGTTAAAAAAAATTTAAAATAAAAAAAAGGTAGGCGGCCGCCTCACGCCGATTTGGCGTGATGCGGCATGAGGCGGCCGCCTCACAGGCTGAGAGGCGGCCGCCTCTCAGAAACCGAAATAGGCGGCCGCCTCAGCGCGCCGTCGCCGCAAGGCGGCGCCTCGAGGCGGCCGCCTCAGCCGTATTTTTAAACACTGGTTGCTACTCCAATGCTTTTACTATAGTTTTAATAGTGTAGGACATTTCTGGTGCATAGGACTGTTGGGGTTATGGGGAAGGGTATACTGGTTTTTTGTAGACAGAATGTGAACATTTAAGAGTGGTAATATTTTTGACATGCTACGCTTCCCTTCTTTGTTATTTTTCTGATGACTGAAATAAAACACTCTTTAGACCACTTTCAAAACCTTGATGGCATGATTTAGAATTACTGCATTTCTAACTTTTATATTATTGATTGAATACTTCGACTTTGCTCTACACTTAAGTGAAGCTATAGCATTATTAACCCCATCGTCAACTGGGACTTTGATATCTATCTCGCTTGGGCTTTCGCATGTAATTCCATTGCTTTGGTTAGTGATGTAATGTGATATCGAAAAGGCGAAACCCGAATTACATTAGTTGTATATATAAACCAGATGAGAACAAGCCTTTTATTTAAGTTGATCTTGAGAAGTAAACACCTTGTTTCAATTTCATATTAAGGGTGAGTTTGGCACAATGCATTATGGTGCGATGCATAATGGTGTTTCATTTTATTTTAATCATTTTTTTATTTATCAATTTAATATTTTAGTAATGTTTTTATTTTTTTAATAATAATATCAATTTGATATAAATAATGAGATATTATTTACTTTTATTAAATAATAACATTTTAATTATTTTACTTTATTATACAAAGATTATTTTTCTTATTTTAATTTAATGTTTACTAATTTATTACTACTATAAAAAAGTTTAAAAATAGATTGCTATTTTATTAATAATTTTTTAATCTTTATTAACAAACTTAAATAATATATTAATAACGACAATAATATAAAATAGTAAACATTAGTAAAATTTAAATAATACATCATTAATATAATGCAATATGGGCGTGTTTGGTAAACTGAAATAAGCAGCATTAATTACTTGCATTGCATTAATTAATGCAATACAGTGTTTGGTTCAAAATTGACGACACTGCATCGCATAAAATAATGCAGCTGTTACTGCATTAACTAATGATGTAAGGAGGCGCGAGTTTACCCCGCTTCTCATTAACAAAACAAAATGAAAAAAAATTGAAGTTCAGAAAAACCAAAATCGAAATTCATGTCTCTTTCTTCACACGTTGCTTTTTTACCTCACTTCTTCTTCATTGCTGTCATCAAACCTAAACTCAAACCTAAAATATATTGCTGCACTATTAGAAACACAATCCGAAACACAATCTGGACCGTCGAGCAAAGATCGATGGGTCATTGACAAAATTCACCAAATTCACACTCAATTCGCAACAAAGTTGTTTGTTGGCTGGGTTCTTAGTCTTGACAGTATGGGGCTTTTGATCTTGGTGGTGCTAAGAGGCGAGTCCATTAGTGGCGGGTTTGGGTCGGCTTAGATCGGGAGTATGGTGATCTTCAAATTTGGAGAGAGAATTTTATTTGGTGTGCGAGTTTATGGATTTCAACTTATTCTGGAATTTGGGGAGAGAATTTCGAGTAGTGAAAGTGAAGGTTGAAGAAAGGCGATAATGGTAGAAATATTTTATATTATATTTGGCATTCACCAGTAATTATTTTTGGCTTTTTATTACTCATAATATTATTAATTAGTCAATCTCTCATTTTAATTAATCACTTTAAAAAATTAATACTAATATTAAAAAAACATTATTAAAATATTAAAATTAAAATATTAATTTTAGTGTCAATATTAAAATAAAAAATTATTTTAATACAGTACAATGTAGTTCCAAACGTTGTACAACATTAATATAATAGAATACTATTGAATGCACCTTACCTTAATACAATATACCGTGCATTAAATAATACAATACAGTGTGCCAAACGCATCCTATAGTGTAACTCCAAAAATTGTACATCATTAATATAATGCAATACACTCTATTAAATAATGCAATGCAACCTAATGCAATGCAGTGTGCCAAACGCACCTAAAAGGGGGAAAAATTGTTCATTCCCTGGAGAATTAAAGTATGAAGCCCAGGAAAATGTTTTCTGATGAAGGCTATAGCATTGATGTTGTAAATAAGGATTTCCAAACCAGTGAAATTTCAAGGCTAATCATGAGGCCGCAGCTTACTGGAAAGCATCTCTATTTAATTTTTAGTTGACCATGCTGTTCAAATTATAGCCTAACTGAACCGAACCAAGGCCTGTACTAAATGTCTTTATCCAGGGTCATTTGGACAATGGCACTCTTATATGTGCTAGTTACTTTGATTTTGCTACTAGGTAATAATGATAATCGTAAAAACTGTTCCACTTATCAGTTCCATGGAGACAGGTCAATCCAATTACAATGGGTAGTTATACAGGGGAAAAATGATGAATTTTCCCCCTTTTCAGGGAATTGGATGCACAAAAATTACGAAGGCCAAAAATGAAGGTTCAATGAGTGGGAATGCAGAATCCAGATCATATCTTGAGAAGAAGCTTGTATTTTGCTTTGGTTCATATATCGCCGCCCAACTGCTGCTTCCTTTTGGCGAAGAAAACTTTCTTTCTTCTTCAGAATTAATGCAGGCTCAGGAGGTTGGTATTACCCTTCTTATTTTGCAGGACAACTTGTAAATTTCAATTCAAGAAGACTGCATTATAACTTATTTACAAGTCATTGCAGATAGCTACAAGGATGGTCCTTCAGTATGGATGGGGGCCTGATGACAGTCCTGCAATTTACTACAGCAATAATGCGGTATTGCCCCATTTTATTAATAATATGAAACCATTTGACAAGCAATTGGAGTTATTTGCCTAGACTAGAAGTACTCAGCAACAACATGCCATTTGTCTTTGTTCTTTGTTTGTATGATTATTTATACTTCTTGTTGACCATTTATACAAGATGCTGAATACATTCACTTTTTACTCTACTAAGTTTAAAAGTGTCTATGAGAAAGTCTTTGATCTGGACCATCTGGTCTATGGGCTTAAACATGACTGATTATGTTAAATGTTTTTGTTCTCTGACATAGGTTGCAGCTATGAGCATGGGGAAAGACCATGAGTATGAGATGGCCACTAAAGTTGAAAAGGTATGTTTATTGTTGATACAGGGTATATTGCAGTTCCTTAAATAACATCATAGGCTATTATTGATTTGGCATGAGATTAGCTCATGAATCTTTTATCATTAGTGCTTTTATTTTTGTAGATGTATGATTTAGCTTATTGTAAAGCAAAGGAAATGCTTCAGAATAATCGTAAGGTTCTGGAAAAGATTGTTGAGGAATTACTGGAGTTTGAAATCTTGACAGGGAAGGTAACAGCTCCAACCTTAGAACTGTTTATAGATTATTGGTTTACTAATAACACTAAGATGCACTGTCGTGGTAAATAATGGGTATCTTATGATCTGCCGTGTATGTTTTCTTGATTTTGGTGAATTTATGTAATGTGGATGTGTGATTATCTGGATGGTTTGTAAAGTGTGTTTCTTATGATTGATTGACGGACTGCTTCTTGCGCGAATCCAAGTGATATTTAGCAACATGATTTATTGATACACTCTCTGCCTCTGCAGGATTTGGAAAGGTTAATGGACAGTAATGGTGGTATTCGGGAGAAAGAACCGTTTTTCCTTTCCAAAGTTGATTACAAAGAGGTATATTCTTGCGATTTATGTATTTATTATTCAATACCCTGTTTTAAATTTTTTTTAATCTGAAATTATTGACTTGCCTCTCTCTCCAAATGAATTTTCAGCCATTCTCAAGTAGCTTTCTCGATAACGGGAGTGCTTCTGGAACTCCTCTTCTAAATGCCACAACTTAGGATCAAAGGCACATGCAGCTCTAAATCTAATACCTTCTTTATGCAGTTTGAAGTCTTCTCTTCTCCTATGAGCATAGCTGGTCTGTCGGTGGGTGTAATATAGATTTTGTGCAATCAAGTTACAGTTTCCAGAGTTTTCTTCTTTTGTTTTGAGCGTAGCAAATGCATTGTTTCAAGCTAGCTGTACAAGAATTAGTTATGGGTTGAGAAGAGGTTTGATTTTTTCTCTCTCAACCATTAATTATAAATCATTCTAGGGTTAGGGTGAGCTTCTGTACTTTCACAATTAGAATTAAGAAATAATAATACCAGGGAAAGTGCATCAGAAGCTCGCGACTCCAATGTTTCATCGCTATGCTCTTAGATTTTACTTTAACCATCCAATAGATTTAAAGATGTTGAAGGAAAAGCCAATGAACAATCTCTGTTATTTTACTCTTGCAGGGTTCAATAACCACAGGAACTAATATGTCCAATAACTTGTTTGGAAGCTAGAGAAACAAGAATCAAAGTGACAATAGCTCAACTCCTAATGTGGTCAATTTAAAAATGTTATGAAAATAGAAAGTAGCTTATTTATAGATGAATCAATATCTATATGAACAGTAATTCCCTTGAAAACCTGCAACTGAACTAATGGTACAATGTAGTTGCAGGAAAAGATTTACAGAAATTTTTTTTTTTTTTAATTTTTTTATAGAAGTCCTACAACAGGTGAGTTCCCAAAGATCTGCCTGTCTTTGCTTAGATTATGTCCTCCATTGAGACAGATGCTTTTCCTTCTGGGTTTAGCCTCTCCAAGCATTGTAATTACATCCCTCATTGACGGTCTGTCCTTGGGGAGTTTTGCAGTGCAAAGAAGCGCAATTCGAAGGACAAGAAGCATCTCTTCTTGAACATGTTTGCACTGACCTGCTATGCTTGGATCCAGTACTGCTTCCTGAGCTCTGTTGCTCTTAATCTTGCTTAGAACCCATTGAACAATATCTGTAGATTCTCCAAATGCACTGTCTAGAGGCTTTTTCCCAGTCAAAAGCTCCAACAATAGGACACCAAAACTATATATATCACTCTTCTCATCAACCTTCAGAGTGTATCCATATTCTGTCAAAAAATAAATTCACGATTAGAAAATAAATTAGATCATTTGTTTCATATCAGTGCAATTAAAACAGATCATCATTCTGAAAAGTTTGATGTGTGTGTGACTTACCAGGTGCAATATATCCATATGATCCTGCCACCATTGAAACTGTCTCATTCTTATGAACCATCATTCTTGCTATCCCGAAATCTGCAATCCTTGCCTCCAGATTTGCATCAAGCAGAATGTTGTTAGACTTGATATCGCGGTGGATGACAGGCGGTTGACAGTCATGATGGAGGTAATTCAGACCTTGTGCGATGCCAACTGCTATGTTGTATCGTGAAACCCAGTCAACCAACAACTTTCCGGCTTCTTTACCATGCAAAGCTTCTCCCAGACTTCCATTTGGCATGTACTCATATACCATCATCACATTTGTTTCGTTGTGAAGATATCCTAGTATCCGGACAATATTCCTGTGTCGCAGCCTCCCCAGCAGACTCACCTCTTTGAATAGATCATCACCGCTTTCAATGTCATTATCTGATCTCCATAGCTTCTTGACTGCAACAACCATTTGAGGCCGATGAACTTCAGCCTTGTAAACAACCCCAGTTCCCCCCATGCCAATAATGTTAGACTCCTTTACACAAGCAAGAATTTCACTACTAGTAAAATTCAGCCTCTGGAATGCTATCAACCTCCAAGGCCATTCTTTGCAGCTCTTCTTGAACAAATCATCAAAGAAATTGTTATACAAGTACCATCTTCTGTATACCCATTTTCCAGCGAAAATGGCAATGCCAAGAGCTATTATCACTAAAGTTCCAATGATAAATCCAAAAATGACATGATTGATATGCATTTTCCTTGGCTGCCCTGGTTTTGCTGTATAGTTTTGAGAACATGGTGGGAGAATGCTGCCGCAAAGACCAGCATTGCCGATGAGTTCATTGGGATTTATGGTCATTAGTATACCTTTCGAGGGAACTGGACCCTCGAGCTTGTTGTAAGACAAGTTAAGCATTTCCAGCGCTGGTGAGGCTCCAAAATTCTCTGGGATCCTACCAAAAAGGGAATTGTTTGACATGTCAAGAATGGCTAATGTAGGCATTGTTGCAACTGCTTTTGGGATTTCTCCGGTGATCTGGTTGTTTCTAATGTTTAGAGTCACCAGCTTCTCACATGAAGCAATGCCTGCCGGGATTTCTCCAGAGAGACTGTTGCTTGAAAGATCAAGCACTGAGAGTGATGGACAGGCTTGAAGCTCATTTGGGATCTTGCCTTGCAATTTGTTGTGGGAAGCCATGAAGGTTTGAAGATTTGGAATGGACAGAATGCTTGATGGGAGAGATGATTCAAGATGGTTCCAAGAAACTTCAATGAAAGAAAGTGAAGTAGACAAAGAAATATCATCTGGAATTTGGCCTGTGAGATTGTTGTTTGCCAATTCCAGCCTTTGAAGTGCTGGCAGATTTCCCAAGCCAACTGGAATTGTCCCAGAAATAAGATTATTTTGGACTCGAACACGGACTAATGGCTTACATGTTGATAAACTAGGTGGGAACGAACCAGAAAAGGAATTGTTGAAGAGAATGAGCTTAATAAGATTGCCAGAATCACACAAACCTGGTGGAATCTCACCCGACAATGAATTAGACGATACATCTAACTGTTGCAAAGGTGAGTTCTGCCCAAGTTTCATCGGCAAAGAACCTGTCAAAGAGTTCTTCCATAGCTCAAGTACCTTTAATTTGGTCAACTCACCAAGCTTGTCAGGTATGAATCCACTGAGTTGATTGCACATCAAATTTAAGAGCTGCAAGTTCATGAGGTCAGCTAACTCCACTGGTATCTCCCCTGATATCTGATTATCAGAAAGATCCAAAAATTCTAGAGATGTAATGCTGCCGAGTTCTGGTGGAATCCTTCCTGTAAAATTGTTCTTATACAGATAAACTGTTGTTAGTTTCTTCAGCATACCCAATACTGGTGGAATCTGACCACTGAGACTGCCAACAGCCAGATCAAGATACCGAAGGTTGGTGAGATTGCCAAATTCTGTTGGGATTTCACCTTCAAATGCATTGTATCCGAGAATCATAGTTTCTACAGAAGAAAGCTGGCCAAGCTCTGGTGGGATCATTCCAGTCAGATTATTACCTGAAAGGCCAAGAAACTTCAGTTTCTGCAAATTCTTGAAAGATGTAGGAACTGAACCTTCAAAAAAGCTCCCTCTAAAATCCAGGCTCTCGAGTGAAGTTGCATTGCCAAGATCCTCAGGTAGAAATCCTGAGAAGTTGTTGCTTGACGTGTTAACTGAAGTCAATCCTGAGGCCTTTCCAAGACCAGTTGGGAAGCTGCCAATGAAGTTGTTTTGACTCACATCAATGCTCTTCAGTGCAGTAAGATTAGCCAATGAATTTGGCAAAGATGAAGCAAACCCATTGCAGCAAATGTTGAGAAAAGAAAGACTCATTAACCCCTGAATGCTCTCCGATACACTGCCAGTGAGATTCATGTTGGACAGATCAAGCTTCTCCACAAATCCTCTGGAGTTGCACCGAACTCCAGTCCAGTTACAATGCAGTAACCTGTTCTCCGCTGCATTGCTTGGCATTTTCCAATCTTTAAGCACATTCAATGGATCAACGAGACCAGATTTTATCAACAGTAACGTTGATAATTCA